>VXBL01010100.1:129296-162389 GCA_013400195.1 Aramus guarauna | reverse complement strand
AAGGAAGGAAGGAAGGAAGGAAGGAAGGAAGGAAGGAAGGAAGGAAGGAAGGAAGGAAGGAAGGAAGGAAAGAAGGAGGTTTGTGAAGCAACCCATGAATTTCTGAGGTGTGAGGATAAGCGAGACTCAGCTGGGAATAGGTGATACAGTTTTGGGGACCCTGGGTGGGTAAGGGATATGGAGGACATCAGTGGGTTTTGAATGATTCTAGGCAGGTAAAGGCATACTCAGGTGTACAGGGACTCTGATAGTCTTGGCATTTGGCTGGAAACAGGGATTCTCTGTTTATCTCCTCCTCCTCTCCCAACCCTCACCTGATGCCAATTCTCTTAACACAATATTTCCCTTAACACATCCCTCCCATCCCTCTTCCCTAGCAAGATCACTCCTTTTCCCTTTCCTCCCCTCCATGCAGAGGCTTTTTCTGCCCTCATGGGCTGTTGGAACTGGCAAAGGGCTGGGCATCTTGCCTTCAGCCAGGGGCAGTAGGCACAGATGAGCTATTTACATCAGAAACATCCAGTTTTGTCTCTCCAGGCATAAGAAAAATAGGCAGTCTGCCATCTCAGGAGGTGACTTTGTCTATGCCCTGAGCTAGCTCTGGGCAAAGGAAAGGGAGACTTTCTTTTGGGAGTTCCTGCTGGAGTTCCTCCTGTGGCTGCAAAGGTGCAGACATGCTTGTGGAAGCCACTGTAGCTACTGAGTGCTCACGACAGCCACGTGCAGGGGACCCTGAGGGTCAGGAGACCATGACAGGAGCTCTACAAAAGCTCTAGATTAGACTAACCTTCCTCCAAAATGCCTGACATCCAGAGAGTTTTGGAAATTTGAAGTGCAACAGTATTGGACAGTACAGGAATGCTCCAAAGAGAGATGTCAAGTCTGGGACCTCGGCTGCGATCCACCGGACAGGAGGGGGGATGCCTGCAGCAGGGCTAACAGTCCTGTGCTGTTATCTGCTGGTGGGAAGGGGTGCCGCTGCCTCCCTGCCAGCATGGGGATGTCTGTGCAAGGTCAGCTTGCAACACCGCAGGGGCAGAGATGATCAAGTTTGCTGAGCGAAGGGTGAAGTAAGGCATCACAGGACAGTGGTAAGATGGTCTGGCACATGCCTAGACAACCCCCAAAGCCAGCAAACTCTATGCCCAATGGATTTACCATAGCTCAAAGAAGGATTATTTACTAAGACCATCTTTTTTTTTTTTTTTCTTTTTTAAAGGAAAAAGTGGCACCTCATCAAAAGATAGTGGAAGGCAAATGAACCCAGTACAGTAAAGCCACTGTGTCAGGAAGTACAGAACAAACCCACATCCCATCAGAACTAACCCGCTTTTAGCTTTGCATCCAAAAATATTTGTCCATTTATTGCCCATTAAAAATTCCCTTTGTCTCTTCTCATTTGTGCTGCATGCTTGAGATGTTAAAGCTGGCATTGTCAGTCTTTCAAGTAATGTTTGAGATCTATTTACTCATTAACTTTCAAATGCAGGACACTTTCAAAACCTTTTCCTAAGGGCATCCCTGTGTTCTGTTTGAGAGAGTTACTGTTGTTTTCTCACCTACCCTGAAGGGCTGTTTACTATAGCATCTCTCCCTTTTAATCCTCTTTTCCTTTCATGTCTAACAAACAGTGTTAAACAGAACACATGGGGAAAAGGCAGATCTCACACATTAGAATCATCTATAGTTAACTGAAGAAAAGAAATGCTTCGCAATTAGAGGTCTCATTTTGTAAATTAACGCTGAAGAAGCTTTTTCCTCTGTATTTTCCAGATAAAACCTCTGTCCTTCCAAGCCCCAGGTTTGTATGGATATTAACTTGGATAAAGGGTTTCTAGAATTGATCCTGTGAGTCGATGCGCACTCTGTACAGTGACTGGGCTGCCGTAGAAAGGATTTTTCTTAGGAGACCCGACACAGAGGGATGTCTCAAGATGTACACACAGGAATGTGGGCAGTACCAAGATGCTGAGCTATGACAGAAAACATTACGTTTCAAAACAGGCCACTGTTTCTGGTGGGGTTTTTTTTACAGGATGCCTTGATTTCTCTAGCTCTTTTTGCCCTATACCTGAGCCCTTTAAGACTGCGAATGTATTTATCGTCACAATTTTTCCATGGGCCAGTGTGGGACTCCACATTACACAGATCTGAGAGGCAGAGGCTGAGGCTGTCGTTTGATGAGCACTTCTTTTAGCGGCAGTGCCAACATAAGCATCCCCTTATTTCCCCTTCCCCTCTCCCACCACTCACTCACCCCTCAGCTGTGCCAGTTTCAATGCTGTGTGGGAAACAAATCACAGAACACATCCAGGATAAAAATAGCTGAAAAAGAGAGAGAGAGAGAAATGAATTCCAGAACCTGGACTGACATCCTACGTGTACATCCAAAGCCAACACGCCAGAACGTTTTTAGTTCAGATTCAATCTGTCTCCATCAATAATTTTTTTACCTGATTTCATATAGGACAGAAAGGTAGAAGTTTCAAAAGCTATCAGTTTCCTTTCTAAATTTTGTGCAAATTGATGGCTGGGTGAGGGATGGAGACCTTAATTAGAGCAATGCGGCCAGCAGCTACCTGGTGAGTGAGTGTGTGCACGCTGCCTGACTGTGTATACATTAGCTGGTCAGCCAATATATACGTACCTGACTGCTGCCCAATGAGGAGTCTTAGAGCATATAGGGAGGGGAGACTTGGGCTTGTTGCAGCTATTTTATTTGAGGAGGAGGAGGGAGAAGGGAGGTGACTATGAAGCAAGGGTCACAGACCCACAGGAAACCAAGTACCATTAGTTCCACTGCTCACAAAGCAATTTGTTTCAAAAAACAAGCGAAATTCTCTTCTGCTAGTGAGCCTGTAAATCAAGTGAATAGTTTTTCATCCAATTTGGGAGGAAGCTGAGAGTTCAGTCTCAGATTCCTGTTCAGACTCCAGCAACCACTTCTGCTTTTAGCACTCCAAACACCGATGGAAACCACGGATACTGATTTCTTTCCCATACTCACATGTCACTTAAAGCCCTTGTTTCTCCTGAATAACTCTTTTAAGCACTTGCTTCATCTGTTTCTACCTGTCTCCTTTCTAATCCACAACAGCTCGCCAAGAGCTCTGCTCCATTCTCTTTTTTTGTGTCCTTTGTGCCTCCCCTCTGGCCCATGAACGGCCTCAAACTTTGGTACGGGGCGGTACACAAAATGTTCAGCCTATTATATCTGAAAACGATGAGTATTTTGGTGCAAACATAAGTTGGCTCTTCCTGCCCACCTCTTCTCAGGGGAAAGAGACCTTGTGTCTCCTTGCCACTTTTGCTGACCTGCAGAGGGGACTGGGTGGGATGGGAGCCACAGGGTGGAAGAGGAGCCACGAGACACCCTGTGAGCCATGGCTGTAGTCCGTGGACAGAAGTGGAAGGGTCTTTATGTTCCTGTGCTCATGCTTTCTTTTCAGCAGCCCTCCCAAATGAGTCTTTCACCATCAGCTCTCCAGCACGCAGGAGACCGAGTGCCAAGCAAGCAGCATCTGGTTGCACACGGGGGATGCACGCTGAGTGGCGTGGCTGCTCGCCTCTCTTCTTGGGAAGGGAGTAGTGGACTGTCTCCGTGTCAGAAGCAGATACCGTCTTTGGTAGGGAAAGCTTTAATGAGAGCAAGTCTCTGATAGACACTGGGTCTATTCCTACCATATGTGGGTTTCTGTAGCCTTTGCTTTCTCCAGTAGCAGAAACTACCAGCACCACAGGCAGGTCTTGGGCTTTTCCAGGTGGGAAGCCAGAGGTTTTGGGCAGCTGGGGATTTTCTTGATGTGGGAAATCCCTGGGTGGGAATACTCCAGTGCAGTGGGCTCTGTGCCATCGCCGCTGCAGACACCCAGGAATGTTGCTGCGAGTTGCACCCAGTGTGATCTGTTTGCAAGATACTCTGGTCTCACCACAGGTATGGAGCAAGGTGTGATGGGAAAGACCTGAGACAGCTCCCAGGGGATCTGCCTGCATCAATTCCCTAGTCATTGCATACCTCTGGGTCTGCTCCAGTTCGTGCACTGGGGTAGCTGCTAGAGGTCAGCTCAGCTCCTGCAAGAGGAGCATCTTCATAGACCTTCCTAGCACTGATTTCACTTCCAGAACTAGTTTCTGTAGGGATTTTTTTTCCCCAAATGGAAGAATATAGCTGTTACGCAAAGGTGCCACTGGTGACCTGTAAAGGAGATCTAAAGCAGAAGCCAGGGCTGCCTCGCTGGAAAGGGGTGCTCGAACGTCCCATCCCCTCTCCTCACCAGACATGGGAGCGTAGGCGGTGCTGGTGAATCCTTACCAACATGGAGCAGCCTCATGCGGAGTGGAGCAGCCCTTACATTGCTGTAAGTGATGTTAGGATCTGGCTTTATCCTCGGGCAACTACAGAATTTGGGGAAGTGGTGGCAGGGGGGAATGATCAGAAAGCTGACAGAAATTGTGTAATTGGCGTATCAAAGGCCCTTCTCATCTCCTCCCGTCACATTTTAACAGTACCCTATTTTATGCTGCGTGTCAGAAAACAACAAAATCATTACTGATAAAGCTTGCCTTAAGCAAGAAGACACATGTGAACAATAAAGCACTAAGAGCCACATTTTCAGAAGTGTGTGTGCAGAAATGTCTATTGTACAATGTATAAGCAGCATGTGGTCTGGATGTGGCAAGCAGCAACGGGAGAGGAAAAGGGGAACAGATGGAACCTGTACATGAGTGACAAGAGCGGACGTAGGCTCAGATCGAGTTTTGCAGTGTGCAGAGGCTGAGCTTTTGAAAAGCTTTAAATAATAACCACATTTTAAGGAGGTCTGCATCAATGAGGCATGCAGATAAGCACGCCGAATGGTGAAACTGCAGAGGACACAGCAGTGGAGACAGTGATATATACAGAGCATATGAAAAGTTTGGTCTGACACGCCGGCCATACGTACAATCAAAGGTGTGCACATTTTAGAAACATCAGCCTCCCTGAAACCTCAATGACTTAGCAATAAAACATCAGGAAACGATAAGTGGGGGTCAGAAAGGTCTGAGAATTCCACACAGCTGAAATAAAGATTGAGCAAGAGGAATTAGCATCAAGAAATGAGATTCAGATGTTTAAAGATGATTGTCTGAACCAAGTTAATATAACGCACCATGTTTCACTTCAAAACGTTTGGATCGTGCAGCTGGGGAACCCTTCCCGTGATTGTGAAATGCAGCAGCTCGCTGTATCTGAGAAGGCTGGGATAGGTGTGTCCGCCTGGACACGAGCAGGCTGTAAATGATGAATTGGGATCACAGCCTTTTCTGTCCCAGTCCAGTTTTACCAGTTCCCTGGGCCACTAGCACAGAAAACAAGCCCGGCAGCAAGGCTGTATGCAGCTCCCACCTTCCCATATTCTGGACGTGCCCTCTCTCTCCATCCGCCTCCCCACAGACTGAAAATGCTCGCTGTCTTGTTCCTGACTGCGAAGCACTCTTGCTCTCTTACCTTCAGCACATTCAAGAGAACGCCCATTCAGCTATCCAGCCTTTCCAGGGGAATTTATCCCCTCTCCTTCCCTTCCACCAAGTCTTCTGTTGGAGTTCACACATTTACAAACCTGCAACCATCTGAGATATAATTACATTTTCACTCCTCTTCACATGTGCACAGAGAAGGAAGTGTTTACCCGTATCAATGCAGCCCAGCACCACGACCTCCCGTGTGGGACACTGCAAGTCCACAAAGCTTGCACAGTTTCAATGCTAAACTTTTTATTCTGGCAAATCTCAGATGGGTTTATATCAACTTAGAGATACACATGTATTGCATAAGCTCCTTCAGCCTAGCAAAGCAATCTGAGCATCCAAAAGTGCTCACCTGAAAACCACACCTCGCGGGGAACGAGAATCCCATTGGTAAGAGGGGTTTGCAGGCTGGCAACTCATTTGGTTCGTGGCTTTGCTAAATTGTATTGCTGGGGGAGAGCTCTTTCCTGCGAGGAGGTAACACATTCGGCAGGCCTTGGGGGAGAAACAACTGGAGATGAGCACAGGTTCTGTAACAGTAGTGCACTCCTCCGTGCACTGTCTGCTCATGGTGACCATTTCTTGATTGGGGTGATGTATCAGACAATACAGATATTAAGGTCTCATATCGTAGACCTTTTTCCCTGCTCTATTCACGTGTGTTTTCATGGCAGCTGGATGTGTGTAATGATGCCATCACAGGCCAGGACACTCTCTGGTACATCTCTAGTGAAGCTAAAGACAAATTTGACACTGTGATTTATGTTGTGAACAAAACAGACCAGGGTGTGTTCTCTCACCCGTCAGCAAGTGCCGCAGCAGAGCTGTTATATATGGCAAACTCCTCTCCAACAGCCACCCCCGAACAAAAAAGGGTGGCTGGCCTGGAGGAGCAGCATCTCACGGAGGGCTCCGAGGCCAAGGGCAGAGCCGTGCCAGGGGATGCTCGAAGGCGGGCCTGAGCCCGTCCCCTCTCCTGGGGCAGATACAGCCAGGACAAAGTCACTTCTTTCACGGTATCTCCAGCACTTGCTGATTTCAGAAGACTCTGTAAAGTTCAGCGTCTTCTATCACTTGAAGTGCATAGCCTGGGTTTTCCACTCACGCTGTGGGAAGTTGGTTGGGGTTCGCTCTGTTGCTGACAGCTTGAAATTTCTATTTGAAGTTCCTTCCCGTTTCCTTTTCAGACATGCATCATACAGACCCATTGAGGCTGCACATATTTACCAAAACTGTGAGAAGAGATGACATTCCTTACCACAATGAAGCTTTTAACGTGCCTAGTCAACACTGAAGCAGCAGAGGTAGACCTGAGCAAGCACTCCCTGATGTCCTGACTTGCTTCAGTACCCACATCCTGTGGATAGGAACCTTGGTGCCGACGGCTACCTGAAGTCTTGTGTCCACAGCTCCCATCCATCCTGGGATGCCACCCAGCACACTCAGGCATCAGCACTTAGGGGCTGGGAAGCATGCTGGGGCATTTTTTGATTTAAAATTTGCAGCACCGCTGCTATCTCGTAGGGAGTTGGGCCATTTACTGCAAACGGTGAAAGGGACTGCATGCGTGCTGGGGTGCCACGTGTCCCCAGCACGAGATGAGACCTCTAGGAGATACCACGTTGGGTATATACCAAACGCATCCCTGACGTAAACAGGTCTACTCCCATTTCATATGTGGGCCACGTGGGAAGGCAGGACTTGCTGTCTGGAGCTCATACCTGCCCACAAGCCTCGCAGTCCTGAGACCTCTGAGCTATATGGCACCCAACTGTGTCTGGGGACCTGCTAGCCGTACGGTACCCAACCGGACCTGGCAGAGAGCTGGTGGAGCCCATGGCACCATCGCACCTCGCTGCAGCTGTGCACAAGAGCTTTACTTGGCTCCTCTCACCCCACCCCATCAGCACAGAGAGTGAGTGGTGCCAGCTACACCGCGGAGGAGGAGATGAGGTATCTAAAACAAGGGAGGGAATTTAACCCCCTTTGCTTTCCCCTTGCCTGCACCTGCCATTAGAATGACCAAAATTATCCAGTGACATCACTCATCAGCCATAGAAAAGCTCAAAACAGGCAAGTTCCCTGTGGAAATCACCTGAGGAAACAGCCTTGTCTCAACACTTAGAAGAACATCCCTGACCGGTTACTTCTCTCCCAGGCCCGTGATTCACTCCCCACTCCGCACTGGCTGACTGCATTTCGGGTGCCTTGGGATAAGAATTGTTATTCTTTGCTCTGGTCCAGGAAAGCTCTGATGTGTGTTGGAATGTCTCTGGCTTGTGACAATTAAAATTATTGCTAATCTCATGGGGGAGCCATTTTCATGTATTGCCTTTTTATAGAGGGATTTAACAGGGTCCACCCAAACCACCAGAGTCACAACGCAAAGAAATCAATGAACACCTTGGCATGGTGCTTTCCTTGCCTAAATTTGCATCAAGCTTGTTTACAGCCAGCAGGCCGGGAGAAAAGGGTCATTTATAATATGCGCTGTGGCACTGCTTGCCTGAATTTAAGGAGTCAGCAACTTTGATAAATTCTTGCCGCAGCTTGCAGACGCAGCTCAGAATGTCTCTTCCGCCTACTGCAGGAAGCTGGTCACTGTATCAAAGATCAAAGTTGCTCACACCAACGCAGGAAGATTATACACAAGCAAAAAGGAACTACAAATGCTTGTATTTGGATGCAGGGTTTTGCCGTTGTGCATGTATTGGTCTCTAAATTTGACCATAAACCGCCTGAATCAATTCAGAAACAAACCGCTTGCTGCAGCACCCCCCAGATTACTCACAGGCTAACCCTCCTGTTGCAGAGACAAGATACTCCACTACCAAGATGTTTGATATGACTTTGAAAAAGATGGGTTTATCGAAAATCGTATTAGAGACTTATTTAAAGAGCATCATGACCTTAAGTGGCTGTGCTTTAAAAAGGCTAACAAAAGAGTATGTAATCTGAAAAGGGCATATATCACAGGGAAATAATTTCCCTCTCTTACACATACAGCATCTGCAGAACAGGCAAAAGTTTATCAAGAAGTGAAGCTCATCGAATCACTTAATTGTTTCACAGAAATAAACCAAGAGGAGGCTTTTTATACAAGAGAAGGCTTTTTATACATCTCCAAAAATCACGAAGGTAGACGGGATCTTTTCAGAAGTTGCTCCTGAAACCAAGTGTCCCTGGGATAAACCACAGCTAAGAATTGCTATTAAGAAACTTCTGGTCGGCTCTGGAAGTTTTGATGCAAACCTCACTGCTGCTGGACTGCCACGGGAGAGAAGACCTGCTGGGGAACGCAACCGCGTGTGCCACCCCCTCTTCTCCTCCCCTCCACTACAGCGCAGGAAATCTGAGAAAAGACAAATAAACCAGATTTTTAAAATGCTTCAGTGGCTCTAGTGGGCTCTTGCACACAAACAGGATTCACGAGCATTTTAGGCTGATTTCCTTTCATTTCTGGTCTTTCTGCATCCCTGCTCTGTGCTGGTTTACTATTCTCCAGCTCCCTGTACAAACAGGATCTTTCCTCAACAATGTTCTGCCACATCATCTTCCTTCCTTTGTATACAGGCTGATACTGCGTGTTACACACCACGCGGCTTCCTAAGGCACCTCATTTCTCAACGCTAGCAAAAACAGGAACCAAAAGCAAAGCAGCAATAAAACACTAAATTCTCGCCGTAGCTTAAAACTGAACTCTTGAGAGTTTCCGATTCAAGATGACTTTTCAGTTAACGGATTTTTTTCTAGTTTAGTGCTCTGGGGGGGCCGCGCTGCGGAATATGTGCAAATGAGGCACTCGTACTTTTAATCAGATTCAAATGCCTCTCCGGCGAGGTCTGCNTTTTTTTTTTTTGGCATGGAAACATGAAGCCAGCTGAGCAAAGTGCACATTGCTTCACTGTTCATCCCTTTTCTCCTGTCTTGTAAGGCTTGCTGTCTGATTTTGTGCTCCGGGGAGACTAGATAGAGCATCTTCAGGGAGAAGAGAAAACCACAGGGTGCATTGCACATTGCACAAATGCTGTTGTTATTCTGAGGCCTGAAGAAACGAGGAAGGAAGCTTGAGGCTGGTGGTTTGGCAGGTGTGGGGGCTTTTTTACACAGACTTCTGTTTTAAGTGGTAGCTCTGGGCTCGAGGATGAGCAGGGAATGCCCGTCACCCCCACCCCTTCCCTGTGTCACGACACAAGGGGTCTTGGGCTCGCGAAGAAGCGATGTCACCCACTTGCTCAAGCTGTGCTTTGGGACTCTGCTGTCTCGTGTTTGTGGGGCTGGGCTGCAAAGTGAGACAATTCCTCCCTGCAAAGCGGTGACTGGGCGACGCAGCTGCTCTTCTGCCGCCTGAGACAGAGGTGCTGCCGCCGCCGCCGCACCGGCACGCACAAAATGGATGGGGTTAGAGTACAAAATGGGCGAACGGCAACGCGTACGCTAAGCTTGACGCGAAGACCTGATGAAAACGGTTTGGATACTACCACGTACACCACATCAAAATGAATTTTTCTAATCCCGCTAGATTATTTCTAGCGGTTTAGGTAGCACTGCTGGTGATCCCATTACGGTTTTGAATGAACTGCTTTGGCAGGATGCTACGGCACACTCTCCGCTAAGCCTTGCACTGCCGCCTTTGAAGGAATTCATTAATGCTTGGTGGTTAATTATCTATGGGATAATATCTGGGATCTCCACCTTAGAAACAATCTAGAAAGAAACTGCAGTCTTTAGGAGTGGATCCTGCTCTGCTAAAAACACGTGTGTGGGGAGGAAAAAAAGGTTTGCATAATGTCCTCCCCCGTGGGGATTGTCAGGGGCACGTAAGAGTTGAGCCACATTGTTATTTTAAATGACAGTAAGTCCTTTCTCCTGTAGTTCACTGCAGACTTTAATGAACATTTAGCAACTTAATTATCTTTCGGACTGCTACTCCTCCGTTACAGATTGCTGAAACTGGGCAGTGAATTTAAGAGTCACTGAAGGAAGGGCAGATATGCAGAAAAGCAGAGACTGAGACGTGTATACAGCTGCCCATGCGATCACAGACCCTCATTTCCATAAGAAATCCAAGCTGAAGCCATTTCAAGGTGAGGCACCGTGGTTAGTCCCTCCCAACACACTCATTAATACATCCCAAAACGCATCTCCTTGTCCACCGCCAAGGAGAGTCAGTGAAGTACAGCCTTCGTCTGGGGAAGAGAGGAGCTACAGTAACTGAGACGGGCTTCACGGGGACCGCTGGGCATTACGGCTTCTTCAGAGGTCTGAAGCTGTGCTGTGCTGCGCTGTGCTGGCGTGGCTTCGTACGGAGCTGAGCAAGGTAGGCGACACAGTGGGAGAGCTCAGCTCCTGCCTTTGCTTTATGTGGCAAAGGACAGAATTTCTGACACAAAGCATACTGCTGCCATGCCTAACGTGGTCTCTGGAGCCACCGTGCCATTTGTGTTGGTCACCTGTGAAAAGCACCATTGCAGCATTCACAGAAATCTAACAGACTCTCAAATAAATCTGTTTTGTTCCAACGATTAAAAGAAATTTAAGAAAAGAAAGCCACACAAGGAAGCCTGATGTTCCAGCTTTGCTATCTTAAATTTTTTTTTTTCCCCCCTCTATCTGACAAATATCAGCATGACAGCAAACAGAACCTTCCCAGTTCACGTGGCAGCACAGCTTAACTGTGCTGGTAAGTGGTGAATAGCAGCCTCGTGCTAGCATGGCCCTAAATTGTACCATTAACATGTGGTTATAGTCAGAGAACACATTCGGTAGGAAATGGCACCTTGTTACTTCCCAGATTATCTGCTCCCTATGGGGTAAATATTCTACACATCATGCCGGGTTTTAGCGGCAACATTCCTATTAAAGTAAATGGGATTTGAGTGAGGGTAAATCCAAGTGCGCAGTGCTGGGACATTATACCTATAAATCTTCTGTGTCTTACACCCTCTGCTTTATTTGCTGACAAAAGACAAGTGTTTGCTGCCTTTGTAAGGTCCATAAAGCACAAAGGGAGGGTGTGTGCTCAGCATCGCTTCCTGTAGCACTGGCTGCAGCTACAGTGCGACAGCCCGAAGGAGGAAGGACTTGGAGGGATTCCTCAGCTCCTCGGCGCAGGCTGCAGCCTTGCCAGCGGCAGGAGTCTGGCTTTCGGGAGCAAGGGCTCCAGCTCACTTCTGTGCCGCAGTTACAGACTGATAAAAGTTACTTTTAAAGCAGCAAATACCTTTACCAAGAAAGTATTTTAGGCAACAGCTACCTTACAGGCCCCTTCAAGGTTATTGAATATGTATTAAGCGATTTTTCTGTACATTTTGTCTTTTGCTTGCATCTCATAGAATCACAGAACCACAGAATGGTTTGGGTTGGAAGGGACCTCAAAGCCCATCTGGTTCCAACCCCCCTGCCATGGGCAGGGACACCCTCCACTAGACCAGGTTGCCCAAAGCCCCATCCAACCTGGCCTTGAACACTTCCAGGGAGGGGACATCCACATCTCTCCCATCACGGTAGTGGTCGACAGGTACCCCAGTTCACCTAACAGCAAAGGCTTGGGCAGGCCCTTTCCTTAGGATTGCCACCTTAAAACAAATAACTTGAGTCTGAAAAAAAATAACCTGCTCTGCAGTAGGCATCATTTCATGGCTTAATGCAATAAATGTAACCTACACGAGCATGCTATGTCAGGCAGCGTTCTTTGTTACTTCACTAGATGGCGTGTGGCTGTGCCTGGTAGGGGGGAGAGAAGGGAGAAGAATTAATTCGGCGTGTAACCGGCTGCGCTGCGCTCCTGCCTCTGATGTGCCTTTAACGATGTGGATCTACGAGTTAACGTTTCAACAGCGAGAACTGAATTTCCAGGGTCAGGGATAGGATGCCCAGCTGAAAACACCTTCAGTTTCAAAAAGCTGAAACTTTTGCCCGAAGAGTACCCTTAAGTCAGCAGTGGGGCAAGGCTTGTGGAAAAGAGGGGGTTTAGACTGAGCTATCTCCTAGGCAAGACACGCTTTCAGAGGCACAAATTCTTCACATCTGCAACAGGCCTGAAGAAGGGCTTATGTGTCTGCAAGGGTGTCTGCTTTCTTCAACGTGGTCAGCTGGTCTAGCAAAAGACCTTATCTCTTCCTATAAATTCCGCTTTGCTTACAGCCTGACACCATCACTGCTGCCACACTACTGAAACTTTGCATCATTCTCCAAAGGACGAGCCATAAGGTTAATTTGGGTTCTCACTTTCCCCCACGGCATAGCTGTCCTCTTTTGTTCTTCTATTAACTATTTATGCCACCTGCTTCGGAGGAGAACAAGCCCCAGCTCTGCCCCGAGGCACTTACTCTCACGGGATAACATTAAATCACCCTTGCGGGATGTTCGCAGTGCATGTGCAGTACGAAAATGAGCATTAGCTCTTCAAGGTCTCAAGCACGAATTGCAGAACTGGATCTATTAAAGATTCTGCTGGTTCCTGAATCCACACTCGACCGGATCATTTTCTGAGAGCAGTCCCAATGGCTGCACACCACAGCAGGGCTTCTCCAGCATTTCCAGCGTGCGGGCTGCTGCTGTCGAGCCATCGCCCCTGGCACACACACACGCCAAAGGCGAAGCTTGCCACGGGCAGGTTTGGAAGGGTTGGCCGGTCGGCTAGCAGTGAGCTCGGGGGCTGAGCGAATCTGCAGTTTCACAACTGGCCGAAGCTGAGCTACAGCTGGGCTCCTGCCAAAAGGGAGTCCCCCTCCCGCTGACACTTGTGCTCCTTTGGCTGTAGGGTCAGCAGCGCCGGGGACTGATTGGTCTTGGCACAATCCTCCCCTCCTTTTTTTTTTTTTTTTCCCTTCCCCTTTTGATAAGGTCGATTTTCAGTTGTCTCGGTTTGCTGAACCGGCCGGCCGAGTGGCTGGGTGGGTGCTGGGGCTGGCACAAGGAGACGGTGGGGGGGTTGCAGAGATGGAAAGTGCCAGAGCAGCCTTTCTGACAGCGGCAGGGACTCAGCTGGCAGGGGTCCACGTGGGCTGTGCACCCCAGTGGGCTTCTGCCGTACCTGCAGACCTCCCCAAAGGCCGTGGGGGGTCGGGGCAGGCAGCTGCCTCGGGGTGGGATGCAAACATTCCTCCGCTCCTTTGAACATGGAGAAAAGGGGTTTTAACAACCATCTATTAAAGAACGGTGCCATGAGAAAAACACATCTGATATACATGTAAGTGAGGGGTTTTCCTGTGGTATTTAGGCCTAAGGTGTTTACTATTTTACCATCCAGCTATGCACTCAGCCTTCAAATGTGTTCAGTGCAACGCATGTGCTGCATTTAACACCTGCTACGCCGTTGTTGTAGCTACAGCAGCAGCTTACGCACTGGCTGTATCAGCCACCGGTGCCACAACACGGGCAACACTCTCTCCCAGGAACAAAACGATGCCCAAAATCAAGTGTCTTCCCTTGTAGTTTAGGGCTGATGGCTGTTCCTGATGGGAGAGTGTGTTTGTGGTAAGCGCCTGGCTTGGGGAGGGCGTCTGGTGAAGAGCCAGTGCTGCAGCTGCATGGGGAGCTGCGGCGAGGACCTAGTGCTCGCACCGGTAAGGGAAAACGGAGGCAAACACTGGCAACCAGCTGAACAAGAGGCCCCCCAGCCCTCCCTGAAGTGAGAGCTCGTCCCTGCCTTGTGTGCCAGGTTTGTGCGGCCACCGTAAGGTGCAGCTACGCAGCAAGACAAGTTCTGCCGGGGTTAACCCACAGCAGCCTCTCCAGTACTCTTCCCTTGAAGCAAAGGAGGATTAGAGACAAGATGTTAATGGCAGAGGAAAATCAGGGTCATGGAGGGGCTCATAATCAGTTCTGTAGGAGAGTCAAGTTGCTACCCAACTTTCTTACTATGTATTTCCATGAAATGCACCTTCACATGTTTGATCAGCTCACTCGGCTACCTCAGCCTCCAAGTGTGGTTGTCTCAGGTAACTCATCTGGTTCCCATTTCCCCATGCCATCTACTTTAGTAAGTTGAAACATCTGGATGAACCCAGAGAAAGCTGCAAATGATGTCCTTCCTGTATCTATTCCAAATAGCCTGTGCTTTGAGAATCACCGTACATACACTTACTTCTCCACACCTCGCCACCAGTTTCCTCTCAGCCCAGGCTCCTGGTTCTGGGTTCCACTCTGCTGTTCTTTTGCTTTTTCTCTATTGGGCTCCCAGGGCTTAAACCTATCTTACTGTCAGTATATTTTGTTTGAATTCCAAAATTGTTCATATACTTCTCCCTCTCTAGTAAACTTACAGCAATGAGTAAAGATCCCATTAAGAAAGAACTGTTTGAGCTATAGAGAAATGCTGCCAACTACTGTAACAGGAAAACATTACAGCTCCCTTCTGCCCCAAAATAACATTTTCTTGCTGTGGGTAAATAGCTATTCTGGTTCTTCTGGGAGCAATAACCACAGCCCTCTCTTTCTCCAAAGGGAGCGTGCAGTCCTGCGTCCCAGAGAGAAGCTCATTTCCACAAGGCACGTCCAGACGGCACCGGCCCCTGCCCGGCAGCGGGGGAGCAGAGGACAAGGAGACCGGCAGAGGAGCGGAAGCCGAGGGGGACGCTCTGAGGAAGTTGCTCCTGCAACAGGATCACATGACAGAAGCTAAAAAAGCAGTTCCCCACCAGAAAGGCACTCAAAGGACTTCGTCTGGGCTCCTCTCTGCCCAGGAAAGGATCTTACTTTTTTTCTTCCCCTTCTACTCCATGCCCTGGACCCCGTAATTCTGGAAGTGAAGCTGTCCATGTGGATATCTACAGAGAGGCTGATGGTATCCGGGATCCAAGACTTGGGCTGTGTTTCTTGCGCTGCCGTCTCATTTCTGTGTCTTGAGGCAGAATCCCCTTGCCTCTGCCATCTCCCTGCCCAGGTTTATTCCATCTGCTGCTCAGGAATGTCATGGGGACCTCAGACACTCAGAACCTCTACTGAACAAGAGGTTCATTTTAGCTGGGGTTTCGAGGTACAAAATAAAACAACTGTAAAACGAGGAAAGTAATGCATTTATCAAACTCAGTTACACCATGAAGAGCAGATAAATAGATACTATAATCAGAAGTGAGTCCTCCAGCTACAGTCTGGTGTTAGTCTGTGTCGGTTTTGCCCATAGGACCTCTATGCTCCCCAAAATACATGGGTCTTGATCTTCCTCACTTTACTGAGGTGTCAACATGTAGTAATTTCAAATCACTCGGATAATTTCAATCTACTTTGAGATGAACATTGTCCTCATTACGCTTTACTTTGCTTCCTGCCCCACCATTCATCAGCTAAAGGGTGGCAGAGATAACACCTGAGAAATGACACTGGTGCTTAGAGCGAAAAATCAGGACAAGCCACTTCATTCCCAGCTCTGCCACTGACAAGAGATGAATCCCTGACCCTTTTGTTTTTCATTTTCCCATCTGTAATGGGATTAATAATGATATCTGTTATGGCAGAGGCACGACTGCTACTTCAGCTTGTAGAACACTTCGAGATGGTCAAAGCACATCTCAACAAAAGTGCAAAACACTACTGGTGTTTCTGAAGTGTGTGACGTAGGCCCTAAACTAAACCTTTCTGACCTGACACTTTGCACATCTGGTCCTCTATCAGGTCTCTACTGTAAAATAAGCTGTATTTTGGGTGAACTATTTATTAAATTCACAACTTTAAAATTAAAAAAAAAAAAGACTTTTGAAAGAGTCTGCTTGTTTTTAAATCACGGCGTATCACAGATTTGGGCTAATCTGAGAACAGCAAGTGTATGGCCACGAGCAAAGTTCATCGAAGACTCTCCACCCTTTCTATAGGTATGCATCATGTTTAGTGCAATGTAGCCCAGATCCTTAGTGTTTCCGAAGGGCAAGAAGCTGTGCAAGGTCTGTTGTCAGAAAAAGTACTTGTAGATCATGACAACAGCATGAACAAGCGGGTTATATAACTGACGAGCTAGTCACATCTTGGTAGGCATAAAAACATTTATTTTCTTGTCACCTAGCAATATGACAGTGGATTATACCTGCTTCTTTCAAGTCTTGCTGCAAAATACGCTTTGTCTGTGGATGCTGTTCCAGCAACAAAGGGTGTACTGTAGAAGGGCACGTGGCTCTGGATTCCTACCGTGAGGCCCTGACTCTGAAGCTGCAGATTGCCGCTGTCAGCAACAAAACTCATTTAAGGTATACCCACCTCCCTTCACAGCCCAGGCTGTGCATTCCCATGCACCGCTGAACCCAACCTCCACCGTGCTTTCTCTTCCACATCACTTTAGCACAGCGAAAGGATCTCTAGCACAAAGCAGATTAACTGATGAAGTCCAGGATGGCTGTATTTGAGCAGGTCCTCAGCACTGTCCCCTCTTCAGATATTGCTCCTCATCGCTGACACGGCAGTGGCCGGGGAGTGCTTCCGCACCAGTCCTGGGCATAGGGTCCGATTCCTCCTCTCCCACAGACATAACTGCATTTACACTAGGTCTTTTGGGCGTATAGAAAATGTGTGTCACACTCCTAGCAGACACTGCTGACATAGGAAATGCCTTAAATATATATCTAGCACGGCACAATACCAGAGCCATGGTTGTCTGCAGCACGCCGAGATACGCATGTCCTCTGCTCATCCAGAACTGCTCCACTTTGTCTGTGCACATTACAGCTCAGCCTCTCCGGGGAACGCTGTGTTTGCTATTACATTTGCACACCAGCCAGCGCTTTGCTTTCTGGTCTATGAATGGTGTATCCCGAAATTGGCGGCTATGCTGGTATGCTTCAGAGAGGATAATGCCGTCTTTTTCCCTGCTGTTTATTGTTTACCAGAGGTGCCTAATTTCTGACAAACAAAAGAGATGGATTCTGGGCAATTTAGCAATAATCAAGAGCAGGATGAGCAGGATGGCTTTACAATATGTAGAGCTGTGTGTAGGGCTCAACAAAGGCCTGCCACACCGGGCAGCTTGCTGATGCTGGGACCTTACACTGCTGCATTGAAGATAACAGCAACAAACCGTGTCTGCTCTGAAAACTGCCATCAGAGAGCGCAGAAACCTCCAAACTAGCAACAGGACAACTGAATGGGAAGCCTATGACACGAAATACGTGAAAGGGAAGCCTTGGGACTATGAGAAAGAATTGAGTATGTTCAGCACAGAATGGGTACTCCTCGGGGGACTATTTAAAAATCATTGACTAGTTTCGCCTACTAGCATGGCTCTGTGGAAGTCAACAGAGACATCAAAAGTTTGTGCAGATGAAGTTTACTCAGGTATAGAAGAGCAGAGCAAGACTTTCCACCGTGATCAGTCATCCGGCTCTGCCCCTTGGTGCAGAAATCCTTCAGAGATCTTTTGGAGTTTCTTTTGTCATTTGATGGACTTGCCTCTGACATGAAACCGCAAAAGTGGAGCTGTATGACTGAGGCAGGGCAGTAATACTAGGCTCAGTTAGGATGTGTATGGCAGGATTATTTCATGCCAGAGCCATAACACACGGTGTGCTCCTTACCTGCAGCTCAGTCCTGGGTGCTCTTGCTCCAGGACCGAGGCACGATGTATACCTCAGCTCCATTACACACACAGAGCCCTGGACTGCGAAATGCACTGCCCTGTGGGTGCCGGAGATGCAGACTGGGCTGCTATTACTTTCCACAGCACATAAAGCATCCTGGTCCTCCCTCCCTCTGCATGCTTCCTTCCCTCCACCAGCCTCCTCTGCTCCCGTTCTGTGGTGTCCCCCATCCCTTCCTCCTACCAAATAGCTGCCCCGCAGCCCTCAAACCTGGCTGCACAGGGCACAATGCAGAGGAACGGTGGCAAGAAAGGGAAGAGGCTACAGTAAGATAAATACTCTGCCTCCTCTATGCCCTCTTGTTACTGTTGGGACATCAACTAAACCACTTCAGCTAATTCATCTTAGTCCTAGATAGAGGGTGTGTGATGGCTTAGCCTGAACACAGCAGAGAAACCTCTAATACATAGTCTGCACCGGCTTAATGCTAGTTGTGTGGGTAGAGTTCATTGAGCAAATGTAGATGTTTAAACTGTAGGTGTCCATTTGTGAGTTACTCACCTTAGGATGCCGGTTTAAGTCTGAGAGAAATAGGCACTTTTGGCATACGATAGAAATTTACACTCAGTTGAGCTAAATTGTGCCTTGTAAACTCCTGCTGCTCCCTGCTGACAATACAAGAAGTCAGGCATATCTAGCTCACAGGTAAATGTCTGTACGATGCACGTCAAATGACGGGCGAGATAAATCACATTTCATATGGCTTTGTTTTGACACAGGGATGCTACACTAGGAGCGGGGCTTCGTACGGTGGCTGGTGGGGCACGCTCTGGCACGTAACGGCAGGGTCCAGGGAGTCAGATTCAGAGGAGGAACAGAGAGACGCAGTGACAGACACAGCAAAACCCTTTGGGAACGTGGCCGCTGAAGCAACCATGACTTCATTAGACTTGCTCAAGATGCCCTCTAGCCCAGACCTTTCACCTCATTTAATGGTTTCTTGGCCTCAATCCCTTATAATTCTGGAAAAAAAAA
This sequence comes from Aramus guarauna, assembly GCA_013400195.1. Classification (NCBI taxonomy): domain Eukaryota; kingdom Metazoa; phylum Chordata; class Aves; order Gruiformes; family Aramidae; genus Aramus; species Aramus guarauna. Next base: position 143,340 of record VXBL01010100.1, on the reverse strand, counting down.
AAAATCTCTTTTGACTCCTGTTTTCAAGCCAGGGCTGTTTGATTTGGAACACTGCATTGAAGTCTGTGCTACTGATTGATTTCAGGTTTATTATATTTTCCCCTTTGAAACATGCTACAGTAAAAAAAAAAAATCTGTGCACTTTGTCGTTTTTCATGTAACCCCCTCCCCTCCCTTTTTATTTTTTTTCAATCTTAGCAAATGCTCCATCTTTTCCACTTCAATAGCTTGAAATTCTCCCCTGGGAGCCCTAAGCTCTTTAAATATTTTTAGGTTGCCAGATTTCTTATGTTCTCTCTCCAGGAAGCCAATTTTGTTTCTAAGCTCTTGAGAGTAGTCCAGCTTCATCTTTTGCGCACTCACTGCATCACAATAAAATGCTGCCTAATTGCTGCCTCAGCTGAGTCCCAAAGGTGCTGGAGTTTGTCTCTAGGCTACAGTTGTGGACAATAAACCCTTCTCAGACTGGAGTTAAGCCTTTTTATTATTTAAATCTGAGTCATGTAAAATTAGTTTACTAGCAAGTAACCCACAAAGATCTAGTATGGAAAGAAACTCCCACATATTGTTTTCCAACAGGATGAGAGAATGATCAGATATAAAGATTTGCAAGCAGCTCGTAATACAAGACGTAGTAGAAAGACCAACATTTAATTCAGCCAAAAAGACATGAGAATGTTCCTGTGAGCCCAGGAGTTACTCTCAGACCTCGGCTGTTTGGTGTTCTTTAGCTTCAAAATGAAACTGGTGGTATGAAAATCTTTTTTTTCTTCTAGCTTATCCATAACCTTAAATACCTATGAAAGAGGAAAGGCAGCTGTAGATAACAAATGCCAGATGAGCAAGAGCTTTCTGTTCTCAGTCTAGCACAATAGCAAGAGGATTCAGTGGGCATTCTGCTAGAAAATCATCAAGAATATACTAAGACTGGGTGGCTGCACCTCCATCAAGCTTGAGAAGAATCCTGCAGCAAGGGACAAATGGAAAATACAGAGAGCGAGAATGAACAAACCCTCTTTTTCTTACCAGAACCATATTCAGCCATCTTCAATAGCAGAAGATGACATCTGTACACTGCAGACACAGGCATTTTCTTCTTTCATGTTCCTTTTTTTAACTATATTTTAAAGTGCTTACATTTCTGTTTTAAAGTATGGCTTCTGATTATAGTGCATACTCTATGGACATTATAGAGAAAGACCTATTGATCATTTTTTGATACTCTAATTCCTTAAGACAGCACTTGCTTTGGGTGCATTTGGTGCTGTGTGCCCAAATCCACAGTCTTAATTAGGAAAAAATGAAGCAGGAAGAGACCTCTAGATTTTCTTAAATGAGTTACGACTATCCTTTAATTAGAAAAGGTCAGACATGATAGCAGAAACCTGACACGGCCTTTGCAGTGGTGTTGGCAGCACGCCTGCAACCTGGCACACTCGTGAGCAAGGAGAGCACACGTCCACGTCAGGGCAAGGCAATCCGAACGGCTTCTTCGCACGGCTCCTTTCGTCAGCACAGAGTGCGTGCATAACGGGCAGATGGATCCATCTGCAATAACTGCAAGGAGACTGTTAACCACACACCGTACGCTCCCTGTGCAGAGACCCCTCCTGTTGCTGGGGTCTCTCATTCCTCATTTAGGTTTGTCTTGAGTGCTTCTGGAGAACGTAATGGCAGGCACGGCGTGGACCGCAGAACCTTCATTACTAACGGTGACACGTAAGACAGGAAGGATGTGCAGGTCTGAAGTCGATTTTGGCAGGCAGCAGTTAGAAAAGCTAGGACGCAATTTCAGCCTTATTCAGATCAATGGGAATTTTGCCACTGATGTCAGTGGGACGAAGACTTCGCTCCGCATGTCCGCCTGTAATCTGAGAGCATGTATTCTGCAAGTCCTGGAGACTCAGTGAAAACGGGACCCCACAGAGTTCATCTTAGATTCACTGTGTGAAATAAAAGTACGTGGATTCTTTGTGCCCTTTTTAGTTATCTGTAAAACAAGTATGATAATGCTTTGAGTGCTAAACAATACAAGGTGTGTAGGAAGACATAATATCTTTTATTAGGCCAACTGATATAGTTGGGGAAAAAACAGACAAGCTTTCAGGCTTGTCTGAAATGCTTTGAGATGCTCTGATGAAAGGTGTGCAAGGGATCATTAAATTACATTCTTCCTCTCTCTGGAAATCATTTAGTGGTATTTCAAAGGAAAGACGCTGTACAGAAATAACTGATTTCTATTGCAAGTGCTGTCTGGAGCTAAGTATCTTCCTCCCTCTCTCTTTATGAAATAATCTAAAGAAAAATATGTTTTAAATTAACATGTTAAGAATAATTTTGTGGTATAATGTATAGTTCTGTGAAATGTTCTGTGTTAAGGGCAACTCACAAGATCCTTAAGCATATCTCAGTACACAGAAACAAAATGGCTGGGTTTCTGTTTAATGCTTTGTGGAAATTATGAAGGGATGACTGTAAAACTAGAAAGCATGGAAGCTCTGTGAAAATGGCTAGTGAAAAAAAAAAAGGTAGATATGAGTCAAAAACTACATTACGCTCGTAAACACTGTCAAACACGACCCCAGATTTTCACTATTGAGTGTGGACATCGTGCCTTAGAAAGCTCTGAACCAGTTAGTGTCCACAAAAGAGTGACAAAAAGAACCACCCACTGAACACCCTCTTCCCCCTGACTTAGTTGGGAAGGACTGAATGAACTGGGAGCGCTCACTCCAAATTAACCAGGAGCGACAGACTAACAGTATTATGGTATTGCAACTGTGAGTGCACCACGAAGCATCAGTGCCATCACGGGGTTACTGGACCACCGAGGTTTCTGGGGGCTGTGAAAGGGTAGGTGAGGGAAAGTGTTGGCTTGGTTTACCTTCTAAATTCAAGCAATGATGAAAGAAGAGGAAGCCCCAGGGCCCCGAGGTCACCTTATCTTACACCCCCATTGCAGTGTGATGGACACAGTGTCCAGAAACAGGTTGAGTCAGCAGCAGGGCAGGGGCCAGAGAGACCTCTCTCCAGAGGGAGAAAAACCTTCCTCCTCCACCCTTCCAGTCTCAAGATCTCCACTTACGCTTTGTCCAAAGGGTTTAACTGTACAGAAATCCTACTAGTATCACTTTACTAGTACTTCAGTTCAGTGTCAACATACAATGATGTCAAGAACAGAGAAAACTGGGGGGAGGGAATCTTTAAAAATGTAAAAAGTAGTTGCGAAGAAAGATGAAATAAACTGTTGTTTGTGTCTATTAGAACAAAAAGCAATGGGGATAAATTGCACCAAGAGATTTACCTTAAAACACTAGACAACTGTCCAGGATTAAGGAAAATTAAGCATTGGTATAGACTGCCTAGAGAAATGGCCAAACTTTGATCACTGAAATGTGTACAAAATAGCTAAAATAAACATCATCAAAAGTTTGGGTACTGATGATCATCCATTGAAGCGGAGAATAGACTTGGAGATTTCTCTGAGAAAGGTTACAATGTGTGACCAGGACTTTCTGGATGTATTCTCTTCTTTTTCCCCTGGAAGATGTTGTTGAAGATTTTCTGTTTGAGATTTTGAGATGCATTCCTCTGAAAATATTTGTCATATGACCGGGGGCAGGGGGGTAGGGGGGGTGGGGTATTTATCTTCTGAAATGCCTGTTCTTCTCCATTGATCAGATGCAGTCACAGATGACTAGTTTGGTGTGGACACCTACTTACTGAATCCATAAAGTCAGATGAGACAATTCCCATCCTTAATGACAAATTGTGTCCTTTCTAATATACTCCTAGATATAACACTCAAATTTCCATTATTCATTCCAACTACAATTACTTGTGCACATATGAGGTGGCACCCATAACAATCATGTTATTTATTGTCCTGTATTAGTAATTTTATCACTTTATACTTAGATGCTAGATGGTGCAATGAAGAATGTAATGAAGGTTTCCTGTGCAATGGATGGAAAGCTTGTACACAACAATTAATATAATCATCTACTCCATTTCTGCATGCCATTCCTACTGAGAATATCGCTGAAGTGTATGGTATCTCAGGAAAGAGAATTTTATTCTTAGATTTAAGAGCCAGCCAAAGCTCTGCTGAGTTGCAGGTAGAGCTACTAACTAGGAATGTAAACAGCTTTATTTCAGTGGCATGTATGAAACACTGAGGTGCTTCTGATACATCGTACTTCTGTTTTCAGAGTCTGTATACAAGTAACGTTAAGTACTCAAATAATCTGTATGAACCTATGTGTTTATATTGTACTCATTCCACCATAGGACTAAAACCTATCGTAAGACATGTCTACACTATGGCCTACACTAAGGTCAAGGGAAAAAGCCTGAGCACCCAGTTGTCCCCTCTGGTTGTTAGCTCTCTCCTGGGGACCGTTTAGGTACATCCCATGCATTCAAGGTGGATCTTGGGTAGTTCACTCTCAGGATTCCCCCCAATCAGCAAAGAACATTGTGTTTGGCTCCCTCAGACCCATGTTTCAACACTATTCCTCAGGCTCTGCACTCTTGCAAGTGCAGAGGGGACACACCACAAGGTGCACATGTGAGATCCGGGGTACAAGGCTACATGGCGTGCACAGAGCAGTCTGCAGTAGCCCTAAGCAGCCTGGGTGTGAGCCAGCGTGCAACACTGAGCCTTGGGATGGTAGAGTGCTCCCTCTCTTGTGTGGGTACACTCATTGGAGCTACCTGCAAATAATGGCACAGGGACTCTGCCTGTATCAGCCAGCACTGCACTGAACAGCGGTGCTGGAGGCTGATTCGTAATGTAGAAAGGTCCCAAGGATGATCTTAGTAAGAGGAGGACTTTTTTCGTATCTCAGCAAAACAGAAAACCAGAATACAAATGGCAAAGGTGACCATGAGAAACAGCACAGGATCACCTTCCCCATCTTGAGAAAACTGTAGAATATTATTCTACTGTGCCTTGGAACATTTTTTTTTTTAATAATGTTTGTTCTTCTTTTGTAACCTGCAATTATGGAAACCCCAATCTTGTATCTTCTTACGCACAACTACCCTCCTCATACATGCATTTCTCCAGTGTAAAAGGATGTGAAGAGTTAAGGCTCTGTAATGGTTTTGAGTACAGTAGAGTTAATTTTCTTCATAAGTAGCTGGGATGGGGCTGTGTTTTGGATTTGTGCTGAAAACAGTGCTGATAACACAGGGATGTTTTCATTATTGCTGAGCAGTGCTTACACAGAGCCAAGGCCTTTTCTGCTTCTCACACCACCCCACCAACAAGGAGGCTGGGGGTGAACAAGGAGCTGGGAGGGGGCACTGCCAGGACAGCTGACCCCAACTGACCAAAGGGATATTCCATACCATATGATGTCATGCTCAGCATATAAAGCTGGGGGAAGAAGGAGGAAGGGGGTGGATGTTTGGAGTGATGGTGTTTGTCTTCCCAAGTAACTGTTACGTGTGATGGAGCCCTGCTTTCCTGGGGATGGCTGAACAACTGCCTGCCCATGGAAGTGATGAATGAATTCCTTGTTTTGCTCTGGTTGTGTGGCCTTTGCTTTACCTATTAAACTGTCTTTATTTCAATCCACAAGTTATCTCACTTTTACCATTCCAATTTTTCTGCCTAATCCCACTGGGCGAGGGGTGAGCACACAGCTGTGTGGGGCTGAGCTGCCTACTGGGGTTAAAGCACGACAGGCTCATTTTGTAACTTCATTACATTTCATGCATCGAGCATGAAAATTAAACATAACACTTCCCCTCTCACCTTTTTTTTTTCTTTTAAGATGATATAAAAAATTATTTGAATGAGGAAATGCACACAAGAAGACCATCTATAGGTTTAGCTCCAGCTTAGCATATAGAAGGTTAGCTTCAGCTGTGCTTCCTTGTGGATTTTAGCTTCTTCCTTACTTGATTCTTTAGGAATGTTTTCATTCTTACATTCATGGAGAAGGACCAGAAAGAGGTGAGTACTTCAGCTAAAAGAAGCAATTAGCCAGGTCGAGCTATGGAAGGTCACAGATAAACATAATTAAACAATTTCTTCACAGGTTATTAATAAGCCTACCTGATGACTACTGAACTTTAAAAAGTTGCACAAAATGCCATGCAGAAATTAATAACTATTAAAAAATATTAGCGGTTCTCTCACCTCATTGGGTTTGTGGCCAGCATTCCTAATACATGCTTGTTTTAAAAGAATACTGGTTTAAAACAAGATGGTTAATTCTGTAACAACACACAATACCTTAACTGCCAGAGACTGGGAAAGTGTTCTAGTGGTGGTCACTAGTGGCACCAAATCTTCTCTTAACTGAAATGACTTTTAATACAGAGAAAATGAAGTTTTAGTCACATGTTTTCAGCTGAGCCTGGGTGGTTTTAGAGGTTGGTACACAAAGCAATTGAACCTAGCTTCTTGTAGTCGGCAGTGCTCTATGTACAAGCAGCAGCCACCTAGCCTGTGGGTGGGATTCAGCTGGCGAAATGGAGATATTTCATAGCTAATAGGAATATCTCATACAGGTCATATGAAGCATCATCTAAAAGGCCAGATTTTCCATTGAATTTGAAAAGAATCTAAGACAGCTGGCTTATGTGCAGATGTCTGCATTGCAAACCATTAAAGTTAGGTAAATTGCATCCAGTGTGCCTGTTGAAACATTAGCAGCTCTTCTTAAGCTGCTCAAACTTGATTGCAGTTGCTCTATGTTAGCGGCAACAGCATGCTTTAGGCTTATTCATAAAGTTTAGCATACCTTTTCATGGTTTGTGAATCCTATAAATTATTTTGTTTATATTATGACCAGTTTTTACATAACATAACAGAGATACAAGGCTAGATTATCTCTTTCTTACAGTGATGCAAATGACAATAAACTTCCGTGATATATGTGAAACTGTAATGGTATAAAAATCATGTACTTGAACAGAACGATGCTTAGACACAAGACTCAGTCTCCTTAACTTACATCCCGAAGATAAATATATCTTTTTCTTGGTGGAACACTTGGCAAATAGGTTTCTGAGTTCAACAACTCATTTCTGTCTCTTTCTAAAACTCATCACTTCCTCAGATAGGCAGGTTTAACTGTTTACAAGGTCCTTGTGACAAACAAGATCAGAAACATGACCTAGGCTAAAAGTTACAACTTCTTTCACAGGGTTCCTTTTAAGCCCGATGATTTCACCAACCTAGTTGACAGTGCCACATCAGCAGCTGTACTAGCACAAGCGACAGAGTGATACGTAAAAGCAGAGGACAAGAACAAGTGTTGAGGGGGGGGAAATCAGTTAAGTCAGTTTTGTTGCCAAGGCAAAGATGCAAAGAATAGCACAGAACAGCATTCAAAGTTGAAGAGGCTCCTCCAGATGATAATTCAGAGCAGAAGCCTAACTAACAGTCTGAATTGCTCTCCGGAGGAGCCTCTCTCACTCCTTCAACTATGCAAGGCATCTAGGGAGACAAGCCTCCTAATTTAGGCATCTAAGTTAGATGTTTAAATGTAGGCAGTGAATATTCCCCCCGAGAATGTGAATGGGATGTTATAATAATTTAAAATGTTTAACCAAAGCTGTGATACCAATGTCTGTTCTTTTATGAGATACTGTTCTTTGTGCCACTAATCGTCTACTGACACAACCCTGTTTCTCATTTATTAGATAAATGAACATTAACAAAATGCACATTGTCCAAATACAGTCCAAGTTTTGAAGTTAAAAAAAGATTCCCGATTTTACTCTCAAAATACGAACCAGATTAAGTTGTTCACATGGAAACCACTGCATGTTCCCTATAGTAATCGCATTAGGGGACCAGAAAGGGAAAAGAGATTCTTCACAATGAACACCAGCATATATTTAGCTTTCTTGCTTTGGCTAAACTTTCATCTGTAATTACATCTTGCCATTTACTACATTGCTCCTACCTACTCAGAACTTTTTAAACATTCAGTGATGGGGGTTTAAGAAGTTATCGACAAATGATAGAAGTTGTTCTTCCAACACAGTCTAATGGCCTCTGGTGCGCTTACCTCCTGCCCTGCGGAATCCTGATACTTAGGTGCACACCAGAACAGCAATTTTCAGTGCATCTTTCGCCAACATAACCACCTTCATTGCCATTGATCACAGCACTATTCAAAGGACTATTTCAGACAGTCCTGGAAAGGATCACCGATACATTAAAGAAAGCTCTTTAAACGTAGCTATCTTCTCTACAGGATTAATATGTTTATAGGGCAAGATTGTTAAAGCCAGTTCACAGAATCAGAATGGTAGAAGTTGGAAGGGACCTCTGGAGATCATCTGCTCCAATGCCCTGCTAAAGCAGGATGACCTAGAGCAGGTTGCACAGGATCACGTCCAGGCAGGTTTTGAGTATCTCCAGAGAAGGACACTCCACAACCTCTCTGGGCAGCCTGTCCCAGTGCTTGGTCACCCTCAGAGTGAAGAAGTTTTTCCTAATATTCAAGTGGAACTCCCTGTGTTCCAGTTTGTGCCCTTTGCCCCTTGCCCTGTCATTAGGCACCATTGAAAAGAGTCTGGCCCCATCCTCTTGACACCTGCCCTTTAGATATTTGTGTTGATGAGATCCCCTCTCAGTCTTCTCTTCTGTAGGCTAAACAGATCCAGCTCTCTCAGCCTTTCCTCATACAAGAGATGCTCCAGTCCCCTCATCATCCTCGTAGCCCTCAGCTGGACTCTCTCCAGTAGTTCCCTGTCTTGAACTGGGGAGCCCAGAACTGGACACAGTATGTGGCCTCACCAGGGCAGAGCAGAGCGGGAGGATAACCTCCCTCGACCTGCTGGCAATGCTCTTCTTACCCCAGGATACCATTGACCTACTTTGCCACGAGGGTACATTGCTGGCTCATGGATAACTTAATTCATCTTCTAATATCTCTCACTGCAGAACTGGAACTAAAATGCCTAAGAAATCAAAAATGCTGGGCAAGCCATTAATACGTATTAGACTGTACTTTCATTATTCTAGTGGTTTGGGCATCTAAACAAGTGCATGCAAAAAGCTAGCCAACAGCTCCCTTATTTGAAACTGCTGCTGCTAAATCAGAGGAGTATCTGCAGGAGAAGGAGAATAATATATATCAGCATGACTTAAAATTAATGGCTGCACCTGAGTTAACGGGCTCAACTGATGTAACAGTTTGGTTCAAACTATGGAAGCCCATTATCCTATGGTTTTGTATCCATTTCCACTTAGCCCTCATGACTTCAATAAAACAGCTACCTATAGGTCATACATGGTATTGCAACTGTGCACAGAAGTAAGTGCTGCAAGTAGTGGTAAGTGTGGAGCTGTTGGTCATTTTACATACGCAGACGGGACAATTTGTCGTCAGGTGAAATCTTCAACCTTGGGCTCGGCTGGGGGAACCACCTGAGTCCATCTTTTCTACCACGCTACTTACTATGAAACTAAAAGGAACTCAGTTACCATTAAGACCTCCACCCTTTTGCAAATGTAGTTGAAGTGGGTCAATGAGGTTCAAAATTAGAAACCGGCCTAAAATTCACACCCTACCATGAAAGTTATACTGCCAAATGTTTTTTTTTTTGCTTAATTGCATGCATCATGGGATACTTCCTCTCAGTTGTCAACCCCAGCAGACAGATTAAGGGAACTTTGCCACTTGATACTGTCTAGTGGTCTGCCACAGGACTGAGATGATGTGAATAAACTTTTCTTTCCCTGTCCCAGTTTTCACTTAACAGTTGATGACACACAGATCCCTGGGCCTGACTCTGCCTTGAACTTTCTGTCCAAGTCTTCCTTTCTGTTTTGACTACTGTAAGCTACTTTCTTATTTCTTCTCAAAGAATACACCAACATATGCAAAATGCTTATGCATGTTAAGTATACACAGAAAAGACACACAATATCCTAGCTGCTGTTCTTTCTACTACTTTCTGTCCACACTCCAAGAAGAACTGTTTTGTTTTCAACCTACCGTGGGCTCACTTCAACCCATCTCAAAGATCTGTCTTCTCTTCTACTTGTATTCTCCATTAATCTGGCACTGGCATGTTCGTCATCATTTTAATCAACCTAGTCATAACTGCCATAACAGCTTTCTCTCTCTATGGCTCTAACAATGCAACAAACACATTAGGTGGGACTCCTCTCATCTACCTTTAGGCTTCTACAGTGCAAACCCTTATATTTATGCTGATCAGCTAAGTCTGCTATAAGCACTGGAAAAAATTAAACACATTCAGGACACAGTCCACCTTGGTCAAAGTGGGAATTGTATCTCTGAAGTACCTATCTCTCTCTAGCATGAAAAAACTTAGAGGAAAGGTAACTCAGAGGCAAAGGTCTACAAGACAGATGTCTACATTTGGCCAGATCAATACAAACACCTGTGTCCATTCCTACTCTCACTTTCTGGCTTAATTTAAATCTCACTTGAAAATCAACTGCTTTCCCTTGAACTGTTCTCTCATAACAATTCACAGCATTTTGAGATGTACCTCATGTGCAAGATGTTGACTAAATCCTTCTGTGTTGCAACTCCATCACAATTTCTCAAGGTTCAGACTCTGAGGTTCTTTCCTAGGAGAGAAATTGGTGGATGTGTCATGCTGATAAATATCATACGATAAAAATATCTATGCAGAAGAACAATTACTATGTGTGTATGAAAATTAACAGTGTGTGTCTGCTGATGCCCTTACTGAGTTGTGCATAACTTCCCTTGGAAGGTTAATGCCCATGAATATGTAACATGCACCTTCTTTTCCCTATTGCTTCCCTATTGTTTTTCATCTTCCATTATTACAGCATTAATGAACGTAGCCTGTAAGACCTTTGGTAAAGAGTTATGTTTGCATGTGAGCATTAAAGAATATTATGAAGGCACAATAATTCCTGTAGTCTAGTTAAATATAATTGCAAGGGGAAGGGAAGACAAAAGCAAAGGGCAGTTCATAATTCAGATGTCTTGTATGTTTTCAACCTTCTCCTGCAGAACTTTGTGTGTGGGAGGAGGTTACAAATGAAGCTCTCTGCTACTTTGTGCTAAAAGCCTGTGCCAGCCATCTGAGTTAGACACAGTCTATGGAATTTTTGTTAACGATAACCAAATCAATTCAGAATCCAGTTTTGTTAATCTGACACAGGCCCTAACAGTGGATAGCTTTAAACTTATCCGACAGTGCCTGCAATTACTCTAGCTGAAGAGACACTTCTGAACCAAATCAAATGTTCACAGCAAAAGAGTTACATTAATTTATATCAACTTCTGATTGAACTGACTAGAATAAATCAGAGAGAAAGGGCACACAATCAGCTCTGCTGGCAGATTTGCAGATCACTGGAAAGGAGCATGATAAGTCTCTGGGGTCTGGCTGTGAGTGATGCTCTCCTCCACCAACACAGCTGGAGTCCTCCTAACCACAGCCGCCGACACCTACCAACATCACGCCTTATCCAGAACTGCTAAGTTTACAGCCTCAATCTAAAATAAAAAGATGTAAACTGTGAGAATATACTCATAGGAGAAAAACTTGCAGTGGCTTAAAGTGTCACACCTCCTTCCAGTGATTTCTTACCTTCTCTTTGCCTGCGATTACTGCCTCACGGCAGAGTTGGTGGAATGAAACACATGCACTAGTCCCAGATGCTTCAATACAAGGTCCAGCAAATTAGCTTAAACTGCTGCTGGAGATGACTTTAATGTCATATTTTATATTAAAACAGATTAGAAACATTAGCATTCCCCAATCCAGGGACTGTTGTGGAGGCAGGAACCTTCAGTCAGGAGGCAGAATAGATGGTCAGGGAAGCAGTATTCTTTGCATCACTCCAGCCAGATTTGCTGGAGTTTGTCTGACTGCAGCAATGGGAAAGGCTATGAAATGTCACACTCTCAGCTACCATTCTTTTGCCTCATTAACAAGTTTATGAACTTCTGATTGTCCAGCTGGTCTAGATGACCTCCTGAGGTCCCTTGCAACCTGAATTATCCTATGATCCTTACATATACCTAGTGTGCAGGGCTAGGAACCTGGAGATGTGGTTCTCTTCCTGCCGACCCAGTCACTTAGCAGATCTTGGCAAACTGTGTAGACCAATGCTTACCAAACTTTCCCTCTGAAGGGTCCAACCAGGGTGACACTGGTATTGCTATGGTATTGAGCAACTACTTTTCAAAGGGAGGTCAGTTGTAGTATGGATACACTCTGCCACTAGGAAGCAGCCCCACTCGACTCAAGCCTTAGTAAAAAAACAGATGGGGAAAAAAGTCCCAAACCAAACAGATAGACATTTTAACTAAATAACCAACCTTCTCTGTGCCACGGTCTCCTAGCTGGGGGATATGATCCTCAGACAATGCAGTTAATGTGTTGCCTAATGTGATAAGAGGGTATTGTGGGAAGGGCTGTTATGGCAGTGCTGGGAGCAGGCTGCTTATGATCTGCTCTCCCCAAGAAGCATTGAGCTCTGTAAGGTCTGCACAGCATCTATGCTTTTGGGTATGCGAAAAAACAGCACGAATTGATGCCATGGGCAGGCAAGTTTGAGGAAATGTGGAAAAAGAGGAAGCCAGAGTTGCAGCTGTTATGAATTCATCATGATTTTGGCCCCAGTTCTAAAATACTCACAAAGGCCTAAGAATCTCCACATGATTTTGAGAGAAGCAAGATCTGTAGATATACGAGTGACACATTCACACATGCTGTAGGGTTTAAGAGGCATACTGAGCTTTTAGTTTCAATCCCCACTCTTTCACTTGTGTCAGCTAACATTTCTGAGAACCTTATTGTGAGATACAACCTCATGCTGCTACCTTAAGGTAACTACAATTGACATTTTCCAGAGAAACCACGTGTCATTATTGGGAGTGATCACACCATCATCATCATCGGAACACTCCCAGAGCTGTGGGACTTCCCAGTAAGGAGTCACTGCAGTGGTGCAGCTGCACACAAAACCGCAGCTCAGACCTGCTGGGATGTCAACGGGGGCTCCTGCCTCCGCGTCTCCTCTGCCTTCCTTGTGCTTGCGGCAGCTTTGCAGGGTCATCTGGTTCAGGAACTTGATCCAGCTGAGGTCTGGTAATTTTTTGGAGAGGCATAACTGGCTTTCCACCAGATCAGATCCCGGGCTTGCCCTGCCAGATGGCAATGTAAGCGCTATTGCCGTGTAAGTAACAAACGGGAAAGCAGAGCCGCGATCAGAGAGGAAGGCAGGACTGCCCCTTTTGGTGGCAACACAGACAGAGGCTGGTTTGCATTAGCTATGGAACGACATCCGTAAGGAGGTTTGTAACCGCCCTGCTCGCCTTGCGGGGACCGGGTGGGACTTCCTAACCGCGATGCACGCTTCGGAACTGCTAGGTAACCTTCACCCTCAGCAGATGACACAAACCGGGCGGTGCCGTCCTGCGAGGCTGCCCCTGATCACCAGGTATCGCTGTGGTCCAAGGAACAGGCAAATCCCCAAATCTGTTCCTTTACTGTTCTATAAAAGTAATGAAACCCTCTGACTAAGTCAGCATCGAGTCCCCGTCTGCGTACAGGACAAACGGACGCTGTGCCTTCCCTAGCCACTCCCTCAGCTGAAGGGGACGCAGATGAGGTTTGTATCCTGAGCAAGCGTGCCCATCCACCACCCGGCCCTGCCGTTTCGCTCTCGCACTTACACCCTCCTCCCTCGCCAGGGACTGCGCCCCTTCAGCCCCCGCTCCGGCCGTAGCGGGCAGAAAGGGAGAGGCTCCCTGCCAGCCTCCAGCCGGGACGTTTAACAGAGTTCTGCCACAGATCGCCAAAACGCGGCTTGGCGGCGGGGACAGGCGGCGCCCGCAGCCGTTCCCGGCGATGCAGCGGGGTTTTCCTTTGTGTTAAGCTCGCCGGGAAAACCCCACCCTTTCCCCCCTCCAGGGCAAGGCCGAGGACGTTCCAGCGAGGCCGCAGCCTGACCGCCCGCCCGCCCGCTCGTTGGTTCCGGAGCGGGCCCGGCACCGCCCGGGGGCTCCGGCGGCCTCCCGGCGGGGGCGGGGTAGCGGGATGCCGCGCCGTC
>VXBL01010100.1:110002-125495 GCA_013400195.1 Aramus guarauna | reverse complement strand
TATTTTTTTTTTTTTTAACAGGAGTGGTGATCCTGTGAGATAATGATCGTTAGCTTCCACACCAGTCCATGGGACCACAGCTGCAAGTTTAAACAAAGCCAAGTTAACAGGGAAAGATAGATTTGGCCGTGGAACTTGGCAAGCCTTTTGTTTGTTTGTATTTTATCTGACAATGATCAGTTAAAATGTTGTTTTTGTCATGCGAACCTAATGCCTGATAATTGTCTGCAGCGTCAGTGATTGCTTCTGAACAGAGACAGTTAATTATTAGAAATGAAGACCAGTTGTTCTGCACCCAAGTCCAAAATAAAAGGGGTAATCTTTCTAATAAAGCAGGCAAGATTTATTTTTTCTTTTTTAAATAATTGCCTCTTTGAATAACTTATTCTTGAAAATCAAATAAAATACGTGAAGCACATGAAGAGGAAATACAATCTGTATTTCAGTCAGAAACAGACTTCTGTTGGCCTCTAGTAGGAATTTCATGCCATGCAGGGAAAAAATGCTTTTTTCTTCCTCTGAGAACGTTCCAGTTAGTGTTACAGTTTATGCTTTTCCAGGTAAGGTGCTGTCGCTATATTATGTGTCTATTTTAAAAAGTTTTAACTTTTTAAAATGGAAAATAGGATCGTTGTGCTATTTAAAGTGAAAACATAATTGAGGGAGAGGAAGCTGTTCAAAACTGGTCAAAGCTGGCTTACAAAAACAATATGGCCCTAAACTAAGAAGGGCAGGTTTAGATTAATTGTAAGGAAAAGCTTCCAAGCAGTGAGAAGAATTTGAGAAACGAACAACTTCAGCTCATTGCTTAGACACTGGTAATAGAAATGAGCTCACATGAAAATGGATAAATCAAAAAATCAAAACCTCTTAACACTGGAATTCTCTTCCTTGCTTTGCTCTGTGTGGCAGACCTGTTCTGGGGTTGTACAGTGGCGGTGTCCCGGCTCTATTCTGTAGAAGTGGAAAATGTATGGTCGTATGCCGGCACTGGAATTCAGAAGATGGTGCCTAACAATGTGGCTGTCTTGTGACGTTAGTCGGGGCTTTTACATTGCATTTCAAGATGCCTGACATCATACTGTATGGCTGATTCGCAGAAAATGAGAAACAGAATTAGTAACCAGTCTTCATCTGTGTATGTCCAGGCCTTTCCAGATGTTCAGCTGTCCAGTCAGCAATACTGCACAGCTGCTTTGACGTGATACCATATGTCCAGCAATCTCAGGGAGATGTGGAAAAGTTTTGGTCTGCCTGGGTAAAATTCTGGTCAGAGAAAGACACATGTCCAGAAAAAAAACAGGTATATTATAGCCCTATCCGTCAGGAATTAACAACTGATTTGGAGAAAAGTCCGATTAGTGGGCAGTAGATAAGGCTTGACGAGACGCTGAGAATAAAACAAAAATGAATAACTACTCATTTAATGAGTGTCATCTGTCCTGCGCAAGAGTCAAGTGCCTGTGGAAAAAAACGGGACGCAGTTGTGTAACTGATTGCGTCAAAACACAAAGGCATAAGAGAGACATGTAAAGATAGCAAAGATGCCTTTTGTTTTGGCATTTGCAGAGTTGCATGTTCAATGTCAAGCAATAGGAAAACCCCTGCTAGAGACCCCATCTAGTTGGGAGGGCATTTATTGCCTCTGGTAGCACTGGGGTGAGGTTAAGGGGGGGATGGCTGAAGGGGAGCAGTCGTCCTGCATTCCCACTGATGTTGCACACAAGTTTGGAGTAGTGTGCTAAACAAGCTGTCCCCCTTTGCCCACTGTTCACACGGTGACTGTATCTACCTTTGGAGATGTTTGTGTATGTATAATGCTTTAATGTTAAAATAGAGACTGTCTTTTGGCTCTTGCTCAATCGTGCGTTGCTTTAGTGCTGGGAGAAAAATTCTTTTCTGACCCCAGATAGGGATCAGCTGAGCTTATGCTCCAAAGAATAGAGATTAATATCCCCTGTGACCTTTTAGCCTCACTGCTGCAGGGTTTTTAACAAGTGGGCTTAAGACCCCATGTGTGGCAGCTATGCCGACATGAATGTCTGTAATGTCTCTTCTTGTCAATGATCTGTGAACTAAGGAATCTCCAAGGATATCTTGATGTGCTGTGGAGCTGTTATGGTCTAGTGCAGGAAAGAACAGTGCAATGACAGGATGAAAAGCTAGTGTCACGAGTAATGTGTAAGTTGTTCTAAATATACCTGACAACAGTTGTCCCTGGCTATGTATTAAAAGATGTGGCTGTGAAATGGTAGGAAAAACAAATTTTTAAACAAAACCCCAAACAACAAAGAACAAACAACAAAAGCACGATTTATGACTTCTGTATTTCCGGTTTCTTGGATGTTTACAATGTTGTATGAACTCTGTAATATAATGTAGAGCAGAGAATAAAAGATAAGCGCATAACATGAAAAAGCCCCCACCTCGTTCTAGCTACCTCTTCCTCCCCACCTCTGGCACTGAAGAGTGGGATTGTCCAGAAAACAATCCAGGAAGGAATTCCTTCTTAAAAATATTTTTTCCTTAATTTTGGACAGATTTGTTTTGACTTGCTTTGGCTGTTCTGCACTAACATTACCATCGCTGATGTGCGTAAAAAGTTCGTAATTTGTTGAAACCATTTTTAGCCATTAGTTTACAATAGCCAGTCTTTTTGCAATAGGACCTCAAAGAACTGCCTGGGGGTCAGGTGGAGCACTGATTTAGGACTGAGGTCTACAGTTGCTGTTTCAAACATGTCTCAGGTATATGCGTGATGTTCTATTCACCTTCTCAAGCTATATTACCTGCTTTGGCGTCTAGGGTAGGTGATAAGTAAAAATTGAAGTGCCTGAATCCAAGAGAAAAATCCAGAGGCTTTTGTTAGCCTAGCTCTGGAGGCATCAGCCACTCAGTAGGTACATACATGTACATCCACCAACTTTTCTGTACGCTCCAGGGTTTCATTGCTTGTTGATGTTTAGAAGCTCTCCAGCATGACGCAGTGGGCATCCAGCTCTTGCTTAACCTTGCGTATCACCAGCACGAGGCCAGAAGCCCCCAAACTCTTGGACAAAATGGGAGGCTCTCGTTTGGTTCCCCCTGCAGTTTTAAAACCATGTAAATATGTCTGCCTTCCACTTCCCAGCTCCCTGCGCTAACCACTCGTGTGAAGTGAGCACGTGGCTGCGTGGCTGCCGTGCCTTGCCTCCCGCCCGTGGGTGGGCCCAGCTTCCACCAGGCAGGAGGTTGTCTCCTCCAGTGAGTGGGGCACGTGAGTGTCAGCCCTCTTGAGGCAAAAGGGCCCTAGACGCATGCCTGCAGGGTGGAAACTACCTGTACTAAACAGATACAAGAGACTGCTAAGGTAAGTATATATTCTGTTTATTATTACGTATTTCTAGGAATTGAATGCAGCAATTCCTTAGAAATGTTTTAGTTACTCCCTTTTTTTCTACATACAGAGAAATCCTCCAGAGATTTAGGGACTGTTTTTCTTACAGGGACAAGCGGGTTGTGTAGCAGATCCTAACCTAGATATGTTTGAAGATGGGGTAACAGGTTCTGCCCCAGGTGGTGGTTTCTTCATTTCTAAGTTGACTCATCAGATCTGAATGGGTTGTAACCTGTATTCTGTTACTATCTTTTTATCCATTTCCAGTGCAATGCAAGTGACATCGCTTTTTCCTATCAGTTATCATCTTCTGTATTTTAAATGGTCTTACTTGCCACAGAGCTGAAGCGCTCCTCTGAGGTATCCTGCCCTTCCTCAGCATTGAGAGAAAACAAAATTAGGGCTGTTGTCCTTTCCATCTTAGTTCTGCTCCTGCCAAGAAGGTTTTAACAGCCTGTGGGAATGATCCACAAGCTGAAATGTGTGGCACAGTGTTAGGACAAGTAATTCTCAATGCGTCTTGCTGTGCTCATTGGAGTGCCAGTTGTGGGGTAGCAATGTCTTCAAGCCATCAAGGTCTTCAGCGACGTGGAAGCTGTGTGGCCTGTGGGTTTACGTGAGGGTAGTGGGTTTCTGTGGCTTAGTAGCAGGGAGCAGCAGTGAAGAGGTGGTGGAGCAGACCTGGTGTGCACCTGCAGACAGCAGTAAGGACCATCAGTTTGGCACCGCCGAGAGGCAGAACGTGTGTTTGCTATAGGCAGCGTTCAAGGAGGACAGAACAAAGATCATGTGAATATATGTTTAACTTACTGTCAGAGGTTTGAATTTTGCTAAGCATGAGGGAATAAAAAGGCGTAAGATACATTCTCCCCCTTGCCATCTTGATCTTGTCTTGTCTGTTCTATAAAAACTACTAACGTTTTTATAACCCACTAGGCTGTAAAAGGTTATTTCTCCCTGTTCCGGCTTCTCTCTGCTACCACCTGCTCCTACTGCACGCACCCCCGCAGCATGGGCTGTCTTCAGCTGTGCAGCCTGAACTACGTGCTGCACCAGACCCCGCACCCTGTGTTCTCCCCGTCTGGCTGTACCCCCCTTCCTTTCCAGTTTCTTGTCCACCACCTTGGTCTTGCCAAGCCCTTGATGCAGCTAATGGATGACGCTCGCAAGCTGGCCTCCTCCCCCTTGGTCAGTGCAACTCCCTGCATTGCGTAGCTATGAATCGTGATTTTTTTAGTTTTGATTTCCAGAGTTTTATATCTGGGTGAATGTCAGGGACCCCACCCGTCCTGAGTCAGAGAACAGGGAAAAGGAACTGATGCTCTTTTTGTGTAGTAAGGACCTTGACTTTGGGTCATGGGGGATTCAGATAAAGGGGCAGGCACTGCTTTGATCTTGAACCTTAAATACAAACTTAGGTGTACCACATAGGCGACGTTTGAATATGTGGTTTAATATTGGTTTCTTGAATGGTTACTGGGAAAAAATGGATAATGGGTTTGCCTTAAAGTCATGCTGCAATTTACTACTTGTATAAAAAAGTAAAATCTGTAAATCTTAAATTGTTTTGGGGACTAGGGGAAGGTTGTACTTTGGGAATCACTGTTTTAAGAAATCTTAAATTTGGATTGCTAACTCTGCCATAAATCCCAAAGTGACATGTTAAATTTAATGAAAAAATCCAAGTCAGCATGTGGATGTTGGAGTACTTTGAAAGAATATTTAAACAGAATGAGGCTCTCAACTTTTTCTATAGTAGAACTGTCGTTCAACCATATCATAATCTCATTAGGATGAAGGCTCTAGCAAGTGCTAAGTGCAGGCTTCCCTGATGCTGGCTGGCACATTTAGGCACGTATGTAATACAACAGTATAAAAAGCAATTTAATGCCTCATGTGATTTGTGATTCATGGGTTGATGGCTGCTAATATATTGTGGTGATCTTCAAATTAAGGTTTGGCTTGTTAGGTTCAATGCGGGCAGGGCGTTTAATTTTCTTGCATTAATTTAACAGGATTGGGGCCAAAGCCAGCAAAGAAGTTGTGTTTTTTATCACTATAAAAGAATTATGATTCATGTTCTCAAACCTTAGGCTAGTAAAGAGATACTCTAGAGCTAAATGGTTGAAAAAGAGAGTAAGATGGAGGTGGAAAGACACAATCAGCTACGAGGGAAGAAACAAAACTGGAGTGTCACGGTCTGAATTATTCTACAGCATGTAAAATTCATTTTTCTGATGATTATGTTCTCTTTTAGATTTCTGAGTGAAGATGAATTTAGCAGAGATTTGCGATAATGCCAAAAAAGGAAGAGAATATGCACTCCTTGGGAATTATGACTCTTCTATGGTATATTACCAGGGTGTCATCCAACAAATCCAGAGACATTGCCAGTCGATCAGAGATCCAGCAATTAAGGGCAAATGGCAACAGGTAGGGTGAAATAAGGTTACCTTTATTCTATTACTTGATATTTGAAAAACATACTATACTTCCCAAGCCTTTTACGATGTAGAGGATGTATGATGTAGCTAAACTCACAACATTTATTTCACAGTATTTTGTTGATATTTATTGGGAAATAATTTTTGTGGCCTATTTAAAAGGAATTCTTATCTTCTTATTGAATCAATTTTTTGTTGTTTTCACTTAGGATGTCTGGTTAATCACTGGTCTGTGTGTGACTGCATACTTTGGAAAAACTGGTTTGCTGAGGTCTTCGTTTTGCTGTTTTATCTTTTGACCATCTAATGCCTAGTAAACTAAGATGTGAGCAGATGAGTTGGCATGGCTGGAATGGTTGTCTGAGTAGCAGTTAACTAATGCTACAATGTTCTAACTTGGATCAGGTTTCTAAAACTCCAAGTAATACTTTTAGCCTGGTTCTTGCACACGTGCATCACCTTGCTAAGCAGAGAACTGATGATGCCAAGAAAGTAATGTAAGAAACCTCATTTAGCACTTTCAGTATTTAAGTCTTCCTTACGTTCTGTGGTTCCATTTTTCATTGTACAAAATGTGTTCCATCAAAAATAAAATAATCAGAGGATAAACATATAACTGTGTACTCCAGAATAAAAATTCATGTTGCATAAGTATTATTTTTGGAAAGAAGAACATAACTCCTATAAAAGATAGATTGTTTTTTTCAGTAAGTAGCTGAAGAGATGATTTCAAGACAAGTTTTGCTAAATATCACATGCTTACATTATGTCACTTAAAATAGAAGCCAATTTTTCCTTTTTATTGCAGCAAGTGCTTTGGTTATGGTTTTATGCTTGAAACATCTGACACTAACATAGAGTGTTTTGTGTACTGATAGCTACAACCCTGTTGGCAATTATTTTGTCATGACAGTACTATTCGTAAGTGTTTATCATAGAACTGTAAAAGTCTGTCTGCTTATAAAGAGCTCATCTGCAAAGCATGTGCGTGTACAAGCGTGCCTAGCTTTCCTGGTGATGTAATAAGCTGAATATTGTATAGGAGATATTCATATTCAAGTGTTTGTATTCAAGCTCAGAGCTGGAGTACACCCCAGAGACTGCTGATACAAGGTGTTCATGCCCCATGCGTGTCCTTAGTTCCTGCCGAACTTGTAGCTGACATGAAGGCAGAGCATGAGGCTTTCCTTATTCTGCAGCTGCATCTCTGCATCGCCTTCACTTCTAGTATGTAGTGTTTCCTCCAATGACATTGATTCTTCCATTAAACTTTTGACAGCTCTTATCATGTGAAGGTTACTTCAAGTCTTACAGTGTTGTGTGTTGTTTGAACTGCTTCAGAGAAGCATGTACACCATGGAATGTGTGCTGTACGTTGGAGATAAGCCTCAAGTGAAAAAGGACCGTTAACACAGTTTCAAGGATTATTCCCTGGGGAAGGCAGCTGGCTCCTTAGTAGAGGATTTGAAGTCGGCACCTTCTCAGAAATTATCCCTTTTAGGGAAAAACAGAATGGCCCCTGACAGTGTCCTATAAGTGCTTTAGAAAACTGTCCCTAGAAAGATCAGCAGCAAGTGGAGTAGCGTCTGTCATGCTGTGCGCTCATGTTAATTCTGAAACTTCCCAACACAGTGGTGGTAGATGAGCTTTGTCAGAATATCGCTTTGCCATTACTGGTGCGGCTCTGGGCTCAGGGACAAACACCAAAAAGTAAAAAGTGTGCTTAAAAAAAAGTGCTTCGTCCCCAGGCTGTTTGCCTTCCCCTTCATTTGTGGGACTACCCATACCACTGGGAACAAAATGATATAGCCCTGACAGCAAATGATGGAGCCCTGGAACGACTAGCTTTTCCATCCCTGAACCTGAATGGTTTGGTGAGACCTGTAGAGGTAGACCTGCTTTCTTCGACACTCTTGATAAATAATTATTGTGCCTTCTCACTCCTTGAGACAGACTAAGAGCGATTCTGATGATCTGGCTATTAGCACAGCTTTTCAGCTCTCACAGCAGTGACATCCAAACTGTCAGTCGCATTCAGTAGCTATCTGCAGACAGCCTGTGCTGAAAAAAGTGAAACCACAAGTTGGATCACAGGAAAACCTCATTCACAATATTAAAATAATATTTAGATATTCTTTTTAGGTCATTCTCAGGAAAGCGTTATGTCATACACATGACGTAAGTTTAGCAAAATTCAGGTCAGATATTCAGCAAAATACCTGGGGGGGGGGAGCACACCCCGTGGGGACGTCACCTCTGCATACCAAATCTCGAGACAGCCCTGTGCACCCCAGCCTCCCACACCTCTCCCACTCCTCTGCTGCCTCGCAGGCGACAGAGGTTGGCCGAGGACAGCTAATAAGCCCACGCCACCCACCTGGGAGGTGACAGCAGGGGACAAGATGCACTTGGTACCAGTAATACGCAGAAGTAAAAGATTCCCATACCTGTATGCTACTCGCAAGTGGCACCAGAAGCAAAGCAACCCTTAGATGATGGTTAAGAGGATGAATGCGACTGATTTTTATCTGAAATTCTGTCTCCTCGAGAGTATGGAACTAGCCTGTTCTTTAGGTTCTTCAGTTTCTCCATCTTCTGAGGAACCTCAGGAGGATAATACCACTGGTACCTTTTGAAGGTGGAGTTTAACAATCTCTAGCAGACACTGGGCAGAACTTTTATTGTTGGGAGCGGTCCACAGTGTGAATGTCCATGTAGATAAGTGCTCAAAGGAGAAGATTGTTAGTTAAATCAGTTCATCCCTGAGACGTAGTGTCTGCATGCACGTTCACAGTCTTGAACCTCCTGAAGGATTCCTGGGACACCGGTGCTGAGGGGATCTGGCGGTATGCAGCATGACCCTCCTTTCTGTACATTTGTGCGCAGCGCATGAGCAGGGTGTTTGTCCTGCTGGTACTTCTGAGGCAGTGTACTCAGTTTCGGGTGTTTGCATCCGAGTTCCCTCATAAAACAGGAATGTTCATATGGGTAACATCTCAAAGAATAGGTACAGCCATGGCTCTGTAGCTGACCAGTTCATACCTGTTACATGAACTGTTGTTCTCCCTATCTGGTCACTTCTCTACAGTGAGTGCTCCATCCTGAATAGGTACCTCATGCTAGGTCGGTTTATTGAGCGATGTAGTGCAGAGGTGAACCAGAAGTACTGGGATTTTGGGGCAGACACCCAAGCACTCTTGTTCTACCTCTCTTTGCTTAGGTGTCATTGTTTTCAAATTTCTACAGGTTAGTCTGCACAGAATGATACTCTGTGCGAGTATTTGGTCGCTTGCATTTCCTGTGGCACAGTCAGACAGCTTCAGCTTTACAATGAGCACCCTGATTTCAAGGATTCCTTGTGCTTGGTGCTGAGAGGATAGATAGGAGGAGAAGGAATGTGAATATGTATCATCTGCTCCCCTGGGAACAACTGACTGGCTCAGTTCCACTTGATGCAATACTGCTTATGAGACCTCAAAATCAGTGCTGACTAGGGGAGCGGGATTGTGTTACTACTCTGGCACAACCTGCAGAACTTCAAAAGGGCAAAAGGTGCATCCCAGAGGGTCCACCAAAGCAGCGGTATGACAACATAAGAATTCCTCCGACCCTTTGGAAAATTGTCATTGATTGTCTGATAACTAGCTTGGCTTTGGGATATCAAGGGTGACCTGTTCTCGAGACCTTTATTTGTTTTGCATCCAGGGAGTTCCCAGCTTGCTCTTGGGTGGCTGAGTGTAGCTCCATCGCTATCCTCACTCCTCGGCCTCCGAGCTTATTTGAAAAAGAAAAAGTTACTTCTCTGTCGTGCTCTGAGGTTTGGCTGCCATGTAGGCATATTCATCCTTGTAAACACAGGCTGTGACAGGAAAGATTCAAAATCAGAAGCAACCTATCTCGTTTTCTATGTAACAACAGTAAAAGGTAGGTTTACTCTCATGACCACTACTGTGAACTTTACTTGTGTTGACATTCCCCCTGTTTATTCTGAGAGAGTTTCTTGGCTGTTGCAGTCTTTTTACTAGACAGCTGGCTTGTAGGAAAGAGCTGCTTCAGTGACAGTTCAGCAGCTGCAGAATGACAGCAGAGCGTGCCCCCAGGAGATAGTACTGGCTTACAACAAGGCCAGCGGCTGTCGAGCAAAACCTGCTGCGTGTTACAACCGTGTGCTCTGTGTTGCACAATATCTAAGAGCACAGGAGCATCAGCCAGCGCTGAGGCGGGACTTCAACAATTCTCAGAGCACTTGGAGCAGCCAGCAAGGCACCCTTACCAACCACAGTCACTGGAGTAGGTGATTAGGTGCACTCTGTTCGTGCTTAAAAGAATAAAGGATGATTTTTTTTCTTATTATTTTAAACACATTTCAGTCAAACTGTGCTTATGTTGTTTTTGCTTCATGCCTGTTTTATTAGCACTTTGTAGATTACTTCATGAGTAATTAAGAAATATTCTGCAGGTAACTCATGAAGAACTGTGATTGTGGGAACTATACTTGGGATCAGACTGGGTTACAGGGCATCTGTTTTGGGTATGGTTTAGGGAATTGTTACTTTCACTTTTTTTAAAAGAAGCTTGTTGGATAACTGACACTAATTGCAGGTAGTAATTTCAGGTTTGGAAAACACTTTACAGAAACTTCATTGGTTTTGTTCCAGCATGATATAATTAAAAAAAAAACACCCCACATTTTATTTATATTTACAAAGGTACAAATACCCATGCTTATTGCTGTGGGAAGTTGTGTAGAAGTACAAGCTCTAATATAGCAAATAAATCTGGTAATGGCAAAGGTACAACAGTCGCCAGATTGTGAAATACAGAGGAATTCCCTGAAATGTTTTTTGGAACTACCACTAGGAAAGAGCAAACTCAACTCTTGGTCACCGTGTTTTATACCCATATGTTAGGATGTGTTTTCTGCTTGGTGACTGTAAATCCTTAGGGCTGGAATGTCAAAACAAAGCTGTGGGGCTACCCCCTGGGCTGAAAAGCTTTTTATCAGGCTTCCCAACATCACCCAGTGCCCACGATGCTGCTTCTGCAGAGGAGGTGATGTGGCTGGTAGGGGTAACTGGTGTACCAGACTGTGGCTGTGGGGAGCAAGCAGTTTCACATGGTAGCTGAACCCAGTTAACATCCTGCCGTGCCCAGGGAGGCCAAGCTCTTCCCTACTCAGTCTTCCCTCCAGTTGCACCAGCTTCTCTCCCTCCTCTGCACCCTGCCATTCTTAGTCCTGGGATTCACCTGATGACAGGGCAGCTTGCTAACCCAGCAAAAGTGTCCTTAATTTTCTTTTTACCCTGCTAGGTTAATTTTCTGCCATTTTACCAAGTTGGGTTACTGTATCAAGATGCCAGAAGTGAGTCCAGAAGAGCAGCAGCAGAGTGTGGTTGGGGAGAAAAAGTGAGGAGATGCGAGATCTATTTGGCAGTGGTGAGCTGCTAACTCAGCCCACGCTATCTCCTAAAACTGCTTAAACATGAATAACCTAAAAGCTTTCTTCAGGTTCTCTACAACCTGAGCTGGAGCCCCCTGAGGGCTCTGGCACCCAAGGGAAGGGTGTGACTGGGGGGGGAGGAAGCAAAGAGACTGGGTGAGTCCAGACCAGTGATTTTCCTGTTAGCAGCCTTCTGAGGTTGCTTCAGAGTAGCACTGGTCACTCGGTGCTGCTCAGTCACCTCCATAATTATGGCACAGCCCTTCTTGGCTCGTGTCTGGGTTATTTGTTTCTCAGCTGCAAGAAACTCCGTACCTGTTTCATCTAAGTTGGTTTCTGTGAGACCTCTAGGAATTTATCAGCTGGTTTTCCTTTGTGGTCCTGTTGTTTGAGTACATTGAGGGGGTTTTGACTAGGCGGTAAGGGTGTGCATTTTGGAGTTTGGTCTGCTCAGGTCTGGATAAGAGATAGCCAGCAGCTGTTAGTCTGTTTTCAGCTTCCAAGGCATCAAAGGCTCACTTTCTTTCAATTTTCAGATACCATCCTCCTTGCTGGTCCAGGGACCTGAATGACAGCACTCTGGCCCTCAGTGCTAGCAAGTTGTTCTCCACCAACTTTTCCTTGTGTTTTGGAAGGCTGATAGGAAGTATCCTATCTGTATTGCTGGAGCACTGGAGTAGGAAGCGGCTGTCTCTCGAGGAGCAGTGCCCTGGAGGATTTATGCTGTATCATTCCTTTGTACCTCACAGCAGCTGCTTGGCTAGATTTATTTTTGGACAGGAGGGAAGCATGTTAGACAGTTTGAAGGAACCAAGTGAGTAATTGATCACATTTGTAACTCAGCTGGAAGTTCTTGCACTGGGAGATGCATCTGCTGATT
Organism: Aramus guarauna; assembly: GCA_013400195.1. Lineage (NCBI taxonomy): Eukaryota > Metazoa > Chordata > Aves > Gruiformes > Aramidae > Aramus > Aramus guarauna. Next base: position 113,355 of record VXBL01010100.1, on the reverse strand, counting down.
GTGTGATGAGAAAGCAAAGAGAGGAAAGCAGGGCAGAAGCAATTCTGCCTGAGCTGGATGCCCTGTGTCTTTGGAAAGATAGAGCTACCCCGTCTGGAATGTGCAAGAAAGATGCTTTGCACTGATCAATTCTTCCTGGACCTAAGGCTCCTTTTGTACAGATACACGTATAGCTCCTGGTGAAGTAAATGCAGCGTTGCAAGAACCATGCAGGGCCTTGGGGATTTATCCTTCACTTTGCCTCTATCCGTACTGGTATCTTGCTGCAACAGTCTTAAGCAGTGGTTTGAACCAGAGAAGAATTTTTCTGTGCTGCTGAAATCTCCTAATTCGTCCTTGTAGTGGGAGAATTCCTGCAAAATATTACAGAGCAGAATGATACCTTGCTGTGGGATGTACCTGGTAGTATTTTAGAAGTGTAGATTCCAGAAAGAGCTGTTGTGGGTTTGTTACTGAGTGCTGTCAGTTTAATAATTCATTCTTATATACACCTTACCCACCAAACAGTTATGTCAGCGCTTTCTGTCTTGAAGTTGCTCCACCAAAAGTGGGGGGTGGCTGCTGCTGTTATGAATACATAGAGTGGGGCGGGTGAAGATGCCATTCTGAGAGGGGAAATAAGAGTCTGAGAGAGAAATGGGATGAGCAGGTGAAAATCAGGCTGGAAGAAGCATGCTTCTACAAGTGTGCTGACAAGACACAGCACCCTGCATGTGCCCAACATGGTTCCTTTCCAAGCACATGGGGAGATGGGAAGATCTCAGGCTAGTGGCAACATGTTTTCACCAATAAGCACCATTAGGAAGAACAGTCATAAGATGTGATGCTATTTAGTACTGGTTCCTTGATTTGCTGCTGTTACAACCTCTGCAGACAGGCTGGATTTGCAGACCTCCATTCTCCTGATCCTCTCTATTACTCAGAATCTGCACAGCAAAAAGAGTCTGGAGTTCAGTCAACTTCGTTGACATCTGTTGATACTGTCCTCAGTTGCCTTCCTCTGTTTGCCACAAAGTGAAGCCTGGTTGCAGCATTCCCAGGCAGTATTTTTCCCAATTCTTCTTCATGTGGACGCATGTCATGAGCACAGTTGGGTGCCTGGTATCTTTCCTTCGCTTTCTCGCAAGCTGACTTCAAATCCTGGCTTTTGATTCATCAGCTTTACAGTGTATGCTGGTTGTAGCCTCACTCAGTAGTGTGCCTAGTGGCAGCCTGCAAATATCCTCACTGTGAATATTCTTCACAAGAGCTTTTAGAGCCTATGTGCCTTTCCAGTGGATGGAAAGGTTCAGGATGTTTCTGTGGCTCCAGCTGCGAGCCTGTAGCAGGCAAGATTCATAGTGGGCTAAGGTAATCCTAGCTGTAGAGTGCCAGTACTGATTTCCAGGCAGGCACAGCAATGCATGAATTAGTTCTAGCTGTGCACCGACACTTCAGTGAAGAGGTGACATCTGGGGGTTATGACCCTCGAGCAGGTAAAAACCAAAGTAAGCGTAGAGGTTGATCCCACAGGATGGAAAGCATCATTGAGTGATAGGTGGAAGACTGTTAAGATGCAGCACAAGTGCACTCGGGTGAATCCTAGCACATCTTAAGCTAATGTACTGAAAGCTTATGCTTCTGAGCAAGAATGTACAATACCGTTTTTGGCTGCTGGTGTGCACTAAGAACCAGTGACCTTAGCATACAAAACTTGAGCTTCTAACAAGCCATATCACTTAAAACTTAGCAAATTTCTACACAGATTTTATTTTTTTTAGGCTTCATGGAAGAAAATTGAAATGAACAAATATCAAGTAAATATTCTTGAAATTATTGCTGTAGTTCTAATTCCCTGACTAGTGGCTATAGAATCGTCAAGTGTAAAATTAAGCTGCATAATTCTGCAGCTTGATTTTTTTTCTGAGACATAATTTCTTCTCATTTTTATTTTACTTACTTATCATTTGAATTTATGCTATAGGGTGTTGAAGTTCCCATTTTCTGTTCTAGTCTTTGCAGTCCACCAAAGAATTGCCTCGTGCTTTGACTGTATGGTGGTGTTGTGCCCCTCACAAAGTTAATTTTGTAATATTATATTTTAACGATTTAGCCAGTTTTATAATTAGGACCTTGGAGACTGTAATCAAAGAAGTTCTTTTATGCCAGAATAGTAGCAAATACGCTAAAGATCTGCCAACAGCGCCCTTACTAGTGTGAAAGTGTGTGTGTGTGTGTATGCATGTCAACATGCACACATAAATCTAAGCATCAGCACATGTTATAGAAGGGTGATCCCTGCTGTAGCAATCATATCTGGTCATGACGTTGACAAGCAGGAAGATGAACTCAACCGAGATTCAATTGTTTATGCTATTGTTAAAGATCTAATGTCGGCCTGATAGGTCTGGGGTTTGTGAATGGAAAGTCTTGGGAGTCTCTGCTTTTTGAAGGTACTTTCTATGATTTAAAAGGAAAAAAAAGTTTGAATTGTAACAATTTTTAAATAACATGTATTTCTCAAGGTTCGACAAGAATTAGTTGAAGAATATGAACAAGTTAAGAGCATTGTCAACACTTTAGAGAGTTTTAAAATGGACAGACCTGCAGATATCCCTGTATCCTGTCAAGATGAGCCTTTTAGAGATCCTGCTGTTTGGCCCCCTCCTGTTCCAGCTGAACACAGGTAAGGAGAGGCTCAAGCAGAGTAGGTGGAATAAAGCTGAGTCACCATAATTTTATGGGTTTTTTTTAATGCATTTGTAATGCGAAAATCACATTTCATTAACCTCTTAGTCATTTGTAATAAAGAATAAATATAATTCATTGGGGAAAAAAGTAATTAAACTACAGTTGGATTTATTGCTGAAGTTCTAAAGAAAGTCACTCATTATTCTGGTAGGAGTGACTAGGTAAGTCACTGGAACTAGAGTCTGCTGGAGAGATAAGTGGGCTTTTGGTGACGGTTGCCGTTCTCATGTGCAGGGAGAAAACTTTTCCATTTCAGCTTACTTAAGCAGTTGAATTTATTGATGGATGGGGAGTCAGTAAGGAGCTGGAACTGAAGGATCTTGAAGAACATGGTGGTTAGAAATTGCTCCCTAGGTACAGATAATATGACCAGTGTTTAATCCATTGGTTACTTTTATTGCTAAACATATTCTGTTGTACATGGTGGTTCTCTTCTGTAACCATCTTTAAGGGAACTTTTGTTAGCTAATAGTTTTCTCAAAATAGATGCTTGTGCATTTTCTGAAATCCCTATTTTCACCCTAGTAGAGAGTGTTGGGTTTGCATGGCAAGGTTTTGGTAACTGGGGGGCTACAGGGGTGGCTTCTGTGAGAAGCTGCTAGAAGCTTCCCCTGTGTCTGACA
>VXBL01010100.1:11674-109781 GCA_013400195.1 Aramus guarauna | reverse complement strand
TTGAAGCCGGGAGTGAAGTTGAGCCCGGGTAGATGGGAGGGGTGGGGGGGAAGTGTTTTAAGATCTGATTTTATTTCTCATTCCTCTACTCTGTTCTGTTTGGGAATAAATTAGCTGAATTTCCTCTCTAAGTTCAGTCTGTTTTGCTCGTGACAATAATAAGTGAGTGATCTCTCCCTGTCCTTATCTTGACCCACAAAGCTTTTTGTGATATTTTTTCTCCCGTTTGGTGAATGAGGGGAGCGATAGAGGCGCTCTGGTGGGCACCTGGGCCCCAGCCAGGGTCAACCCACTACATAGAGCTTGACACCAGTTGTTGGCAACAACAAAACCAATTTAAAAACAAGAATAACATTTATCATGACAGCATTTTTCTAACATTATAATAGCAAGGAATTTTAATGTGTGTATACTCACGTAAGCAAAGGAACAAAGTAAAAAGAGATCTTGGTTAACAGAAAGAAATGCCAAGTTTATTTGTAAATTTATGTGCTTTATGATTATCAAGCAAATGGATCTTCACTTTTCAAAACACCTTAAGAATGTGAGTCTAAAATAATATTAACTCAGATTACTTTTGTGAGTGGTAGGATTGATTATCAGAATTTTTGTGGTAATGTTATGTGAGGTGCAAGATGTATTTATTCTTGCATCTTTCTTAGAGGTGAAGGCCCAATGGTTTATCTGCTTTTTTAATCTGAAATTTAAATCTTGTGCAAATAAGTAAGGAAAAGTAGTTTGATGAAAACGTATACAAAGCAAAACATAACAGTTATATCCAGCAGTGCATTTAAGTATGTACTCTTTTTTAAGCCATATTCCAGGAAACTGTTTTTGGAGTTAGCAAATTTAGAGTTACTCAAAACAAGAATCAGCAGCAGATTTAATAAAGGATACTAATTAAAGTTGGGTGACATTCCTGGTCGTTGCTTTTAGTTCTGTATTTCAAGCCCAATCCCTAGAGCAAAATGTGGTACCTCATCTTAACACCAAATTCTTTCTCATCGTGCCACTGCTGAGTTCTCCCTAACATCGTGGGTGATGCACATAAGTATGGTGGTTGCAGTTTGGCTCTGTTTGCTTTTGCTTTCTAAGCAATTTTTATGTTTTGACATTTTCACACAGGGGAATGAAGTCAGAGGTAGGAGGATTGTTTTAAAATTCTCCCTCCCTTGTTTTGGGGCCTGTCAAAGCTATTAGCCAGGTGGGGTTTTTTGGTGGGGTTTTTTTTAACCAGGAATGTATTCTGATTGTGTAGAACTTGTGCATATGAATGTAGCCTGATGTAATCTGGTTTGGAGTCAGAGGAAACTACAATTTAAAGAGTTTTACTAAATCGTTTCCTCTTTTGTTACATGTGTGTTGGTTTGTTCTAAGATTGGTTGGGAGTACTGATCTAATACTATTGTGACTTTTCTTTTTTTCCACTGTTGAAACTTTCTTCCTTTTGTTTTTTTTTTCTTACTTTGGATGTCAGACAGAACCACAAATAGTGTTGCTGGATTTGCAGATATAAGCAGATAAGACTCAGGCACTTGTCAGCAATAATGCACTAAGGGAATTGATGAATTATTAGAATCCTTCCTTCTTAATGTTGCTCTTTTTTTTGCTGTTTTTAGCATGCTTTTGTTGTGGTTGCTTGTTGTTAGGGCTCCACCTCAGATAAAACGTCCCAACCGAGAAGTAAAACCTTTGAGGAAAGAATCGCCAGGGCTGCAGCCCCGTGGGCCCGCGGGCAGAGCACACGCGGTATCCAAGGGCGAGAAGTCTACAGGCAGCCGTGAAAGGGAATCCAGAGCTAGAGGAAGAGATGACAAGGTAAGAACTGGGAAAGAACGTGGTGGGGAGGAGTTATGATGCAGCAGGTGGCAAAGGGAAGCATTCTTAGTTTTAGTTATTTAATACAGATAATAATAAAAAGTCACAATAATCCCGTGCAAGAAAACGTGGTTGCTTTCCTCTTGCCTCATGCGCAAAGCATGTGTCATGGGGATATTCAGTGAAGTTCTGTATTATCTGCTCTATCTTGATTTGAGAAGATTTTTTTATAGGGAGGAAGCATGGTGGCCTGTTGCTAGAGTTTTCTTATTATCTCAGACCATGGGATTGACTACAATCTGTCAGTGTCAATCAGGCATAAAATACCTTCTCCTCCTTCTGCCCCACATTTTTTTTTTTTTTTTTTTAAGGAATCCAGTTCAGATCTTTGCAAAGATTTCCATGTAAAAAGGGCAAAAGTGAGACCAGTGCCCTTCTCTAGACTTTAATAATTAGGAATGGAGTTCCACAGTACTGTGGAACCAGCACCATAGTAAAATTTAGATGTGGCTAGAAGTCCAGGACAGTTTTGTAAATGCATTGATGCTAGGTAAATGTGCGCCAAATTATTTTAAGTTATATATTTAAAAATTATGTGAGAGAGCCATAGTAAAAGAAAACTCATAGCAACTTTCATTTTCCTTAGTTTATGAAAAGGATTTTGTATTTATTATAGTGGTTAGGAAGATGCTTCTTGGAAAGGCTTTGTTTTAAAAACAATGAAATAAATTAAAGTAAGTTGGAGATTCTTTTTTCTGAAGACCCATGAAAAAGAAGCAGCGCTGAAGTGAAAGGAGAGGAGAAACAGTGACTCACTATCACTATCAAGTAGTGATGTCAAAGGCAGGACTGTTTTGTGGCTGAAAAAAAATGTCTGTGTGCAAATTGCTGTTTCTGAGACACTTGCATTTTTAAATTTAACTGCGGAGTCAGTGCCAGGAACCCACGGAATCTGTGGTATAAATGATACAAGTTGAGAGTGTACTGAAGCGGCTTCACTTTCCTGAAAGACAGAGATACGAGAAGCCTCTTCCTATGGGGTCCCACAGTATTGTACAGATCTTGGTAGATGAATAAAAAAATACTTAGGGCAATTTTCTTCCAAATGAATTAGGTTAGTCTCTTCTTGGCCTTTCTATTACAGGTTGCTTCCTCACAGCACAGAAACAACTCAGAGATACGCTTTTCCCGTCATGACTTGCTTTTCTGATACACAGGAAAATTATTAAGTAATCCCAGGCCTTATTACCATCAATGGGTAGAGCCAAGCACATTTTCAGCAGTGCCACTGAGTGACTCTACAGATCAGGTTTAATCATTTTAGAACTCTCTCTACCCTGGATCAGTAAGATTTAGAATAACAAGTGTGCATCTTGCAAGCCATAAAAAGGTTGTGAAGATCTGTGAAATTATGTACAGCCTGCCAGCTATACGGGGAATGGGAGTCATCGCGTGTGACAGGTTCACCAGATGTGCTTGTATAAGGCAGCCTGCAAAGTCTTAGCTCTAATGAGGGTGAACTCTGCTCCCGAAGCTTTCTGGTGATGAGCATTATAGGGCTTTACTATAAGGAGCCCGCAACAACATGACTTGTACAATACTTGTCTCTGGGAATAATGCGATTAGCAACACTACTGCTGTCAGGTGGAAGAAGAGTCGTGAAGGTGTTCCATTTAATACGGTACATTTTAAACACTACTCATCTGAAAAAATGGTCACTAGGTGGCAGAAGGAAAATATGTCTACTCTTCAAAAAATACCATCGCATGTGCTCTTGTTTTCACCTTTGTCTAGTTACTTGGTGGTTATTTTACTTCCTTTGTCTGCGGTATATATGCAAAAATCACACCAGCTTACAAATTCTCACGTGTTGTATGATGATTTTTGTATGGGATCTATGATTTTCTTTTGAAGAAGATTTTGAATGAAAGAAGGAAATAGCCAGGTGTGGGAAGTGAGAGGAGTTAATGCAACTTGCTATATTTTACCCACAGGCATGAAAATAGGTTCAACTTCCCTTTCAGTTTTATCCTTTCTTAGTTTGCAAGTGTTTATGTTCTTGAATTTCTTAACTAAAGCTACAAGGAGCTTACCTCTGTAGCCTAGTATGTTGAATTAAACAGATTCAGTAATTCTTCATGTTCAGTTAACAATAACAGGGCAAAACTGAAGGTTCAAACTAGGTAACCAGATACCTCTTTCCTCATAATAAATGTTTCAGCTCTGTAGTTCTTTGGTTTGGGTGGTTAGCTAGGACTAATTAGAACATGTTATGAACTTGGATGCCATATCCAATTCTGAAGATGTTGGTTACAGTGTAAATAGGTTGTACATTGTCCTGGCTATAATATCCCAATGCAATATGCTTATTGTAATATTTTTCAAGATAAATATACCTATAGTATGTATGTTTTAGAAATGTTTGTCTCACTTGACACATGATGCCTTGTTTCATTGTTTCTCTTCCCCAGGCCCACTGTTTTCTCCTCCCCAGACCATATCATCTTTTCATTCTGACTGTAACCATCTTGGGATAAGGAGTTTGAACTGGACTATGCCTGTAAAATGACCTTTTGTAGCGCTATACAAAATAATTTTGAACTGCAACCCACAGGATGGTGTTTATCCACTAAACCCTTATATTTACGTGTTCCTTTTTCTAAAATACTGCTTTCAAGGGCTTCTTCCTTAGTTCCACTGGAAATTATTAGGCTTGTTCTCAAGGTACCTTCTGCTGGATCACTGCCAAGAATTTTAGCTTCTGTTCAGTAGTTCAGCTTAAACAGGCAGCACGAATGCTACCTGCATGTCCTTTAGAAATTGCATAATACCATATCTAAACACTAGAACACTTCTTTTAGGAGTACTCTTCAGGTTATTTTAGATTGCCATCGGACAAGGACAGTAGATATTGTGAAGGATATGAAATGGCCAAGGGTTGTGCTGCCATATCAGTGTTAGAATATTAAAACTGATGAAAACATGACTTAAAAAATTAAATTTTTTTTCTTGATTATTCTGATGTGCGTCATCAGAAGCAAATGCAAGATAGATTACAGGAATGTGGATGTGAGGTAGTTATATTTAGGTGGAGGTATAGACCTCCGTGCATTGGGACTAGAAGGCTGCATAATCTCTATCTGAGAATGCTGAAAGAACCGGTAGGTGAAATTGCAGGGTTGGGAGCAGATATCCAGTAAAATTTATTGGGTCTGCTGTTGTCTCATGTGAATGGTGAGTTGTGTTGACATACCTGCATTTAGAAGGGGAAAGGAAAAGTGATCCAGACAATTGGAGTTGTTGATTTTACCTGAACAGTATGCAAAATTTTACAACAAATTTAGAATGGATGAAAAGTGAAAGACTTGGGACTATCAGGAAAGTGGAATAAAGTAAAGTATGGTTTCTTAAGCAAAGGTGGTGTTACCTTTGCCAGCACTTTAGAGTTCTAGTTAAACTCTTAGAGAAAGAAATTCATCTACCTGGATGCCACCTGGGAAGTGGCAATCAAGCAAGTGTGTGGTGTAGGAGAATTGTAAGGTGGGGAGGAATTAGGCAGCAAGGGGAATGTAAACAAGTGGTACTGAAAGAAAAAGTATCAGTCAACTGACAAATCATTTATGGATTTCCTCAAGAGTAGAGTCTGACTTTTGTTTTATATTTACATTAATGACCCGGGCACAAAAAAAGAGGCATTTGCTAATTGAATTTGCTGACGACATCGAGTTGGGAAGCCTCATCACCAGAAGAGGGGAATGAGGCTGTTGTACAGGAGGAATTGGATGAGACTGTGCTGGAGTCAGAGAAATGGGATAAAGTTCAGTGGTGCAGAGCAGCAGGCTGTGTTCTTGGAGACTACAAGAATTTCTGCTAGAAGCTGGGTGCTCAGCAGTGGAGAAGAAGGATTTGGACACATCAGCAGAAATCGGACCAGGCTGAACTTTCGTTTAATACATCACCTTTTCGCAGCGACGATGGGAAGCGCTGGCTGCTGGAGTGAGGCGCAGCCAGTTGCCACCTTTGGCTTTGGCAGCAAGGAGTGGTGTGTGCATCGGTGTTTGTGTGTGGTGGGAAGAGCCTGCAGGAAAACAAGATGTCTTCAGGACCCAGCTCTGGTCATTGCAGCCACCAGGGTTATCCTGTGTGATTAATCTGTTTGAGGTTGAGTGTAAGGTGGCAGCATGATACAGCCATGGAAATGAATGTAAATTAAATCCTAGGCCCAGTTTGTTGAGGTGTTACCAGCAGAGAGAAGAGATACTCATGCCATTGTAGGAGGCCCTGGTGAGACAGCAGCTGAGGTATTTTGTGTGCATTTCAACCATGCTCAAGAAAGATGTGTTAATATGAGAAGCAGGGAGGAAAAAAAAAGGAGGGGGTGCGAAAGTGAACAGGTAATTGCGCTCAGCTTGTGTTCCGTGAGGAGACTTGCTCGCTTTAGTAAACGACAGCAGAACACACGCATGCTGCGAGTATGGCAGGGTGGTGGACACATCAGGGAGAACTGCTGAAACTAAGGCACGAACTTAGTCCAAGAGTAGAAATACATTCGTGTTGGAAATCAGGTTTTTGTTCCAGTGGGCTAGTGCAGGTCTGACAGCTCGTAACTGATGGACAGCCCAGGACCAGGTCACTGGGGTTTTGGGGCTCGGACCCGGATGCAGCCGGCGAGAAGGCGGCAGAGCGCGGGATGCGTGTGTGTCCCGAGGCGGAGGGGCCGTGGCCGTGGCCGTGGCTGTGGCTGTGCTGCTGCTCCGTGGCTGCGCCGGAGCTGCCGGCGCCCTCCTTGCCGCCGGGCCTGCTTTTCCCCTTTTCTTGCTATTTTTTTCTGCTTCTCTGAGCTGCGTCACACCCGGACCCGGTGTCGCCTGCGTTGCCTGATTTGCGTGTTCACCGCCTTTCTGGCACAGCAAACGAGCTGTGCGCATATCTGCCTGCCGGGCTCGGTACGGGGGTTGAGCTGCTGCTTCAGCCTCCTCCACAGTGCCGCAGCGATCCGCCCTGCCTTCTCCTGCTGCTTAAAGCCTGCCTTAACTCTCACCCAGAAAAACAAAACATCCAATTTGTTTTGAGATGTGCAGAAAAATTCTTCCACTAGGAAAACCAGTCCATTGCAGAGGGATAGGAGAGAAGCGTGTAACAAAGACCTTTCATTTCATTGTTGTTTTTTTCCCTTCTTTCTTTTTTATGCTTACATTTGGATTGCATTTTCTCTCTCCTGAAATCTTCCAAGCTCTACAGGACTTTTTTTTTTCCATTCCCTTTTTTACACCAGGCCATTACATTTTTGCGACCAGCTTTTTGTCTAAACACAACTTGCAGCTCAATTTCCATTGCAAAAAAACCCACAGATCTGGGAGTACTAAACAACGCAGAGTTCACTTGGAAGCAAGAAGTAAAAATAGTGGGAAGATAAACTGCTCCCTCACAGGCCTCATGGACAAATGACAACTGGGAGGGGTACAGTCACTACCTTTTTCTTTTTCCACGGTGAGGTTATTTGTGTGTCTCCAGCTGCTTCTCAGCCCGCCTTTGCCTAGGCTGCTTTTGTCCAGCCAGCTGGGATTCTTTAACTTGCTGCTGATAGTGTTTAGAAGCTGAGTTAAGAGTCCTAAAGTAGCTCCCTACTCAGCCTCCTTCATTAAAACAGTGCAGCTGCTTTTCAGGCCCCGCAGAACACTGCTGTTGAGCTGGAAGGGGAAGCGGTTTCCTTCTGAAGCAGGAGAGGAGGAGCGTGAGCCCTCATGCTTCAAAGGGAAAATGTTATTTCACCCCCATAAGCTTAACGGCACTGTGGAAGCATTAACCAGAAACTCAGAGCCGTTTTGGGGAGAGGCAGTGTGTGGCTTGGTTGTTGAATGAGCATTGGCATGCTGCAGAAATTATTGTAGTTCAAAGAAGCCTGGGTGACTTGGGAGCTTCTTTCGGGCTTTTGGTGCAGCCCTTGAATAAATACGACCTTTTAAAAGTATTTTAACTGTTTATGGAGCTGGCCTGCAAATGAGAGGAGGGAAATAGATAGTTTGCAGTTGAGAAAAGGAGAAATTACTGAGCAGGAAGGCTTTAATTACACAAGGGGAGAGAATCTTCTTGGTTTTCCTCCATCAAAGCCAATGGGTGTAACAGCTTTTATGTTCCTTTTCATTGATGATGGGGTGCCAGTTTAGCTTTGGCAGGTAGTGTGGCAGGTGTAGCATCTTCAAAATACACTTTGGATGCCCTGGTCTTCGGCCAGGAGTTAATGTAGCATTAAGTCGTGACACAGCCTGCTTTGTGAAGCTGTTTCTGCCTTTGTGCCTTTGGCTGGCCAAGAAGTCTGTCACTTGTCTGAAGGGTGGTTTAGCACTGTTAAGAGAGTCTGGTTTGCTGCTTTAAAACCAACCAACCCACCCATCCACCTTGATATGTAATGAGCTCTGATGGGGTTTTATCACTGTGAGCCGCATCTATGAAGGAAGCGTGGTGCTGTTGTGGTGGAAGCAACCACAGGTGTTTGTGGGACTCTTTGTGGAGTGTAGGGTGTGAACATGCTGGTTTTGCTGGCCATCGTGGTGTTGAGGTAGCTGTGTTAAAGCTTGATACCTTCTTGTGGCTTCTACAGAGGTGAACCAGACAATATTGCTATATATTGCTAGTAAAGGATCTGTTGAAAGAACAATGTCCTTATGAGCCTGTATGACTTTCACTTCTAGGGAAAGAAAATACCCCAGGAAGTTGGTGATGGGGAAATTGCAAAATTTGATGGAGCAGGTTACGACAAAGACTTGGTCGAAGCTCTTGAAAGGGACATTGTATCAAGGAATCCAAGCATTCATTGGTATGAGGATTTTCTCAATTCAATTGTTTTTGCTAGTGTGGAGAAGGAGAGAAATTATCCTTCTTCCAACTCTTAAAACAGGGAGCCATCATAATCTTCTATAGATAAGCAAAACAAGGTCTTTTGGTTTTAACAGCTTATTAATTTGATTACAGTTAAGCTTTTGTTGCGAACTGGTATTATGTGCAGTACATCCATTACAGGTACTGCTGAAATGAAAGTACACTCCAGAGAACTTTAAAGATACCACTTTGGTGTTCACATTGTTCAAAACAATTTTTAATTAAGCAGCTCTGGGTAACTTGAATTGAAAATCATTTTTTCCCTGCCTTCCAAAAGTGGATTCAGTTTTAGGTCACAGGATTATAGGAGTGCTCTCATGAGGCATATACTGGCATGCTAAAAGAGATGGTACCAAGTGAAAAGCTTTTCTGTTTTTCTTGTATAAAAATAGAAGAAATATTGTTGTACAGGAGTTTTATACAAGTTTATTCATCTTGCACAGGGATGACATAGCGGATTTGGAAGAAGCCAAGAAATTATTAAGAGAAGCTGTCGTTCTTCCAATGTGGATGCCTGATTTTTTCAAAGGGATCAGAAGACCTTGGAAGGTGGGACTTTATTTGGTATTTTAGTAAATGGCAAGCTGTAGTTATGTATGTCTGCTTCTGTAATGTGTCTGGATGCCTGTAGCAGAAGGCTGAAGAGGCAAATGGGAAAGATCAGGAATTTGTTCATGAAATCATCTCATAATGATTCATGTAAAACACACTGAAAGAAACAGCTGGAAGTGTGTACGGGCTTTAAAGTAAATAATAATTCTTTTGTATTTACTCAGTCATAGCTTATTGACATTATAATACTTTCTATATGTCAGCCTGTACATGTGAGCAAGCGTATAGGGTATATCCACAGAAACAGAAGTGCTTAACAGATAGCTCTGCTTGGGTTTATGGTGGCCACTCTTCAACACTTCACGGAGGAAAGCAGTCCTTGGACTGTTTTATTCACATGTGCTGACTCTCTCACTCAGACTGCAAACTACAGGCTGGGTGGTGCATGGAAGCAAGGAGAAGGGGCTAATCTGAGTGATGATGTAGCTTTGCAGTTATACTTGCAGCTGGGCGTAGTTACTGCTGGAGTGGGAGAGATTTGGAGGGGGAGAAATTCAGAGTGGGAGAAATTCGAAGTGGGAGAATGAGCTGTGAGTTGGACAACAGGAAGGACATAGGACTGAGCTGGTCTGGCTGTTGGACCAGAGGTGAGCCCAATCTGGACCTAGCTTAGAGCTTAAAAGGAAGAGGAGGGAGGTTGCTGAACATTTCTGTAAACAGAAAATAAAATGATCTTGCTTTTGTTGTGGGATAGATTGACACTGATTTTGGGAATAACTAGTCACAGCACAAGGGCTTTCTGGTTACTGAGAAGGTTACTGGGGAAAAGAGACTGTTGCAAATTGTTATTCTGAGCCTGCAAGGCAATGGCATGTGTAGGGAATACTGTGTATGTGAGTAGTTTCTGTGGTTCAGTATGCTGATTCAGCAGTATATGTCAGATCTTGTGTTACTAACACTTGCCCTTTTTCATCCTGCTTTGTCCTTGTACTTCTCTGGCTTATACTTAGGTCTGACCCTCAAAGCTGTCCTCCTCCCTGAGCCAGTCCTAGATCCTTGTTATTCTGCTTATTTATGAAACAAAGCCCTGCGGGAACTGATGAGTGGAAGACTTGTCATTCTTTGGGGTTTGTGTCTACAGACAATAAAGAGGGGAAGTCGGAAAGAGTGGGAGCTGATGGCAGGACCTGAGAGATTGCTGCTTGAGGGCTGTTCATGGAGGTTTTAGTGACTTGCAGAGGGGCAGCCCAAACCTAGCCCCAGGCTATGCGACCTTTGGGGTTTAGAGTGTCAGTACCAGTGGGCTTGAGGTTAACCTTAAGGCTAACCAAGCTATCAGCTTGGACAGAGCCTAGATATTGTGGGTTACAAGTGTGGGGGGAGATTTTAGTGTCTTTTGGATGGCTGAATCTCTCTTTTTTTCCTCTTGGCATAGAGGAAGTTGATCCATACCCTTATTATAGGCTATAAGGCCTCGTCTATCCAGTCTCAAAAACTTCTAAGAGAGTGAAGAGTTGCTATGTTAGGGGTTTTTTTTTTCCTATTAACATGCCCAGAGGATGCAGTGGCCATCTGTCCTTAAGGCAGGTATCTCATCAGACTGCAGAGAATGTGAAGAGTGCCACTGGCCCTGTCTCCAAGTATTGTGGCAGTGAATAAAGCAACAACTGCCTGGTCTTTTAAAGAGTTACAGTCTCCATCTCTTTGAGATTATCTTTTCCTACTGAGCAGTGTTGCCTCTGAAAACTAGGTGCTTGTAGACATGGAAAAAATTCTAAGATTATTTCCTCTCTTCAGTCTGAAATGCAAATTGATTTCTGACGAGTCCATGAAGACTCTTCATTGTTAGCCTTTTCCCTGGTGACTTGTGAAGCTGTAACTCTGCTGAATTTATTTTTCACACAGAACAGCATGTATTTTCCCTACTGTTGACCTCTGACTGTGCTACAAGGATGAGAAGTTTTGAAGGGAAGACTATTTCTTGCAGTAATCAGTGTAGCAGCAGGCATTTGTTGAGCCTAGGCATTCAGGACAATAATTCAGGGAAAAGGCAGCCAAATCTGGTTTTGGATGTTCAGACTCTCCTGAGAACAATTCCCAAGACAGCCCTCACAGTTTGTGCCTGCATTCAGAGGATGGTGCCTTGTATGAAGGAGCCAGCTGTCTTCCCTGATTCAACACAGGTGCTGTGTAGTTGCAGCCGCGGGTTTCTGAGTGTCCACGGGCTTGCTCTTTCTTTTTCTCCAAACTGTTTTGTGCCAAGAAAGCCCGCTTGCTTGCTGTGCTTCCCACTGCTCTGCTAGTGATTGTTACAACAACAAGAAGTAACCCTGCAGTGATTTCATCAAAACACTTACTCCCTGCAGTGCATTTCAGCTTCTTATTGGAATACTTTGGATTAACAGAGCCTTAGAGGAAGAATAAAGAAGTCTTTGTGTTTGTCAAGGATTTTAACTAGTGAGTAAGTGGCAGCCTCCGAGTTTGCAGAGAGAAAGAGCAACTTGATCCTATGTGTTTCTGTTTGAAACTGTGCACACCTTGTTTTGCTGAGAACTCAAGTTCTTTTTTTTTTCTTTTTTTCTTTTCTGTTTTTTTAACTGATTTCTGTTGTCTTTATCCCCAGAGAGCTTGATTTTTCCCTGGCTTTATACCTGGTGAGGCTGCTTTGCAGCTGTGTTATGCACATATATAATGCCACCAGTATCATGTGCTAGGTAACGCTCACCGTAATAGTTACGCAGGAGGTGCAAAGTGATGGGCTTCGATTTTGACAGTGAGCGGCATGTGTAGCTGAAGACAGAATCTGAACTTCCATAATAATGGAGGACCAAAGCAATATCCAAAAAGATGACGTTAGTCCCTTTTATCACCAGGCCTGGCAGTAAACACAGTTTGTCAAACACAGGAGTCAGTGTGATTTGAATTGAGGTGAAGCTTGTTTTAAAATATTAAATAAACACATCTGAAACTTGGACAGAACAGTAAGTCATCTCTGACCTGCATATCACAGGCTGAGTAATTTTCACCCAGTTACTCCAGGGTTGTACATGCAATATTATAATATCAATATAACTGCAGCAACTCAAACCACGCTATATGTCTGAACGTTCATGGGGAGAAAAAGAGTCCATTTACTTTTTATGCTTGCTGCTCTAGAGCTTAGGATACCTCAAGCAGCCTGAGGAGTGACATTGGACTGTTAGTTGTATGGATGTAGTGTGAATGTTTCTAACTTAATTTACCAGTGAATGTATGTTGAGCTTGCATTAGCTAAGTGTTAAATGACAATAAAGGTATTAAGAGTTAATGGAAAATGGAGTACAGAGGGGCTATTGCTTTTGAATAGTACATTTTTGAATAATTGCATTCCCGGTTGATTTGTTTTTATAGATCTCTTCCATGACATTCTTTGTGCTTTTTGAAGTAAATTTTTGTGAGGAACAGATGAAATCTCATTTGCTATGTGGCTTGCATTTAACAGATATTTTATTGCTGTGGCATTTTATGTAAGTTATTAATTGTAAAGCACATTATGATGTGCAATTCTGATTCTAGCTAATTTGATTACCCTTGCAACACAGTACAACTTTACTTTAGGAAACTCTTGTTAACGTATAATAAGATCTTGTGGTTGAATGGGAAAAAAACCCCAAGCTCCTTGAGCAGTACATTTTCATAGTGCCATGCTCAAAGTCACAGTGCCTTATTCTAGTGCTGTACAGGGACAGAACAGTTTGTTGTCCCTCTCCAGCACTGCTGCTGAAAGGGTTGGAAAGACTGTCCATAAAGATAACTGTATTTAGAATTACTATCAAGAGTTATTAACCAGTCTCAGTGCTACAATCTTAACATGGGTCCTGAGAGCACTGTGTGTCTAGCTAAAAACCTGCTTGAATAATGATGGGTAAATATGCAGAGCTTCAGAGATGTGTGTTCCTTACTCTGTCTTTTGAATAGACCACAGATGAAAAGACAGTTTGGTCTTAACAATTGGAACTTAACAATTTTAGTTTAAAGCTTTTTGAATAATCACTGAGGTTCATATTAGGCTTTTGTGGGACTGAGCAGTAGTCCACATGAGCCACAGTTGCTTATCTGTGAAACAGAAATAGCAGTGCTCCTCTGCCATCCAACAGGCAAGGGTGGTGTTTCATCCAGGAATTGCTAAGATATGGTAGTATGGCCACAGAAGTACTGAGATGGAGAGATTAAACAGTATGACAAACACTTGTTTTCAGTGAGTGCTCTCATTCATACTTAAACGTAAAATACAACCACATTCACATATATGCATCATTGGGATTTTTTGGCAAAATGTTTTTCTGCAGAAAAATGCTCTACTGAGGGAACACAACTTTCTGCAAAAGTATTTTGGTTTCTGTGAAGCTTTCTTCTTGAAGGGGCCTTTGTTATAAAATCAAGAATTCACTCTCTTCATCTGCATGTGCAGCCCCTCATGAGTTGGGAAAGGCCTAAGTTCAAGTCCAGACTCCGTCTGATTCAGGCAAGGTTGTAAATCTCCTGTCCACTTTCCAGATGGTAGGTGCAGCAACAGTTACTGGCTTTTGTGATTCATACTCCAGTGGAGTGGTAAGAAGAATAAATCCCAGAGCACTTCCATGCTGTTCTCAAAAGCAGGATTGTCATCTTTTCCACTGATGGCAATTATGTTCTTAAGCAATTAAAATACAGATCTTGGATCATATGCCCATGTAGTGTGGAGTACCAATTGCAAAGTTTCTTTATTTGTTGTTCATTACCTTTGTTTTCACCTTTCAGGGTGTGCTGATGGTTGGTCCTCCTGGCACTGGCAAAACAATGCTAGCGAAAGCTGTTGCTACAGAATGTGGAACAACATTCTTCAATGTGTCTTCCTCTACCCTGACGTCTAAATACAGGGGCGAGTCTGAGAAGCTGGTCCGCCTCTTGTTTGAAATGGTATGTCCTCAACAATGTGATCTGGGGATCGCTAAGGTGAGAAGGGACATCTGCCTTGGTTTGCTGCTGCTCTGGGAGCACCTTGGAAGCATGGAGTTCATTGCGCTGACACCCCTCAAGCAGATAGAAAAGCACAGTCTCTGTGTTTCCGTCCTTTGCTGCTATGTCATTGAAGATTAAGAAGGAAATGGTTCATCACCCATGTTTAGTATAGCGTTTTCCAGACTAGATGCAGAGTCATGAGCTTGACAGAAGTTCAGTTCTTATTTGGTTATGGGATAAGTCCACAGGAAGTAGATTTGAAATTGGAAGGGATTGGGAACTGTTATTCTAGAAGGAATACATGTTTTAGTTCTGTTGCTGTTCTGAATGATGGACACAAGCCTCTCAGTGAAGTTTTGGGTACAGTCCATCATGCAGGGTATGTGAAGGACATGGCCGTGTGGACCTATGCAGAAGGATTACCTCCTTGGGATCCTTGCTGCACTTCTGCCATACTCTCAGTTAAAACCTGTCTCTGTTGAGACTCCCTTCTGTCCCCTGGGCTTTCCCCTTACCGCAGAAAAACCTGGACATGAAGAACTGTCTGTATTTTGATTGTATTCCATTTTGCCCTTTGCAAGACTAGTTGCTGAGGAAAACCAACCAACACTGAAAGACTCCTGACTTGAGGAATACAATTTAAACTTAACCATATGCCAAATAGTTTGTAAATAAAGATCTTGAATTATCTTGAATTATTTTCTTGTGACAGGCGGGGAAGATATGTACGTAGTATGTCTAGTGGGACTGGGTCATGGTCTGATGAGGGCCTGTGTTTGCTGCTGCAGCCTTAATAGTGATGTTTTCATTTGAATAAAGGCGAGGTTTTATGCTCCAACCACGATCTTCATTGATGAGATAGATTCCATCTGCAGCCGCAGAGGCACGTCTGACGAACACGAGGCGAGTCGCAGAGTCAAGTCAGAACTGCTTGTGCAAATGGACGGTAACAAGCGTTTAGATCTGAGTTTGGGGCTGGGGGTGCTGTTTCTTTACAGGTGGGAATGTAAGAACTTGAGCAATCTGGAAAATTTGGCTTTATGGATGGGGGAAAAATAAGGCAGAATTTGAGAGTAGTTTATTTGTGGAGTGTTCAAAGGCAGATGACTGAAAAGGGTGTTCTACTTTATTTTTTCTAAAATGGCCATTTTGATGGTAAATTGAAAACTCATATTTAAGAGACAGACTCAAGGAGAAGCGGATAATGGAGATTTGTGTAGTTTAATAAAGGTCTTTGATTCTGATGTAATTTAAACAAATTTCTCCCCTTTGCTAGAGTATCCAGCTTGGGAACTCCATTGTGAGGTCTGATTTTGCTGTATTCTGTGGTGGCAGCTAATATTCCCCTTTTAGTCAGATTTAGTACCTGTTCTGTGCAGGTGCACATAATGAGGATGACCATCTGAGAAATATTGTATGGCGTAGTGGTTTGATAACCACCTCTGTATTGCAGTTGTTGTTTAACTATTTATAATGTCCTCAAATGCACAGGTTCATTGTGGTAAACTCAGAGTAGGCAACTTTTTGCCTCATATTGGTAATTTCTTTGCAGTTCTCATTTGGGAGGCCAAGGAGTGATTCCTATTTCTTCTGTGGCCAGATTTGACAGAGAGCGCACTTTTGGTGGGACTAGCAAGGCTACACTCACATATGACTGTGTTATTAGCACAAAGAAAGCCCTCCCCTGACTCAGCAAAAGAACGAACTGTCCCCCTCTCTGTGACAACGATGATCTTGTCACACCTAAGCTATGGGAACTGCAGCACTGGGACTACATCAAACTATTGCTTAGCTTTGCCCAGGCTTTTGCAGTGTTTCTTAGCAATCAAGCATCTCAATCAATAAGAGCTGTGGAGTGAAGTGTCTCTAAACTGTTGTGCCTGCAGGGGTAGGTGGTGCTCTGGAAAATGATGACCCTTCCAAGATGGTTATGGTATTAGCAGCTACAAATTTTCCCTGGGATATCGATGAAGCTCTCCGACGGAGACTGGAGAAGAGGATTTATATACCTTTGCCCACAGGTATGTTTGCTACCAGCATTTTCCTTTAAAATGGCCTTTGCAAGACAAGCTGCAGGACTGTTGGATTTAGGAGGAAGCTTGATGTTTTTGTGATGCGCAGTGAAATTCAGGGGTTAATCATTTGACTGGGTAGCTTTGTTTTTAAAGAGAGTGAGAGAAAGAAAAAAAAAATACTACTTGCTTGGGGGCTTAAAAACAAAGAGTTGCGGCATTTCATTGCAAGCCCATTGATGGGCTCTTACATTTTGAAAGAGAGCTAGTTTTAATGAGCCTGGAATTATTTTAAATGTTTAACATTCAATCCTTGAGTGATCATCAAAGGCAGCCTTTGGACATATTCAGAAATATTGCAAATGCACTCCATGCCCTTGCAGACAAATGCAAAGAAGTGGATCCATGAATTTTCACTTACAGGCTTAGTTCATTGTAAATCACTGCTTGCTTGCCTTTATGACTGTGCTTCGAGTCACTCAGAATGCAGCAGGCTCATTGCTTTCCTGCCCTAAGACATCTCTGCTTGTATTGTCTTTCCTAGCTGTCATTCACCTGTCCTATTAATTTTGAGATTCCTATCACTTGAAGTTTGCATAGCTTCGTTTCTTCTTGCAATGGTGGATGCCTCATCTCCCTGCATGAGCACTCAAGATAACAAGACGCGTGTTCGTTGTGACAGCAGTTGTGATTGAGTTTAGCAGGTATAAGGACACTTAATAGTTCTACAGCTAGTCTTTGCAGCTTACAGGCAGTAACAGCTCCTAACAGGATGCCTGTCTTTATGACCAATTAGTTTAAAATCCTATCAGCTCTTGCTCTTGTTTCTAATTAAACCAGATTGTTTTTTTGACACAGTGTATTACACCCTGGACAACATGCAGGACGTGCTCCAGTTTTATTTCTAATCTTATGTTCTGTTGCATCTATTCTGTAAATAAGAATGTTGAGCTGTTCTGGGCAAGTCTAAATGATGCATTTATAACTGTGCTGTGTGATTTGATGTGATCAGGCATTTTAATTGAAAAAGTGATGTGATGTGTCACATACACACCTGTATATTGTGGAATTTGATGCAAGTATATATTCTACCATGTTTCATTTTCAAAATACTGCGAGGACTTGCTTATCCCCATAGCAAAGATTAGAAGAATACAGGATGCTCTTGGCAGGTATGCCTTATGTACGTTGTGCTCTGTAAATAATAAACCCCCATTCTATAGCCAACGCCTGTTGCGTGTGATTGATAACTCTGTATTCTTGACAGTTCTGCAAAGCACTCAAAACCAGCAGCTTTAGACAAGCTTTCTAATTTATTTTATATTTCCCCTCCCCCTTTTTTTTAATTAGTGACATCAATGAATAAAACATAAGTGTGGACATTTCCTTAAGACTTTTAGCCTTTCCTACTGCTACTACTTCTGTTGTGGTTGTCTTTTCTAGGTCATAAAAACTGGTCACTGTGGAAATAAAGATGCTGAGCTGGTATATTTTTCTGCTACAGTAAAAGCCAGAAAAGCATTTGTCCTCTTCTTTACCACCCTTGTGTGGAGTAACACTGAGGCCTAAGCTGTCAAATGTGAATTCCCTGTTATAAGCCTAGGCTGCTTAACATATGTATCCAAATGCATATATGCACATGCCCTCTACAAGAAAAATAGTTAATTGGCTGCATAAGTGCTCACGCTTATTTACACAGCTAGTTATCACTGTGCGCACACTGCATCTAGGTCTGAAAGTGGGATACCAGGACATTTGTATTGTAAGTATATTAATATGTTTACTGTATTAATGTATCTGTTTTCTATCAGGCTTCAGCAGCTTTCTTGGGTCTCAACTGATTAAAGTGCTTAAACATATGCTTAAAGTTCAGCCTATTGTTAAGGGGTTTGTGGTGTCTGATGCTCTGTTAATAGAATCCTCATTGTGGTTCTAATGAAACTGTGTGAATAATATGCAATCAAACACTTGAACAGCGAGTGAATCCAAAGGGATGTGAGAAGAAGCAGACGTTTGTAGGATTGTGCTTTTGTCCCCTTGGGTAGTGTGTGACCAAATGCTTTGTCACCTGAGACATAACAGATACTTTTAATGACGTATGACTTTGGAACATGTCTCTAGAACATGCTGTTTTAATATGCTGCTTTTAACCATACACTTTACTGTATTTGATTGCACACTTTACTGTGGTTTGTTCTGTCTCTTTCCTTTTCTTATATTAGATTTTTCAGTGAAAAGTACAAACAAAAGGATTTAAGTCATGTTTGTATCTTTTTTTTAATGTTACTTTTGCAAGTCTTCAAACAAGTATTTTTATATTGTAGCAAAAGGCAGAGCAGAACTACTTAAGATTAATCTTCGGGAAGTAGAACTGGATCCTGATATCAGCCTTGAAGAAATTGCTGAGAAGATTGAAGGCTATTCTGGTGCTGACATCACTAATGTTTGCAGGTATCTAATTCCCCTTAATTTGCAAATAAAACTGCATGGAAAGTCATCATTTGCATTACGTGATAAAAGGCAATACCCATGACAGCTGAAGCCATGCTAACAGTGACTGTGTTTGAGGCCCAAATGTACTTACTGGAACCATGCGTTACTGTCATGCGGAGCAGTCTAAAGACCTTGGAGTCTTTCTGTGACATGTGGTTAAGTTTTCTGGGATCTGAAGAGAAAAAAAACTCTCTGAGCAAATCTCATGTTACCGTTGGATGCATTTGTCTGCATTTGTTAGTGTAGTGCAAAACAGGTTTGGATTTTTATTTATTTATTTTTTTTTAAATCACATGAGTTTAAGAGCTGGAATTTTGTGATGCAAAGGAAAGTTTCACAGAATACTTCTTTGGGGGTTCTATATGGTATATGCTTGGACAACCCCCAGTGCAGCAAGGTTGTGGTTTCTACCTGAATCTTCTAGGTGCAAGGGTGATACAGATAGTTTATAGCATTAGCACTGTATTTCCATCCTGTTCTCACAATTTGTTTCATTTTTTGACAACTGAGTCTTTTCTGGTGGAGGATAGGTATTTGAAAAAACTTAGCGGAAAGAAGTCTATGTCCCTTATAAGGTTAGGATACCTGCCAAGAGAAACTGATCCTGTAAGAACATGGCTTGGGATTTTTTTTTTCTTCCCCTGCTGCTTTGCTGAAATTGTGAAATGACTCCATGGTTCTGAAAACTTGGTGTGTTTCACACAGTGCAATAGTTAAATTACCTGTTCTCCCTGAGGCTTGTGTTATCCCTTGCTGGGAAAAACCTGGGGAAAGAGAAAATGTAATTTCAGACTGCATGTGGGCCGTGGTGTGAGAAATGAGCAGTGTTCTCCGTGCCAGTGGGCCACGCTGGCAGCATCCGAGCTGGGGAGGAGTCCCAGAGCAGGTAGAGCATGAGGAGCCACAGGCTCCGATGGCCTCAGCCCTGCAGGGCCAGGTGACGCTAGTGTCTGATGCCTCCTGCTCTGCCCTTTGCAGATTCAGGTGCTGTGTGTGAGCAGACAACAGAGCTGGGCTGCACTCCGAATACTTGCTGACTGTCCTTTTGGGCTACACACTGGGGAGAAGGTTGAAATCTAGGAGTATGAGGGTGCAAAATCCAGACTATTTAAAAAAAAAAAAGTTTTTGAGTTCAGTTTCTCTCCCACCCTGCCCTTTCCTGCACTGAAGTTGTAAAATTTCATCTCTATGAATCATTGTAAAAGGTTTTCAGTTTTATAGTTTTAATTATCTCTGCACATTTACCATATGCTTAAATGGGTTTTGGTGCCAGTGCATTCTTTGCATTGAATTAATGTAGTGATCTGGGAACATGGAAGCTAAGAAAGATGTGAACCGCATCTTCTATGGTAAATAAATGCTCTTTTAAGTGTTCCTGCCAGTGGTTTCTAGCAAGAGAATACAATCAAAATTCATAGACTTTATAGCACATGCTGCTAGCAATTAGCTCCCATACATTGTCCTGTATTTCCAGGGATGCCTCTTTAATGGCAATGAGACGACGTATTAACGGCTTAACTCCAGAAGAGATTCGTGCACTTTCTAAAGAGGAGCTTCAGATGCCAGTTACCAAGGGGGACTTTGAGCTGGCTCTGAAGAAAATCTCCAAATCTGTTTCTGCTGCAGACCTGGAGAAGTATGAAAAATGGATGGCGGAGTTTGGATCTGCTTAATCTCAGTGACAGCTCTCCTTTGCTAGAGTTTTATGGCTTTTGTTGTTTTCACTTGCAAAATGAGTTAGAAATCTTTTAAAAGGTTTAATAAAAGGTCTGCCTCTGCCCCCATCCCACCCCCTTCCGGTTACAAGATATTTTAAACTCCATTTGCCTTTAAAGGGAATTAACACAATAATGAGCTGATACTGTAAAAGATATTTTATCTCTGAAATAGTAAAATAAGACAAACAGGAAGGGAAAATTATACTTATGAGGATAATCTTTTTATTTTTCCAATGAAGAGCAGTGTTACTTAACCTCCTCATAGTCATCTGTCATGGCTGGAATCAATAAATCAGCTGGGGGATGTGACTCCAGAGGAGCTAAGGGCTTGCTGTACCCCCTGCTCTTAAGTGCTAAATTTTTGTTGAGCTGCTGACTCTGCCTCCCTTGAATGTGGCATCGAAGTTACTGTTCTCTGTCTCTCTGCTCGGATATTCAGAGCAAAGCCTGTGGATTAATTGGCATGACACAGAGAAAATGAGGATCAGTTTTCCATCAAGACACGGGCTTGACTCTCCTCTCATGTACACCCATCTGGAATGGATGTCACTTCAGACTGGATTGATGTTACCTGTGACGACTTCTGATGGAAATGAGAGGAAAAGGGCCTTGAGCGCTCTCAGTCTGGTTTATGCTTGATCTCTGAACATAGTTTGTACCAGTTTGACCAGTAGACACTTTGATGTTTGACCAGTAGGCACTTTGACTTAAGTTGTATCTTGCACTTTGATGCATATGTATCACCCTATACTTTGTCTATGCTGTCTAGATATTGTTATTATTTAAGTACCAAGAGTTTAACACAGTAAAGACACTAATATCAAGGCTGTCTGTAAAAAACAAGGCTGTCCTTAAAACACATGGCTGTGGACTTCCACTTCTTTTGATTAGACATGAACTCTTTCCTTTCTTTACTAGGCAATGGGATTTGCACCTGTTTATGTTGTAGAACTGTTCATGCTTAATTTTTTTTAATGAAAATTTCTTAAAAATGTATGAATGTGATTGATTTAGGGGAAAATAATCTGTACAATCTCATTTATGTTCTTATCTGTTTCTTCCCTTCCCATGTACAAGCACAGGAATGAGAAGGGTTGGGTTATAAACTCTAGCATGCGAAATCCTCTCTCTAGAGTATAACTGTCATGCTGACTATATGAGCTTTTCACAGACTCGGGCTGTGAGTCTGACATACAAAGGTTTCCTGTGGGAGGAATGAGGAAGGGAGGTCAAATTTACAGAAGAATATGCAAGCTCTCAAATCTTTGGTGATTTTGTAAGCTCGGCCTGAAGTGTCTTGGTAGATGTGAGTTGCTGTGTGTTTCGGTAGGTATCCTGCCCTTCGGTCTCTGCTGAGACTAGTAGTTGCATACCCAGATGTAGCAAACTGGAGTAAGAAACAAGTAACACCTGCTCTTGAATGGGAGTGTATCCTTATTTGCTCCTTTTTGCTAGTTCTGGGAAGTTCCCAATAATGTCAGTAATTCAGCACACTGGTCTTTTGGGCCATGACATGTGAACCACTATGGCACACGCTGCTCAATGTTTACTGTTCAATAGCAAGGACTGTCAGGATATGTGCATGACAGCACTGCAGCATCTATCTGATTGTGGGAGCAAATTTTGAAGCTGTTTTACCATTGCTGCGTTGTCTGTCAGTATTCCTTTTTCTTTCTTTGTATGTGAAGACCACATCTCTGATTGATCCCATCATTTTAAAGGGCTGCCCCAGTTTGCATGGAGAAACACCATGGAGATTCTGTCGATCCTGCATTTGACATGAAACTCAGTCAGGACTTCAGACGTGTTTCCATGTGGTACTCCAGAAAAATATCTTCTGGCATCCCCAGACTGATCGAGAGACGGCTGCTGTTCACATCTTTCCAGGGACAGAGCATCTCCACTGCCTGGCGTTAGGCCTGTTACACTCCTGGTCAGGGAGGTTAGTGCAGAAAGAAAAACAGCTTTACCCTCTTCACCAACAGGGAGAATAAATGCTTCTTTCCTGACCAGTTTGCACTAACTGCACAGTAGAGCCCTTGGGATTCATCGTACCTGCAGCTATCAGACTAAAAGGAACAGTTCTGTCTGCACTGGAAAAGGACCAAGCAGAAGCCATATTGACAATAATTTTTGGACAAATTCCTATCAGGGCTAGTCTGTTCCTCCCAGGGAATAACTGGACCTTTACAGAGAGAAAGCTTTGAAAACATCGTTGCAGTCTGCCATTTCTTATGAAAGCTGTAGGCTGCAGCCGTTACTCTTTCCTTTTTGGTTTGTTTTACTGCAGTAGAAATGAGTAAACTACATAAATCTTTTGTGGCCAATGCCAGATTAGCACTTCAGGGTCTCTCACTGTAGAGGCAATTGCTGCCCAAGGAGCTTAGTCTCTTAGCAAGATCTAGAAGGGAATGGACATGAATACCGATAACTTACCCTGTTCAGCTGCCCAGGAACAGTGCTGGGATTCAGCAGTTGCTGCTTACAAAGGTCTAAGTACCAGTTTTCTCAGCTTCATATTGCACGCAGCAGTGCCCTTCCTGCTGATGAAAGCACAGTGTTTAGCAAAAATGTTGTTCCTTGGCTCTTTGATGAACCGTCTACCTTAAGGCATTAAACTTCTCTCTTGGACATTAAGCAAAATTCACTGTACTGGGCATTCCCTCTAGTAGGAGTTACTCAAGTGCTGCAGTCTTTTTCTTTAAAGGTCATGATTTCTACCCCACATATGTTTTCCCATACAGGTCCATTTCTCCTTTACTGCCGCAGAACAGAAAAGTGAGTTTCCAGGCTGTAGATGTTTGTACATACAATGTTTGTGTCCAAGCAGTTCATGTGTGACTTGGGCCCTGCTAGGTCAGGCACCCTGGAAGATGGAGACCACCCCTTCCGTGCTGAGACTTTTAGGATGGGGGTCTAACCCTGCGTGCTGACCCTTATGTCTTTGCCAAGTCACACTGGTGCAGTCGCCTAGGTGGGCTTGGAGATCGAGTTATTAACTCCAGAGGGAAGCCAGCAGCAGGTGCAGCAAGGAGCAACCAGGGAAGGAAGGTCAGGCCAACAGCAGCAGCAACCCAAGGCCTTAAGGATGAGCTTATGGCTCAGCGTAAGTCCAGTTCGTGTCCCACTGGTGGAAACCCTTGTGTGCGGATATTGGATTCCTCAGAGAGCAATGTACAAGCTTATCACAGCCTGCTGCGACAGTTTGTTCAGTCTGTGTCTGTATGTGTATGGAGATACACGTGCACACGTGTATGTGTACATATACGCACACAATGTGTGGTGCTTCCGTAGTTTGTACCTAAATTACATAAAAAACATGTTTTAAAGCTGTGTTTACGTGTCTCTTTCTAAACATCTGTGAAGGCCCTCTTGGGTGGCACTGTTATTTTTTGTACAATAAGCAATCTGGTTGTATGAAGTAATAAACGTACGTGTAGAGTCTGTTTGTCTGGCTCGGGTTGGGCTGTGAGTGCTTTGCTGGTAACTGTTTCCTAAGGCTGCCATACAATGCAGATCTTTTCAGCATGTCATGGCGGTGTTGGACTCACCAAAGTCCTGGATGGAGAGCAGTTAAAGCACAGTCTGGTTTTTTTCGGATAAGGCTGTCAGCAATGCTTTTCCTCTTAAATTGGCCTTTCCTTGCCACAAGCTATAAAATGGGGAAGGCTCCAATGCCCAGCACATGGAAGGAGGGTGGGGGAGAGGAGAGCAGAGGCCTCAGCAGATGTTCCGTGTTAGCACCTGATTCGGATCTCACAGAGACGGGCAGGCTTTTTTATTACTTGCCTCTGGGCTGAAAGTATAATCAGGCTCCAGAGAAGCTATATCATCAGCTGCCTGCTAACCAGAAGACTTTCAAGAGCAAAACTTCTGTTAGGAAAGAGCTTTCAAACTTGGAAAGAGTCTCCAAGCCTCTTGGGACTGAGTTGATTATTTGAATTTTCTCACTAACTTCCTTATGAAAGTATGCATAGTTTCCAGTGTCTCATAATGCCTCAAACATGAAAGAACGAGCAAGGGAAATTGCTGATCAAGGGATTTCAGGAGAGGTCGAATCTTTGCATAGAAAGTTCAGCTCACCCCAGTTTAAAAGAGACTGCGAAATAGCAAAGGTGCTCTGACTTGTTCTGATCATGGTAAAGACGAAAGAGCTTGTGTAGCGTAAAGAAGTCCTCCATCAAGTGAGCAAAGACTTAGCTGTGCAATCCAGGCACGAGAAGGTGGAAGCAGCAGAGGAAATAGTGAAATTTGTTTGGTCTGTTTTTGGAATAAACCACCCTGAATCAGTTTGTGGATTGAGAATTTTTTCTGACCTGTAGCGGCAGATAGGAAGGTGATGAACACGCAGGTGAAAGCGCTACTGGGGAGCAAGCAGGGACCCTGGGAGTGCAGAGCAACACACTGTGTGTGTGAAGTGGGTGTCAGCACCGTGGCGGCCGCCGAGGCCCGCTCTGCGAGAGCTGCACACCCAACAATGCTGGAGGTGCAGACGGCAGCCAGCCTGGGCAGGAGTAGTCTCAGTAGCCCTCTGATGGAATAAAGCAGACTGCATAAAGCCACCCACGTTGGTGATAGCAAAGGCAGAGAGGTGCTTCAACTCAGAGAACGTGTCACACGGGCTTTTTCCCTGCTCACGTTAAGCGTTTCATGAGAGCGCTGTGCAAATCTTGGCTGTGGCTGCAGGTCCCTCAGTCACCTGTGTTTCAGAGCCCGACTTCCGCTCAAACCTCAGCGAAGGGAGCAGCCGCGGCACGCAGTGTTCCTGCCTCCCACAGCACAGGGTCATTTGACTCTGCTTTCTAAGCCAGCCTGGTTTTGTTCATCAGTTGTGACCCGTTCTTCTGACCTGCTGACTGCACGCACAGTTGTTCAGTACCTGGAACAGAGGAGTTCCTTTTGTGCAACACAGAGCTGTCTTTTGATCAGCTAAAGCACCATGCTCCTACGCATGTCTGCACCTGGGTGTCGTGGGAGGTTCCAGGCGATTTTCCTCTTCTTTAGAAGGCCCCAACTAGCACTAAAAGCGTATGGGATGAGGTGTCATGGCTAGCCTGGTTGCCCGATGCAAAAACACTTAACAGCCAAGGAAGCGCCACAAGGAAAGTTCTGGCGTTGTTACGAAGAGGCAAAGCGTGGTGATGTCCCCATTCCTACTGCACAGGCAGAGTTAGGGTCGTATCATGTCCAAGCTCTATTTTCTGGCTTTTTGGTCTTTGTGACTTCTTTGTTGTACTAGGAACATTTTTTCTTGGAGTTAGGAGGAAGCCATGGGGTTTTTGTTCAGTGTCTGGGTTAGGGTTTTGGGGATCCCATGATCTGGTTGTTACATGAAGCTGCTGAGCCCGTTTCCAGCATGCTTACTTTTGGAGGAAAGCACCATGCATCCTGCTTGGCTGTCTGGCTGCACAGTAAACTGTAGCTTTGTGCAAAGTCGTTTAAATATAATGTTTAGGCAAAGAGAGAAATTCTTACTACCAGATTACAACTGTGTTGCTCCCATTCGTGACCAGTCCCTTGCATAAGCTGTTCAACTGATACAAAAGAAACTGTCTTGGAAGTAAGAGTTTTTTGAACTTGACTTTGGAGAGCAAGAAAAGGTAGAAAAATACTTGCCTAGGGGAAGATACCGGAGTACCCAAGACATTGAGAGCTGAAATTTCTTCTTTTTGTGGTTTTTTGTCTAGCAGTCACACTGCTGGGTTGTGCTTTCTGTTTCCAATTTGTTTTGAAATAATTACCATTGTTTATCCGTCTCTCAGACAGCCTTTGCAGATGAATTGGTTCCACAGAGCCCTCTTTTGCTTAGTGGTCGGTGTTCTTGCTCAGCGTGTTGTGTGACATCTAATTGAACGGGCTGATGGCATGAGATCTTCCTTGTGAAGTAAAGGTCACCCAAATGGTGAAGGTGAGAGGAACTGCCCTGAATACCAATTGGACTGGCGGTAACAGAAACCATAGCAACTCTGCACAGGGTTTATAAATATAACCGAGAGGAAAAAGGGAATAACCTTAAGGAGCTGCTGACAACACTGCAATATGCATGTTGATAAAAATGATGGTCTTTGTATCTTTGCCAGTGAGGAGAACGTATGTAAGAGGGTGGAAGTTGCTCGGTGAACAAAGGAACCACCACAGGCACTGCTGACAGGTTTTGTCGCCCAGCCTTGCTGCTTAAAACCAATCTCCAAGGCCGCTTTGTTACAGCCACTCCAAAAACTGGGTTTTAAGTAATCAAATTTGACTTCCTAATAGCTTGCTTCCCATCTTGAAATGTCTTCAAACTTCAGAATGTGCTAGGGTCGGAGTGGTTTTTGAGGGCTAGATGAATAAGGGGATGCTAATAGTGATGTGTTTCTGTAGGATCCTGGGGCTTCGCTGTGCTGGGTACTGTTGGGGTGCACAAGAAGAGGTGCTCCAAATGCTTATGGGGACTTGAGGTGGTAGAAGGATGAGAAGAGAGGTGGAAGTGAAGTTACTCACCCAAGGTCCTGGGGTCAGTGGAGGAGACAAAAATGTCCCTCTGACTCCCAGTTCCTGATCCTAAAGCATATAATAGTGTTTTTCAGCTCCTTTTGATATGCAACCCCTAGCATTTTTTTCTCCTGAGGCTGAAGATCCCTGTGTTGTGAATTAAACACAAGCAAGTTTGTTTTTCTTAAATACCTTTTGCGGGCCCTTCACAAATAGCCCGTGGTGCTCCTGGGGGCTGCAGATGATAGTTTGAAAAGCACTGGACCATGTCATCCTAAGCTTGCCTGAAATTCTCGTGGAAGGGGCTCTATAATGGATATTGTTGATTTAATTTTCTTCATGTTAGTTTGCTCAGAAGGGTGAAGCTCAGTGAATGTGAGGTGCTTCTGGAGAATTTATTTACAGTGTGTTTTTTTTCTGTGCAGATTAGCATTTCATCAGCATATGGCAGAGCCATCTAAAATAAATATTTGGCTTTCCTTAATTTATGCTTGTGTAGAAAGGTCCCTGAGTATGCATATCTATCCCTCTGTTGTATCTAATTAGACATTTCTGCCATGGTGCTATGGGACTGGGCTCCTTCCCCCTCTCTGAGGAGCTGAGAGTTGTGACTCACACGCTCCTCCCCTGTGTGATGGATCCGCATGCCTCAGCTTGGGGGGACCGGGGCAGGTGGCTGGCCCCTCTAGATCCTGGGAATTTAGATTTATTTAAGCTGGGAACCTGCCAATGCTTGGTGCCCCATCCCCATTCACCTCCTTCACCTGGCAAGGCAGCTGTGCTTTTGCAAGACACAGCCCCAAGCGAAGCGTGTGAAAGCAAACAGCTTCGGCTGGGGAGATGCTCGAGGAGGAAGGTCAGGCAGTGGCGGGGTAGGACGGCATGCTGGGCTGTGTCCCTGTGTCCCACCTGGTCCGGGCAAGGGAAATCAATGGTGAGGAGAGGGAAAAGCACACCCTCAGGCACGCAGTACAGATGTGGATAGGAGAAGAGCAGGAAACTTATTTTCAAACAAAGGAACAAATGAAAAACTAATCAGTTTTAAGATGGAGCCCGCCGCAGCCAGTGACCCAGGACGCCTTTTCCAGCTCTGTGGCATATCCAGATGTTTTGTGTTCTCACAGGTGATTTGGAAACTAGTTTCCAATGTAAATAAGTTCACACTTGATTTGTATCCATCTGATAATTGTGCTAATGTCTTCTAACAAATAGTTCTTACTCCCTGTTATTTATCCTACATCCCTGAATGTGTTTATAGAAACATCCTATATAGCAAAACCTTGTGCTTTGTTAGACTGTACGAAGTCCTTTGGTCTCTTTTATAGGACGGATCCTCTTCAGCAACCTTTCTTTCCACCGGAGCCTGTTTATTTTTTTTTTAAACGCAGATCACCAGAGGTGTACGTGATGGATCCATAAGCCGCACAAAGCAAGTTACCCAGTAAGACAAGGACAAAAAGAATTTGCCATCATGATATGTTGCTGTAATTGAGCAAATAAACCAAGTATTTCGTTGTATAACCTACAGAAGGGCAGAAGGCTTAGGTATATTGTTGTTGCACAGCAACTAGGGCTCATTAGATAACTAAGACGATGTCTGGCGGTGGGATGCACAGGGAAGGGGGGGAAGATGCAGGAGCTCTCCAGGCAATGGCAAGAGAAAAGACTTGGGTATTCTGTTCACAGGGTGTGCAGCTAGGTGCACCCACATGGTTTGAGACCACAGCATTTCTGAGGATGTTTGGATGCTGCCCAGACAAGGGGAAGAAGAGACTTGGGACCAGCTAACAAGCTCCAGTGGTAGCATGGCCACCAGTAACCAGGGAAGAGTGTGAGCGTGGCGTGCCAGGATGGATCACACCTACCTTCTGCCAGTCTCCCTGTCTCTGCCTTTCTCCTGTGTATGCGCAGAGCCCAGCCAGGCCTGGGTTATCCCAGCGCTCGCGCTCAGATCCCCACTGCCATGAGTACCCAGTCGCTCTGGGCAGGACCCTGCTGGTACATGTTTCTCCAGGGCACGCTCTTTCCTCTCAAGCTGCCCAGAAGCAAAACCAAACTGCAGCCTCCCAAAGGGAGCCATTAAGCATTTGGCATCAGAAACCCTATTTTGTGAAAAATGAACTCACTTAGATTGAGTCTGTTCAGCAGATTCCCTTCAGATCTGGTGGTGGTTGTTAAAGCCAAGGTGGGAATAAAGCTATTGCGCTTCCGCTCCTCGGTGATGGAGACTGTTTTGTGGTTGTTCGGTCATGTTGCTCTGCTGGGACTGTGTGTCAGTGTGCTGGCATCCCACAGCAGCCGCATGTAGACATCCATAGCTTTGCTGCAGAGGGTTTGGGGACCCCGCGAACATGAAGGCTGTCTCCCATTAGAGACCCAGTAACTCTGCTTCTCAAAGACTTCTTCCAACTAGAGGTGTTTTATACCTTGTTTCAGCTCTCTGCTGGGAGTTACCTGCAGGCTGCCTGGCCAGTATTTTCCTCTAATGGTGCAGAGCAGTTTTAAAAAGACAAAAAACCTCTGTCATGGTTAAGAAAAAAATGCCTGGCCAGATTGGTAAAAGACAGAACAAGCTTATGTCTAAATGTACCTGACGGAGCCCACCACACAGCCTCACAGCTTCCCAAAGGCGAGTCACACTTGCTTGAGACGATGTTGAATACGATCAGGGAAGGACTGTGGGACATGATGAGGAAAAGATCGGTGGTAGGAGTTCCTGCTGCTGAAGCTAGTCCTGGGATGATGATGCAACTGCCCAAGTTAGGATCCATGGCTGCTTTAGGGGGCTGAGTTTGGAGCTCTTCTTACCCAACTGCAGATATTTGTGTCTGAGCTGCTCATCCAGACTCCCTGTAGAGCGGGTAGAGAGAAATGGGCAAGCTTAGGATGAGAGTTTCCTGACACATCTGAGATGCCTTCTCTGGGATCAGATGAGCAGCACCTCCAGAATGCCATTTATTATGCAGGGAGTCAAGGAGAAGCAGTTTAGATGATTAATTTTGGGTGGGAAGAACCTCTCTGTGTTGGTCTGTATCTCCTCAGTGCCCCTTGCCCTCACTGTCGCACCAGCATTGCAGGCTGGTGGTTACCTACCTTCAGATGTCACATGGTCCCTCAGTGCAGACACAGAGCACATGCACCCTTGACCACCCTGGTATCTAAGTCAATCCCAAGCTCGGTTTCAATGCAGTTCTCCTTAAACCCCCTCCTCGCTCCCTGGAAGACTCCTGGGTTTAGTTTTTCCCAAACCAAAGTTAGCCCAGCCTGGCCAAGTTGGAGCAGCACACCCAAAGTAGTGAGACTAAGTTGGTAGGATGGAAACGTCGAGGCCGTGCACCTTCATCCTGGCCCCTCCTGGCAAACACCATGAGCAGGGGGGAGATGTGACAGAACAAAGACATTTTTCCAGGGGAGCTGCAGATGCTGGTACTAATTAGGCAGGATCTCCCAGGAGACAGCAGAGGGGATTCTTCCTTCAGCAGGAGAGAAAAAGGCATGAGAAATGTGGGAGTTACCAGGGGTCTACAGAAGGCTGAACATCCAGAGCGCAGAATGTTGTACAGATGCTTCCTCTCATAACTTCTGCATCATCTTTCCTTCAGACCACAGCATCCTTCAGATGCTGAAGCAGAGTCAGCTTTCCCTCAGACCACTCCTGCCCAACAGTTGCCAGTGGATATGCTGTGCAGATTTGCTGGGTGGGGGGAGCGGTGGGATACAGCCTGGCTTCCACTGAGTGATTCCTGAATGTCTAACATGGGCATGGTCCGGCCAGGGTCAGCAAGTGGCTTTCTGACAATATCCTGCAGTGCAACCACCAGGCTAGGACAGGTGGTAAGAGATGAACACTGGCCATGTCTGCTCCTTCCTTAACAAAACTTAATAACAAATCTGAGCCCCAGGAAAGGAGGACAAGGCAGAAGGGGGTGTTGGAAAGAGGTGTTTCTTTGCCCTGTGCTTTGTTTTATAAATCCATCCCGCATGGCTTCTTCTGGTTGCCTGTGGAGCTGGGAAGCCTTTTTTCCCTCTTTGATACATAACTTTGGTCTCCTTCCTCTCAAGCTGTGCAGTTTTGGGAGGATGTAGGTAGGCTGCACTTGTGCTCCAACCAACATAAAAATCATTTGGGTTCATGTCTTCTCCATTCACCCTGGCAAAGGGGATGAAGATTCAGGAGAGGAGGTGCTGAGTCGTGCACTTGAGGAGATGCATGAAAACGGCCAGGTCTCCCCATCCTCCAGGGTGTGGTCAAGGTCATTTCCAGCCAGATCTACCCTGCACAGGGCTGAGGGTCCTCCTGGAGAAGGTGATTGGAAATACCGTTACTTACCCCAAATGCACCAAAAGGGAGATGGTGAGTGTGCTCTGACTGTGGTCTGCACTCTGAGACAACAGTTCATATGGGTTTGGTGGCTAAACTGTGGTTTCTCATAGCTGGTGAGTTTTGCTAACACATGGTAAAACTGAAGCCTAAATTTGGGTTACAGAAGGACTCAGACCCCCTCACCTTCTCCTGCTTGGATAGATGGTTGTGCTCTGCAGCAGGGGTAAGGTAATTCACACCAGGAATCCCCCCCGCTACTGCCAAGAATTGGTTGCTCCCTTGTGCCTCCTTGCAGCACACTGGATTTTGGTCTCTTAGAAGAGATTTGAGGCTGATTCAGCAGCGTAATGGAAACATTCTGTGGCCAGCAATGGTCTGTTCTCCTGGCCTAAATATTTATGGCCAGGCTGCCTGCTCCCATCTGTCTTCTTCTGGCAATGCAAACCCATCTCCGAAGGAGATGTGGTATCTTCCCTTACCTCCTGTGTGCCAGTCATCCTCTGGTCCTGCCCAGTGAATACCTCTAAAGCATGCATGAAGACTTTCAGCCTTTTGGCTATGTTCAGCAAGTCCAGGATGGAAATTCAAGCTGGCCACCAGCAGAAACATCTGAGCTGCTGAGTGAGCTGCTGGGAATGAAATAATGCCGCATGGTCTGTGGACTGATTCTTTTCTTAAGGCTCATTAGTTGTGTTTTCCCAGGCCCTCTCTTCTAGCTCACCATGAAACCTCAAACACCAGGAGCTGTTGTCCACAGGAGCGATCCCTGCGCCAAACGCACGGGACACGAGGGAAGGCTGAAACCGAGGGAGGAATTAGCTGCACATGGTGGGGGCTGCAGAAGGAGCTCCAGTTGAGGAGTGTCTTTGCCATGTCACTCAAGCCCCTTCCATGGATGAGGCAACCAAGGGTCTATGAGCTGCTGTGTGGCATGGGGGCTTTGCCTGCTCCTTGTAAGGAGAAAGGGGAACACAAAGGAAATGCTGCTGCTGCCAGATAATGGGCAGTTGGAGGCATGAGACATGAAAAAATGTCACTTGCTGGGGATCAAAAATCTGTCAGGCTCTCTTGCTGGACTACATGCTTCTTGCCAGGCTGCCTGCTCCCACCCCTCTGCCCTGCAGCAGGAGAATGCACAGACCCACCGGCCTCACTCTTCTCAAGGCAGGGGAACAGAGGGTCCCACTCCTGGGATGTGGTAAGAAAACTGATCTTCCTGTGCACGCAGCATCTCCTCAGAGACCTGTGGCAGATGAGTAGCCTGGTTATGTGAGGTGCTGGACAGGCATGCAAGGAACGAGCACCCCAGCCTGAATGAGAAACTCGGGATGCCAGCCAGACAAGCTAAAGTGGGCAAAGGAAGAGGTGCAGGTGCCGGTGGAGATCTAGTATGGACATGGCCAGGCTGTACTGATGGCTCGTTACTGTCCCCAGTGCTCATTAGCAGACCTATGAATGGTGTCCTCCAAGAGGCTGAGATCCAGCACGGCCTTTGTTTGAAGGAAGCTGTCCAGACCGCTGCCATGGGATGGCTCCTTCTGCGGCCAAGGCTCCGGAGCTGGCTGGGGCACTGTGGGATGCGTGCAGCTGGCAGGCCTGTTCCTCCTCTTTGTGAAGACAAGGCTGCCACCATTTCCATTTGGTCCTGAAGACAGATGACAACGTATCTCCTGGTTCAGCTTCCTGAAGGATTTCTGCTCCCATCAGGCTTTTTCGGCTGCTGTAGCTACAAAGCTGGACCACTTGCGTCTCTGGGAAGCTCTGCTCTTCACATTCAGTTTTACCTTGAGACAAATCCTTTCTTTCCTTGAGAATGAGTTTAGCACACTATGAAACAAATGTTTCAATATCTTCCTCCAGTCTCTCAGGACTCATTATGAATTTACATTTAAGCCTTGTTTTTTTATTTAAGCCTCAGAGTTTTCCATGTAATTTTCCTGTACAGAGAAGAATATGCAGCTATTGAGTGTGCAGAACTCACTTGCTCAGCCAGCACAAATCCCTCGAATGGGGTTTTCTACACCATGTATGTGGAGCTTAAAACCCCTTTGATTTTTGGCTCCTCGGGATATGGTGCTTGCACCAGATTGGAAAATATTGAGATTTCTTAAGCTGTGCAGAGGCTGCAGAGCACAAGAGCTCAGCTGGAAGGGATTCAGAGTCCTGCTGAGCTCTGAATTCTTGAAGACCACTTGACTCCCGGAGCCAACAGAAACCTCCCGAATGCGGCTATCTGCTGAAATGTGTCCTTAAGAGAGCAAGAAATCATTGGGAAAACAAAGGGTTTGAACTGCTTTTGAGATTCATAAGCACTTGAGGAAGTTTTAAGAGCTAGAAGTAGCTTAATAGTTGCTTTACATGCCCAGCAGCTTTCAGTTTGTGCATCTAGCAGCTACAGCTGGGGGCTGGATGCAGTTCCTGGCCTGGGGGCTGGGTTCAGGGCGTGCAGCTCTCGCTCTGAGCAGCTTTAAAGCAACTGCAAAAGTTTGTGTGCAAAGTGCTGACTGCAAATACCTACCAGGAGGAAAACCAAGAGGAATGCGTACGCGCCAGGCTTGTTTAGAAATTGTAGATGATTTACAAAGTGAGCTTAATTGGAAGTTTCTCTTTGCGGGTTTCTGACGTGTTATTTTTCTGATGCAGATGTGTAGGAGCAGTTTAAAAGGTCCATGTTTACTAATGAGGAGTTGCGTAATTTGGGATATATTTATGAAGTGTACATGTGCAGGACGGAGCAGCAGCAGCAGTGCTGGAAAGAGTCTGGGTGTCTCAGGGCATCACCAGCCAGGCGTGAGGAGCCCGTGTCCTGCTCTCCTGGGGGAAGCAAGGGCCTCTGGTCCTCGTCCCCTGGGCATCTGTCCCCAGTCCTGGCACTGCGGTTAGGGGAACACAGGGGATCTGAGGGCCTCCACGGAAAGGCAGTAAGAAGCAGAAGAGGTGCAGAGAAACATCATCTGTGGAGGAAGATGCTCAGAATGAGGGTTGCTACATTTTAAAGAAGAAAACTCTAAGGGGGTTTAACTTGATAGTTTAAAAAAAATTTTTTTAAATCAAATTTAAAAAATATTTAAAAATCTAAAAAGGAAAGTATACTAAAAATTTCTAAAGAGGGAGAGGGTATACCCTTTGTGGTGTCCGCTGTGGGTAAGGCAGAGGGAAACAGGCTCAAATTAACATATGGGATATATGTGTTAAACATCGAGGGAAAGAATACAAACATCCCCACAGGAAAAACTGGACATGTTGTGGAGACCCCGTCCCAGCAAGATGTGTCTGA
Source organism: Aramus guarauna (assembly GCA_013400195.1). Lineage (NCBI taxonomy): Eukaryota > Metazoa > Chordata > Aves > Gruiformes > Aramidae > Aramus > Aramus guarauna. The sequence goes on along the minus strand of VXBL01010100.1, from coordinate 75,254 downwards.
GCTACAAACTGTCCCCCATGAGCGGCACTGGAGGAGCCATTTTATTTGTGAGCAGAGGAGCAGACAAGGTGATCTTCCAGACCTGGTCTTGATGAGTTCTGCCATGATTTAGGCTTTACAACCTTTAACTCCGTCTCCTGCACACTGAGGACATGAGTTTAGGAGCTGTTTTATGGAGCTGCTGCTGGCACCCACTGGCAGAGGCTTTAGGAAAAGTTCAGTTTCAGGAGCCTGATGACATTTTTCTCACCAGGCGGGATGAGCATCCCTGGGTATGACCATGCCGGCCAGAGCATTGCTGAGTAGATACCAAATCTGGCCAGGGCACCAGCATCCACCCCCTGACTCCATGGTCCTGAAGGTGTGTCACATCGGAGCAGCCTCCCAGCATCCATCCTCATACCCCTGTGTGCCTGAGAGCCCCAGTTCTGCCCAACCTGAAAAGTGGCCACTTAGCTTACTGACAGTTCATTAATACGTTAGGGGACTGAGTTGCTTCCCCAAGGATTTTGTCCAAGAATGTGATGGGCAACCAGAAAAAAAGGGCATATGAAATGAAATGTGGAATTTTATTTCTGTGAAGATGGATTCTGTCACCTCCCAGGTTGTATTTGGGCAAATTCACCTCAATTTCCATCCCCCAGGAATCCCTGCCTCTGTCCTGACACACAAAATTAGCACCCAAAAGTGTCTCAAACACCTCAACAAATGCAGTACCCATCACTCAGTCTGCAATTTTCTTCTGAGGGTTAACATCCTTAAGGTTAAAATGACTGATTTCTAATTCAGCTCAGCATGTGGTCTGGTGCCCATCACGCTCTATCTGTGTGCCTTTCTCAGACTAAATTTTAAGTACCCCCTTAGCATCCTGTATTTTCTCTCCACACATGTACTTATACACATCATCAAATCACTTCTTGGTTGTCTTTCTGACAAGTTACAGAGGCTGACCTCTAGAAGTCTCTCCCTGTAAGTGGTTTTCTTCAGCTCTCAAACCACTTTTTATAGCTCTTTTCTTCACCCGCTCCAATTTTTTGATGTCCTCTTTAAAATATGGCACCTCAGTAGCATGCAGTATTCTAGTGTCAATCTGACCAAGGACATACACAGAGATAAAATCGCCTTCTATTCCACCTCACAGTACTGTTGCTTATACACAGAAGGACCAAATTAGCTCTTTCTGCTGCAGCAGACAGAAAAAGAGGTCTCACATTTAAGAACCAGAAGGCTAGATAGCGGCATTAAAAAGAGAAAAATGGAGCCAACATGAAAGCAGAATTACAAACCAGGGCAGCATTAATAGCACAGTGTGATACTAGCCTGAACACATTAGTTGAAATAAAATGCTGAGAAAACAGTTTCTTCCACTTCAGAGCCTATTGCAAGCCCGCGCTGCTGCGACGGCTCCTCTGTGGTGGGCAGGTTGTGCACCGGGGCAGCCGGGGAGGGTTATTCCTGTATTGCACAGCTGTGCTTGGGAGACCCTGGATAAATCATGCCACCAGGATCTGCGGAGGCTTGAGGCAACCTCTGATCTTTCCCGGGACGTCCCACAGCTGGGTGCTGTTAGATCAGCCCTGTGAACCGTGCTGTGCCATCAGGGCTCCGCGTACATGAAGGCACCCCCAGCCCTTTGGGGTGTCTGCCTTCTGCATGCAAAATCTTTGAGAGGCAGAAGGGCTTTTCCTGAATTCCCTAATTCCCGTACCTGGTGACACTTGCTGAATGCAGAGTCACTGTGTCATTTGCAGATACATTTTCAGTGCACGTCCTCAGCGCAAGCCTCATCTTCCTATATTAGAGACAGTGATCTGGCTCTGACTGCTCTAAAATCTCCGAGGGATTCCCTGAGGCCGCTCAAGGGCAGCATGCCCTGTGCCCAGCAGTCAAATCTCCGGGTCTTTGAAGTCTTTCTGTGAGATAGTTCCTTACTCTCCTTCTTCCTCATTTCTATATCTGTAAAATAGGCTTAACAGTTTTGGGAGCTGCTAAGATGCTCAGATCCCATCCTAAGTTTTTTTGTCTAGGTGGCAGTTTGTGCTGTTGCAAACCTTGTTGCACTGCTGCTGCTCTCACAACAAGGGTGACAAGGTGTCTCCTTCCTCCCTGTTAACCTGCTGGTGCAACGCTGGGTTTTGACCCCTGATGCTTCGGTGTCTGGCAACCTGGACACCAAGGGCACTCTCAGTCCTGTGCTTGCTGTGTGTGCTTCTCACTGGGCCCATGTGGAAGGGTTTCCTTCCCTCAGGGGAGGAATTAAAGCTGGGAGAGGGGCACTGGTATAGAGAGAGAAGTGTTGGGGAACTGATGGACTGGAGAGAGCCGGGTGGAGGGTCACCAAGATGGCTGGAGCACATGACGTACCAGGAGGTGGTGAGAGAGCTGAGCTTATTCAGTCATAGGAGAAGGCGGCTACAGAGACATCTAATTTTTACCTACAACTACCCTAAGGGAGGTAATAGGGAATATGAAGCCAGATCTTTCTGGGAGGCACATGGTGAAAGGATGAGAGGCAGCACAGGAAACTCTGCTTAGATATAAGGCATCAGCTTGGCACCATGAGAGTGGTCAAACACTGGCACAGGTTGCCCAAAGAGGTGGTAGTGTCTGTCCTTGGAGATGTTCAAATTCATCATGGCCTTGCTGTAATGGGACCTGCTTAGAGCTGGGCTGGGACCTGATAACCTCCTAAGGTCCCTTCCAACCTCAGTCATTCTGTCATTCTCTGACACATTTGAAGTAACCTGTGCAAGGGCAATGGCAGCAAGGTGACAACAGCCATGATATCTTGAAATCCAGGCTATGAAGATGGCTTCTTGGTATAGGACAAAATCCCATTCTCCTGCAGCACCACTTTTACGAAAGCAAGCAGTGTGATCTCAGCTAAGCAGGCAGTATTTCACCTTGGCCAAGGTGAATGCACAAAGGACCTGGATGGTGGGCTGTGCTGTTGATGGCTCTTTGTCCAGACATGCCCCAGATGCCCTACAAGCACTGCTGGGAGCTCTTGTAGAGGCAGCATCTGCACCAAAGCCATGTAGTCAGGCTGGGACACCAACACTCCATCTTTGTGACCTCCTGGCCTGTGATCCTAATTAATGCTGAGGTCACTGGCAGTGATGAAGAGAAGACTAGAGAGCATCATTAGGCAAGCCTGGGGTGATGTGAGAGGGTGTATGAGGTGGGAGTCATCTGGCTGACTGGGCTCTCCCTGTTGTCAGTGGAAGGAGGTGTATTCCCCTGGCAGGATTCGACTCATCCTAACATGTGTGTCTAAGGTTGGCAAGTTGGTACTGTTGATGGTATTTGGAGTTTACTGGATGTCTTTATTGGCTACAGGGTGGGACTTTAATCAAGAGATTAGTGGGGCAAGCAGCTTAGACTTGGCCATTGGAAACAACCCATTTTGGTGTTTGATTACAGGTGTATCTTAAGAAGCCACATGGCTCCACAATGCTGTGAGGGGACCAAGTCCCTGTGGGTGCCAAGCTCAGCACCGAGCCAATGTCTTGCCTTCATGGGATCAGGAATCAGAGTTTTAGATTGCCAAAGCTAAGGAGGAATGTCCCATTCCTGATGCAATGTGCCGCTATCCTGAACTTTGACTCTTTCAGAATCCTTTTTTTTTTCATACTGGGCAGCTGAGGAGTTGTGCTCCCTACTGAAAAAAGTGGTCACCTTTGGTGGAAAAGCAACACCTCAGCTTGATTTACACTGGCCAGGCTACTGAAGGCATCCATGTTCCTCATTGTCTCCCCACTCCTTCTTCCTTTCCTCAATTCCAGACACCTCTCCAGTGCCCTCACATCTCTCAAAATAGTATTCATCATTTTGTTTGCTGACCCTACCTCCTGTGCTAGCTCCTTCTCCCTCTCCAAGCACAGCTACCACATTACATACTCCAGAGACAATCTTGTGAGACTTCAGAAAGGCTTTCCCTCAAAGAGAGAAGAGCATATCGCTACTTGAGTCTCAAAGGCAACCTGTGTTTTGGTCAACATACACCTAGTCTGACCTACCAGTGCAGTAAGACTGCGAATAAAGCCAAGAATATTGGGCTACATCTAAATAAAGATGTGCTCTGTCAGCACAAATCTGACAGATATGTTTTGTCTCTGTGGAAATCTCAAAATGACACCTACAAGTGTACGGACAAACTGCCATGCAGGAGTAGTCTGTTTCCAGGGAAGGCTCTGTCTCCCTCAGTACTCCTAGAAAAGCAGCCATGCTGGTGACCCTGACACCCTACGCACTTTAATTTGTTGTAAAATGGCATTGACGGAAAAGCAAATTTGAGCTTGTTCACAGGGTACGTGAAATGAAATGTTGCATATAGAAATTGTTCCACCATTGCAAAGCTCTTCCTGGTTTTTAAATTTGTGATTATGCCCTTTCAGTCCTGCGTAATGTCATGAATGTCAGCATTTCATCTCTTGTTCACTTTCTCACATCTTTGTAAAACGGCAGTCTTTTGGTTGTAGGTCATAGGGATGGAGCCAGTGTTCTCTACCTGTGAAACTGCTTGAAGGATGAGAGATGTTAGATCATTTAGTTCAGCTACAAGGCTGTCTTCACCAAGATTTCCTATTCCCCCACTGTGGTTTTACCCCAGCCAGCAGCTAAGCCCCACACAGCCGCTCACTTACTCTGCCCGGTGGGATGGGGGTAAAAGTGAGAAAACTGGTGGACTGAGATAAAAGCGGTTTAATAGGTAAAGCAANCCATCCCAGCCAAAACCAGCACACCCCCCCCCCATGCTCCCCCTGAATTGCCACTCAACAGCACTTCACCCCTAGGGCTTCTGCTCCCTACCCATCTCCTAACGGAGATGCAAGACTGGAGAAGTGCATATATGATGCTCCAGACAGCGAACTGCCAGCCAGCTCTGTCAGGGCAGATCCTGCAGCCACAGGCCACGTGTGGACCATTGATTGCCAGAGCCTGGGAACTGCTCTGGAGGTGGTGTCTCAAAAGCGGAGCCTGATGGAAAACCTCTCTTCTTGCTGCCATGGAAACTGAACGGACTTAACAACAACTTATTACTTCTCTCGTCTCCAACATCTCAGCATCTGAAGTGACTTGACCTATGAAGATATTTGTGTTAACTATCACCCAATAGCTAGCGGAAGAGGAAACTCCCAAAACTCTTGTGAAAGCTGCTGGGCAAAGGGGAGGCTGCTGAGAAGTTGAGGCATTTCTCTGGGATGAGAAGCAAGGGAACAGAGAGGCCAAGAAGAGATTGTTGGACAAGAGGAGCTCACTGTGGACGTGGAAGAAACCCAGCAGGATGACTCTGAGCTTTGTTGTGACCCAGCAAGCTGCAGAACCAGCAGAGGTGCAGGCTTCATGGGTACGTCACTCCTGGACAGCATTTTCCATCCAGTATTCCATTTCTTTCTGATAGCCACACCAGTGTGAAGCTGCATTCCCCGGGGAGCTGCAGTTGTTGCTGGAGTCTCATCTCACAAAGAGCCTGTGGGAACTGAGGGCCCTTGGTCCTCCTCGCTCCAGCCAGCCCCACCGTTCCCAACACCTGTGAGAAGACCACAGTGAGGGAGGGCTTTTGCAGTGAGAAATGTCCTCTGTCATTCAGCTCAACCCCCTGCTGTTAATGCTTTCAGGAAAAAATAAACATCTGCATATTAATTTTGTTTTTTAATGATTTTTGCCTATTAACAAAGTGCCCAATACAATGAAAGCCTGTCTGCTGTCACTTTTAGAGCTCCAAGACCTACAAAGGCTTTGCAGAGCTCTCAGACTGGCCAAGGACTAGAGTGAGTTTTATAAATTCGGAGAGATGCAGACAGCAGGAACAGGCTCTGGCAGGCTCCTCACTCTGCGGGCAGGGAGAGCAGCCATGCTGCAATTTAATTCTTGAAGATACAGCCATTGTGCAGAATAACCCGATGTGACATCAAGACAGAGCCCTGTTGAAGCCATTCAGATACTTTTTACTGCTCCTGACCTCTCATGGAGATCATCCACCACTCTGGATATCACATGTAATAGTTTTAGAGCATTTTTACAAATATGTCCCTCAGTTTAACTAGCTTTGATCAACCTATGTAAAGAGTTAAGACAAGCAGATTGTGAGAAACTAACAGCATGGAGTAAAAGCACCTCTTGAAACCTAGAAAACCATGGCAACGCAGGAGTTTTACCATGCAGCACAAGACAATCGCAAGCAAGTGTCAGATGCGGCATGTGTCCAAAGCATTTCCTTCTCCCATCAAGCAGCTGCATAGGGCACCCCAGCTAATACCCCGAGGTGACTCTTGTTTAGGGGTTGACATCTTGGAGGTTGTTGTGTCCTGAAAATGTGTGAACTTGTGCATCCCTCACGCCGTGCTCTCGGGGCTGTGGTGCAAAGCTGCTGTTGTGGTGGTTTCGTGATCCAGCTGTCCAGTGAAAAGCTGAAGGAGTCAAGGGGTCAGGGGAAAGGCGGAGAAGTGAAGTCTCCCAGTCCAGAAGGAACAACGACACTTCGATGCCCTCATTGTCAACCGTCCTGGCAAATATGACATTTCCTTCACTTTAGAGAAACCAAATGAAATTTCTAGCATCAAAACTTTTCCAGCCAGATTCTGCTGTTGTTCACCTTGCTAGCTTCAAGGGCATGGAGCATGAGTGAGGAGCATCCCTCCCGGATATTGAAACCACCACCCATATGGCATTTGGGTTTTATCAGCGAGGAGATCCTGTGCATGGACACAGAGCCACCACAACTTCCTGAGCAAGCCTCACTGGGCACGGTGACGGTTCCTTGCTGTTGTGGTGGTATCTGCAGCCTCCTGGCAGGAGCTCCTGCTATCCGGCAGCTTAGGCTGCTGCAGTTGGCAGCTGCAGAGCAGGGAGCAGAGCTGCAGGTGTCTGTCAGCAATGGTCACACACCTGTGACAGAGGAGGGACCTTGCTTGCAGACCCAATCCGACGTCTTGCACTCACTGCTGGCCATGCCAGGCCAAAATCCTCTCCTCACCTGCTTCTTCACCCTAAAATCAGGGCCGCACAGAAGAATGCGGCATGAAAAAATACTGTTTGGGCAGTGGCTGTTCCAGCACGTTCTCTTTTCTCATCTTCTCCGCTCGCCTTTTCCTATCTCAGTGCAGCTACAGGGTGCAAAGGAGGACACAGGTAGCTGTGGCTGCTGCTACCAAACCCAGAGGCAAGGTGCTCCTGCGGGCAGTGCTTGGTTTGCACAGTCACATCGCCCTGCTCCGTGCTGGCGGGTCAGTGGGGAGCGATGAGAAAGGCCAGTTTACTGCTGGGTGTTGAGCTCAGTGGTGGCACATCCTGATGGCATGTCACACACCTGCAAGCTGATACCTGTTTCTGGTGGCCTCTAAGGAGTCTGAAAATGCTACTGGCTAGCGAAACCAAACAAAAAAAGGAGTTAGCAGGAAAATGGTTCAGACCCAGGAAATGTGTCAGCCATAGACTTCCCTAGAAAATTGTGCTACTGTTGCCTACCAGTGAGGTAGGGGTGATCACACCCCCTTGTTCCAGCCTTCCGAGCTGGATGCTTGAGGAGCAAAGATAAGCAGGGGTGACTTGGAGGCATGGAGACACCCAAGCCTGGTCAGTGCCCAACCTCTCCTGTGTTACGGGATGAGCAACCTGGTCATCGTGTCACCACACTGGGAATACTGCAGCAGCACTGGCAGGGAGCGGTGTGCCTACAGCCTGTGCTGGGAAGGACGTGGTGGTGGGGCAGTGGCAGGAGAAGATGGAAGAAAGTCTCAAGACACTTAGGGTCAATGCTGTGTGGCACCGGCAGTTGCCTTAGCCTGCTGCTGGGGGTCCTGGGGCTCGGCAGGGGCTGCAAGTTGTGGGGAGGCTGCCTGCTGGCACGGTCTGAGTGGGTGCCTGTCACACCGAGGACGGATCGGAGAAGGCCGAAGATGTAGCTGCCATGGTGCTGGCACAAACCTGCTGTTTGTGGATGCTGCTGTATTTTTGGCTGGAAGAGCTCTTACAGTGAGATCACAGTGCTGGAGTAACCTCCAGCATTCACTGTAGCTCTTGCAGGATGCTGCAACAGCTTAACTTCCCCTGGGAGAGATTATAAAACAATAAGTTGTTGTTTTATATGTTTAATGTTGTAGTAAATTAGATGAGGAGGTCAGCATTTAATTGTGAAGCTCAAAAAGCCAGACATTATCCACGAGCCCTGACATCTTCCCAATGATGTTTTGCAACCCCGTGGCACAGGCTGGTCAGAACCAATCTCTGCCCTCCCAACGCATCTTTCTCATACCCAGGGATGATGCTCCCTCCGGTGCCTGCAGCAAAGCCCCACGAACAAACCTTCCCACTGTGCCCCGCTGACGTCAGTGGGATGCACGATCCCTCCGGTGGGCAGCATCCCTGAGCACTGCGGCAGCTCAGCACACTGATAACAGCCTGCAGGAGCAGTCCGAAGGTCGAGGCTGTGCTCGGTACGGGCAGGGCTCTGGGCATCTCCATTTGCCCCTTTTACTTCTCCTGTTTGCCCCAGCTGGGTTTGCCCACCCAGCTCTGAGTGAGCCTGGCCAGGAGGGAACGGGTCAGATCTGGAGGCAGTTGCCTGATGAAGCAACAAAGAAGTTGCCGCACTTGCTCGGCTGGGTGCCTCCCGCCAACGCAGCGGCATCACTGCGTGCCAGTCCTGTCTCTTTGCCAAAGGTAAACCAGGCTGCAAACCAGAGCGGGGCTGTTTCGCGTGGGACAGCCCAGGCAGGTGAGAGTTATTCACGTGCACAGGGCACCTTCGACAGAGTCATTATTTATTGTGTGTGTCACCCTTCCTCCTTGCGGGTCGCCCCTTGACTCCCTGCAAGCAAGTGGTCAGAAGCAGCAAACCCCACAAGCACCTCGGCATGTAGCCATCATCCTCACCCCCTTCCCTCCCTGGGTTGTCACACCAATTTGGGCTGCTGGGGGGCTCAGCTGTGGTACCCTGGTTCGGTATCACACCTCCTGGACCTAGTCCAGGAGTTTTGGGGTTTGGACTTTTTTTTTATTTGTTACTTTTATTTTTTATTTTATTTTTGTTTCATTTTTTATGTTTTTTTTTGTTTTATTTTTCCTTCCTCCATCTTTTAATGGATGTTTTAATGTCATGTTGATCTTGTTGGCAGTCATCCACAGAGGGCTGGGCATACCTGTAACAGGATAACCTGCTCCCAAGCAACTCTCACGCAGACTGTCTTCTGAAGCTAAAGGATTTAATTTTGAATAAATATGTTTTAGACTAAAATAGTTTTTCCTCTACCTATTCAGACAGCCACTCTGGAATGGTTTCTTCAGCAGTGGTTATTTCATGTGGTTTTCGGTGAAGATACTGGATGCGCATGCGGTTTACTGATGCTGGCACTGCAAAATGGTCTCCTTCAGAAAGTTTGCTTTTTTAATAGTAAATTATTCACACACACAGACAGTGTCTCTCAAGAAAGTGTCTCCCAACCATGAGACCCTTGGGAGACCCTGTCTTCTGGCTGGGCTGGGCTAGGAGTGTAACCGTAAGTGGTGTTATTGTTGCTGGATGGTGTCTTTGCCTTGGATCAAACATTAGGGGGTTGGGGCATGTTTACGGCATAGCAATAGCACTTCATAAAGAGGAAACAGCTGGCAGTTCTTTTCCTGTGTTAGCTTTGGCATGGGTCAGTCTTCCTCGCAAAATAACCTCTTAAATTAAGCTAACGAGGTTTCAAACTAGATGGCCTATCACAGCATGGAGCAGAGGGGAGGAAGAAGAAGAAGGTCGTGCTGAGCAATGGAGAGCAGCGTGTACCAACTACATAATCACACCCCAATTACATGTGAAATAATCAAGTCCAAGTTGTCCTTGCAAAGACCCCCCCTGAAGCTCCTGCACTGGCATGATCACATGGGAAAGGTTGTGGAAGCCCCTCTGTTTTGGGTCAGAGACCCTACAGGGACCTGAAAGCAAGTGGAGAACTCCCCAGAAGGGGATGGGAGGTGAATTGTGGGCAAATGCCACCCAAACACATGTCTCTGTTTCTCCGGGCATGGAGCTGACATCAATCCACCAAGGGGAAGTGCTGGGGCACAGAGCAGAAACCAGCGGCTGGCTGCTCATCAGATGCTCTCTGTGTCATGGCTGCCACCTGAGGAATGGTCCAGATGAAGAACCACAGCCCTGACATAGATGAAAGTGCAATATGACATGCTGGACCTCATACATGTTTGGTTTGGGGGTTTTCATGATATAGGACGTGGTGGTTGTATTTGCATCAGTGACTGGAAGGTGCCCTGGGCTGTTCTCTGGCTCTGTGGCAGCCAGAATGGGGTGGCCAACGCCTGTGTGATTGAGCTCTCCATCCCCCAAAACAGGGTGGCTGCACTCAAGCTACCTACTGGGAAAGGTCCTTGTTCCACGCTAACTCCCAGAGCATCTCCAGGAAGGGTTTGGAAGAATCATGGTCAGCATGGATGAGCCATGGTGGGCCACCGAGATCTAGCCCTGGGGAATGCTGCCTACCACGCTCATGATGCTAATGGGGAAGTAGCTAACGAGTATCCAGCTGACAGGATATTTGAAGGAATATTCCAAATGTCTTTCCAGTGTTGGTGCGTTTTTGCTTGTTTCTGTGAAAACCATGATGAGTTCTAAAGTGTATTTGAAAAGGTGCAAAGGAGAGAGCTGGTTGCTGGATTTACCCTGGCACCACAGATGCTGAGAGGGGCTACTAGAAGGAGCAGAGCTCTGGCCGTACACTGGATAAGAAGCTCTGCTTTGCCTTAAACTGGGCAGAATCAGACACCAGCAGACTGTCATCATTACATGGTGGGGAACTGGCCATCTGAGCAAACCACCCATCGTCCCATCAGCCTACTAGTAACTGTGAAGGCAGCCAAGTCAGCCCACGCCGTCAAGCAAATGGTGCCTGAAGCCAAAGACATTGCATGTACTGGCCTGAGACCTCCATTCCACATGTCATTTTTTTCTCAGAAAACACTTCTGACTGCTGCCTCCCCTGCAGCACGCTGGTTTGGAGGGTGGCAGGGGCTGAGGCTTCAAGTACATTAATTAATTTGTGGCAAATTAATTAGGGAGAAGAGGGAGACTGCAAGGGGCAAGCGATGGTGCCAACAAACTTTACCCATCACTCTGCCCTACATCCCTGGAAGATCTTCTTTCTCTGAGTGCCTGGGAAGGGCTGAGCTCGGGCTGCCCCACTGGAGGCATCCCCACAGCATCGGCCTGCGCCTCACGCTTATTTAAAAGCAAATCAGACAGGCAGCAGAAGTGCTCAAGCAAACACCCGCAGCGTGCATAACAAAGCTTGGGAGCTGCTATGTTCCACGCGCCACCGGTTGCATAGCCAAGTAAATAGCCCCGGGGCGCTGGTGACTCGAACACTGCTTTTTCGTGGCTGAAAAATGATTCTATTTATTGAACATTCGTTTTACACTTGAGAGCTAAAAACTTCCTTTTCCCACCTTCTGTTGGAGACGCACGCACCTCCGGTGTGTAACCGAGAGCGAGCTGTTTCTCGGGGGAGAGGAGCTTAATGACTCATGGAGATTCGCTCTTTGCTCATACTGTGGGCTGTGACGTCCATGCAGAAGCAGCTTGGTTCTTCAGGAGTTAGAGTCCCTCTAAAACTGCAGAGGTCTCTGTCTTGGGGCCTCATGGCAATTGCATGAACAGAAAAGCTCAAGGACAGTGAAATAAAAATGTGTGTCAGGCAGCAGCAGCGGGTGCGCACTCGGGCAAGGCAGTCAGTGGGTGGCTGGTGGCCAGGGGAGCATCAGTGAGGACTTTGGTTTGGGTTCGAGGATGCATAAGGAGCCTCCAAGAGGTCCCAGAGCTCCCCCAACCTCAGGTGTGGGATTATAACATTTCAGCTGACCTCCGCATCCCCCCCGGGCTTGTTTGGTAAGTGCCTGGTGACGGTTTTTGGTCCTTCTCCAAAAATATGCCAACGTTTGGGATATCTGGTTCCCCCAGTTGCCCCACGGTGGTCACACCGGTTGGGCAGCACCTGCCTGACAGCATCCATGAGCAGACCCCCGAGCTGAGGCACACCAACGGGGGGTGGCCTGGCTGAGCACGTGCCCTTGGCTAAACCCGAGCTGCACAAACCTGTTAATGGACCTGGGGCCGCGACTGGGAAATGGAGAGAGGCACGGCAGCCCCTTAGGAATGGGGCATGTCTTCTCACCAGCCAAGGGGAAAGGGCATCTTCAGTAGGCCCATCTGCCAAGGAGGGCTCCCACTTCCCTTTCTGTTTTACTTTCTGAGTAACTACAATGTGTGCGATACCACGTGTGAGACATCCTGACAGCACTGCTCAGCAGAAGCCAACCCATGCTACCATCCCCAGAGATCCTTGTCCCAGAACAGGAGGTGATGGGCACAAACAGAAACAGGAGGCTCCATCTGAACATAGGAAACACTTTTGCACTGTGAGTGTGACCGAGCACTGGCATAGATTGTTCTGAGAGGTGGTCTCCATGCTTGGAGATACTCACAAGCCAGGTACTCACTGGACATGGTCCTGGGCAACTGACTGTAGGTGGCCCTGCTTGAGCGAGGGGGTTGGACCAGATGACCTCCAAAGGTTCCTTCCCACCTCAACCTCTCTGTGACTCTGAGATATGCCGCCTTGAGTTTACTGGAGACTGGCGTGTCCCAGGGGACACTGGGCTGGCATTGGCCATCCTTAGCTTCACCGTCACCACAGAGGGCTGCCCACAGCTGTGCTGCCACAGCACCCTTGTCCAGCCTTGCTGTGAACCAGGTAGGAGCCCACCATTACCTTGTGTTAATGGATGCATCCTGATGCTTACTAGCCCTGAAGCAGAAGCCTCCCCATCTTTATGTGAGCTGTCAGCGCTGGGCAGACAGGAGCAGGGTGCAGAAGGCCGGAGACCACCACCAGCAGGCTGGGTGACATCATGCACTGGAGGTCTGCAGAGATCTCCTGCAACAGTGAAATGAAGGTCCTCAGTTTTCAATATTTCCCAAATATTGTCCGATGTCTATTGCTACAGAAATACACGTCCTGAATTTTAAACATCGTGCCAGTGTCTGTTAGGAAAAGCCGTGTTGCATCTGCCAGGTGCCTGTGTCACCGGAGGTGACCCAACAGTGTTGCAGCTGAGCAAACTCCTCGTGCTGTGCTGCACCTGGGCTTACTCATGGCCACGCTGCGCTTCCACAGCTCGAACCAGGAGAACACGTGTGATGTGCCTCTGGTCCCACTGGTGTGCATGACACCTCTGGGATGAGCAGCGTCTCCTTCCCTCATGTTTTCTTACGAGCACAGCGGAAGACCAATGCAATGAGCTGCAGGTGTTTTCTATCTCGGAGGTGCAAAATAGAGACGGGGGTTGCCAAATTAATTGCCATAGTTAATAATTTTTCTCAGTTTATTCATCCTGCAAGGGACCTCTTCCCTGCTGACTTTTCAGAGTGGAAACGTGGGCTGTCTCTGCTAGCCTTCGCCAGCGCTGGAGGAGTTAGACTGTATGTTGCAGATAGAAACATGATGGTTGTGGTTGCTGTTTGCTGTCTGATTGCTTCTACAGTCAAACCCTCCCGAGAAGTATTGCACATGCAGATAAGTGTGGCAAAAGCCAGGATTTAAATTCCAAAACGGGCCTCAGGAGAGAGGAGAAACAAAACACCTGCGGCATAAGATGGACCCTGTCAGTACGTGCCTGCCTTTGCCTTTGGGAAGATAACGAAATTACTGCTGAAGCCAGCAGGAGCTTCCAGTCCGCGTTTGCTTGCCACACACGGGTGCTGATCACCTAACAAATTGTCTGGGTCCTGGGTGTTGGGAAAGGAAGGCTATAAATAATTTCTGGGCTAAAATTTTTGCCACTGACCCTCTTCACTGACGTTTCTGCAGAGCCAGGGCTCCTCTGATCTATTTGCCGAAGAACGATTTGCAGAAAATACATCTCTAACAAGGTCATGCCCTTTCTTGTAGCTCTGTGATGCACGAGGCAATCGTGCCCCAGCTCAGATGTTCGCTGTAACGTGACAGCGGGTGTTTGGGCAGAGGGTTGTGGTGGGGACGGGGCAGCCTCCCCTGCCCGGGGGATTGGACCCACCGCACGAGGGAAGGTGGAAGGTGTTTCCCTGATTTTTAGCATGGGCTGCATGGACTTTTTCCAGGAAGAGTTCAAACCATCCCCAACAAGGCTAGGATGGTGCCGGCATCCCTGCTGCCCTGTCACCCACCCTTGGGGCTGGGACCCCACACGGGCACAGGGGGTGACATCTGCCCACCCCATCCTTCCCTGCAGAAAGGCAGTAGCTTCAGCAGGGGCATCCCAAGGGCCAAGTACGGCCCTTGCTGGGCAACTGGACCATGCTGAATCTCCAGCAGCCCCAGAAGACACGACGGACCCCAACATTTTTGTCACTGAGATCACAGGGTACCCTGCCGAGAGGGCAGGTGGGCTCTGCACTGCACAGAGGCACTGAGCAGGGGGACCGAGGGCAGAAGACGGTGTCTGTCACCATCTTCTCTGTTCCTTTCACGGTCCCAGCGTGCAAAACTATCTGCCTCATCTTTGCATGCTGCATGTAAACAGCCGCTACTTGCAAACCGTATTTCCTGCATTAAGCAGGGTGGAGCTGCCCTCTACCGTCTCCCTTCCGTACAACTACCCGCTTGGTTATTGCTTAGAAAATAAAGGGCCGGCCTGGATATGCTTCTCTGCAGCAAACAGGGCTCTTTGAGAATGAGCCAGGCTTCCCTGCGATGCCACATCTGCTCATGGAAGGGTTCAGAAATGGTATTTCTGCCGGCTGGCAACTTCTCCAGGCTCAGTCATCCATTGTACGATGAAAAAGAAAGTGAAATCGGAGCCATAAGCGCTGGGGCACCTGTGTTGCACGGAGAGGGTGAGAGGACTGAGGTGCTTGGCACTGATTCTCAGATGCTTCAGTGTCCCTGGATGCTACTTATGCCTCTGGGTTTTCTGATGTCCTTATGCCATCCCCAGCCGTTTCTGCTCCCAGCAGAGGAGATCTGACAGAGAGCTGGATTAGTTGGATACAAATCCAAAGTCCCTTAAATAGAATTTTAAAAGCACATTTAAATACTATTTTTTCAAGCAAATCTCTTTTGTCAGAGAGGAGAACCGGTGGTGCCATGCTGGTGCATTCAGCAGGCAGCGTTGCACTGTAGGCGAACACCAGAGAAAGCAGAAGGGATGAATTCCCTTACACTTACCCCGCATCGCTGTTAATGTTTTGGGGTCTGGAGGCTCCGTGCAGCAGAACACAATCATCTATGGGCATGTGGTCAGCAGAGCATCCAGCCCTGGTGTCACCACACAGATGACAGTGCTGTTGACTCCTCTGGTCTACATTCAGAACAGCTGACTGGATTAGCAGAACTGGTCCTGACAGCTCACACACATTGCTTGGGTGGTGGTGGTGTGTCTCCAGAACCTGGGTTTGTTTATTCCCTATGACCAAGAAGCAGTATGACAAAGTGTCAGCTCCATCTGTTGCTTCCTGGCTTCCTGAAGATGGCTAGGTGTTCTGAAGGTATTTCTCAAAGATGCTGAAAGAGATGCTCTGTCCGTCCATACCAAAGCGTGAACACAGATGGGGAACAGAGGGGACAGCTGCGACTGTAAGCTGAGTTTTGAAGTTGCATCCCTATTTAGCTTCACCTGACACAAGGATACAGTTTTTTTGCAAAGCCTCCTTCCATACAAACGTCAGAGAGGGGCTGGAATGAGGTACCACAGCATCCCACAGAGATCTCAGGTCCACTATGGCATGCGGTTGCCTCTCTGTGTGGGTTTCCTCAAAGGAAAGTCCCCACACCTGGAGGCACCTGCAGAGCATCAGCACCAGGGATGGAGGAAACTGGGGGTGCAGTCTAGGGGTGCTAATGGGGAAGAACAGAAACTTTATTATACTCTTGCTCAACTTGGAACAAAAATGATGATATGAAACTGAGCCATCTCCCTCACACTTTCTAATTTAATGTGATTGATGATAATTTGGTTGGACAGCTGCAATTCTCACAAATACCTTGGTGTCATTTCAGGGAATGGAAAAAGCGTTATGTTGATTTGAGCTGCAGAATTACCAGTGGCCACTGAAGTGCACAAATAAAAATAACACTTCCAGGACAGTTTGGGATTGGAATATTAAAGGTGGCAATGGTTGCTACTTCCAGGATATTGTAGATGGAGTGGTTCAATGTTAAGTGTTTTAAACATAACTAGCAATACAGCAGTGTTTTAATTAAAAATTCCCAGAAGTAATTAATTATTTTAACAATTCAAGCAGGAGATGAAAATGAGGTTCTCAATGTACTACCTTGTGTTAGCAGGATGCTGTTAAGGGATGATCCTTTTTTCTGGAAAATTTGAGTATTATTCTAGGCCTACAATGGCAAAAAGACACAGATGGGATAATTGTTTTGCCCAAGATCAGACCACAAGTGAGCACAGAGCCTGGAAGAGAATAATATCCCCCCTCCAGCTCCTGGGCTTTGAGGCCAGGGTGTCCTGGACTGGCAATTTTGTGAGATGCAGCAGAACCAGGATCTCCACGGCCCTGGCGCTTTGCAACCAGTTTCTCTTGTTGTGTGTTAGAGGGAGCAGGTACAGGAGACTCCTGGCAGGGGAGACCTGGGCCTTGGGTCAGAAGAAACATGTCAACATCACTCACTGCTGAAAACAGGTCTTCAGGACAAAGTCCTTTTGAGAAGAATTACTGCCATCTCCTGCCTGGTGAACCTCCATCAGCTCCTGAGAGCTCCTGGGCTGGTGGCAGCCTGCACGGGGTCCTGCCGTGATCGTGAAGCACAGGTCCCGTGGTTTTGCTGTTGCTGGAACCTGACCCCATGACTGAAGCTGAGCATCTGCTTAAAAGCTTGAACGCAGGGCTGTCCACATGAGAGCTGGAGGTTTGTTCCCCTCTTCAGACCTCACAGAGACTCAGCCCTCTCTGGCCTAGAGTTATTCAGAAATTAACACTGCGTGGGACTGTATATCCACTTAAACCTGGCAGCGGCTGCTGCTCTGTTAGTGTGGATTTCGGAAAAGAGTCCTCCTCCTAGCTGCATTTCCCATCCAAGAGATAACCATAATTCTCTGACACCATTTCTGCCTGGACAGCAACACCGCAATAGCACAAGTGATGGAAAACTGAACAAAGATGCTATTATTTATGCATTTGTTATCCAACTGTTGTTTATAAAAGTGGATATTTGTAGTCATTTCCCACCAGCCTTCCATAGGAGGCACTGATATAGAGTGCATGAAGTTTTCTACGCGTGCCAAATTTCTCACTCAGCTGCGCTCTTGCAAAGCCTCGCTCTTTTGGCTCTTTGCTCGTGCTAGCGGCTATGTGTAATGCTGTGGATCCCACTACGTGCATAATTACCAACACAAATGCCTGTGCCAATGTAGCAAATTACAGGACAGATAGCACATGACAGCTTCTAATTGCACCGCCAGCCTGGGCACCAGCGCCGAGGGTTTCTTGCGCTCGGTGCAGGTATCACTGCCAGAGAGGATGGCAATGGGGACAGGAGAGCGAGGAAGGCTTTGCTGTTCATTAGCAGGGCTTGGTCCCCAGTGTTTTTTTCATTTTCTAATTAGTTTGTTTGTTTTTGAAGAGGTCCAGAAGCAGATTTTGGTGAGAGATGGTAAACTGCTGGCTGGGCAAGCACATGCTCAAGTTTCACTGCTAGACACGGCCGCTCCTGCGTGAGCCTCAAGGCGTTTGGGGGCTGTGGCAGCAGCTGAAGGGCTACAGCAGTAAATGAAAGCACTACAGGCTCACCCCTTCGCTCAGGGACTTGCGAGCCATCACATATCCTCTACCAGGCAGTGGGGTGCAGGGCAGAGAGGTGACCCCCTGCCCATGGAAACTCTACCCCGAGCCCCGAGATGTGTGGGCAGCTCCCCACCCCTAGCAAGGACAAGCAGCAAGTGGTGAGCTGACCCATCCTGGGGGGTAACCCAGCTGGTGGGAGCACCCCCCACTACCGGATGCTCTGGGGGGGCTGCGCATTCCCGCTCCCCCATCGCCTGGGGACCAGGAGGTGCCGGGCAGGGAGGGAAGCATCCCCGGGGCATTTCGGTTGGGGTTGGAGGAGCCGCTGCTGCAGAACTGCGCCTGCTCCTGTTCCATCTCAGCCAGCTAATGGTGCTGGCAACGATCTCTGCAGACACGCTCAGCTCATCCTGCTGTGCCAGTGAGATTTTTTTCAGACGTTCAGCCTACATTTCTACTTTCTTAATTTCATTCTTAATGTTCTTTGCTTAAGCCCTCGGGGCAGTAAATAGGAGGCAGGTTAGCAGGAATAGCTAAGTAGCTGTAATGAGATTTCTGCTCAGGACGGTCTTGCCTCCCCGTTCATCTGCATCATGCCGCTTCTGCCTGAGTCAGCGTCCCCTGGAGACATGCCGCTTGCTGAGGTCTTCCCCCAGGATTTATTTTTAGTTCTTTCGAATCAGGACCAATTATCTCCGTATGCCTCTCCCTCTGTTCCCGTGTTTCACCTGCAGCTGGCTGTAGGATCTTCAGTTCCTGGGAAAAACTGGAGACCATGGGTCCTTCCCAGCTCGTCTGTCCATCCTCAGTTACAGCGCTTTTCCTCACAGTGAGGCAGTTTTCTGCGGCATTTCCAAGTGTAGGAGTAGGGGCGGTGATGTATTCACTTTGGCATTGACTTCTCACAGACATGGAAGAGCTTTTGTAGGTCTTGGGCTTCCTTTCTGCTATAAGAGCAACTCTGTCCTCCGCCTTTCCAAGATTTATGAGATTCCTTTAAGACTCCCACAGTTACTGCTTTCCAGTGACTTTATTTACTTTTCACTTTCGTCCTGCCTCATTCTTTCTTATTTTGCAATTAACTTATCTGAACGCCTGCCCGGCTCCTCCTCCTCCCCTTTCACACCTCCTTTTTCCTCCCAGGAGTGAGATGCTCACTGGGGTGGGACAGCTGCTGCAAAGGTCCACAGAGACTGGCAGCTGCTCTGAGCCCTAAAATGCAACCCTAAATGAGGGCTAACATCCCAGTGGCCCCAGTTTCAACCAGCTGACAGGAAATTTGCCTCCTGAGCCTGCTCCAAACATCCTGCACTTAGCTATGCCATGCCAAGCCTGATGGTCCTCCAGTGCTGTATTCCTGCAGCCCTTCTGCCCTTGGCTGTCCCCCAAAGCCCTTTTCCTGCACCCCAAGGCATGCAAAACACACTCTTGGCACCCATTGCTATGAGAAGGCACCACTCTGGCAGGCTATGACGCAGACCTCATTATTTCAGACCCTTTGAACTGGAAAACCACAGCAAAACAACAATTATACCTAATGGCCGTGGGGGCACAGCATGGGGCCCCAAGCCTGGGCCAGCTCTGGGAGGCAAGGCCACCTCCCCGCCGGCTGGGCACAAGCCACCCCATGCCTGCAGGGATGGGGACGCTCTCCCTGGTGCAGGGAGGAGGTTGCAGTGGCTGCCATCAGATGGAGAGGTGCTTGTGTTGCACGGCCACGCAAGTCTTGCTAAGCAACACCAGCAATGTGAGCTTCAGCAGCAAGGGCACAAAGTCTCCGGAGACCATAGGGTGCTAAGACGTGCCACTCTAGTTGGCTAAGCTCACGCGGACCAGCTTCTCCTGCAGTTTGCAGAGCTCCCCCCAGGTAGCCACCGCTCCTGGGGGGGCACATGGGGGTGCAGAAAGGCTGGTCTGGCAGCATAGTAGCGGGGAGGTTTGCTCTGTAAACAGCAATGAATAGTAATGGGTGTAGTGTCATCCGCTTCTCCTCCGGCACTGCGTGGCCTCCTGCTGACCTGCAGCACCTAGCCGGAGAGCGGGATGGATTTGTTGAAGAGGGCTGTCGAGGAGAGGGCTCCGTGCAGTGTTAAGCATTTTTTATTCAACACTTTCCCTGCTATTGCAGGAGGTTTTGACATGGCAGTGTGCTTTAGCACAGTCTAGCTTTGAATTTGTTTTTTGCTAGAGGTCTGAAATTTGTTGTAAGATGCTGGAAGTTTGGGTTTTTTTGCCTGTGGAGTGTGGGGAGATATAAACGGGCCATCCTGGGGTCTGTGTTGCCAGCAATTGTACGGTCTGTGATGGATGTTGCCCTTTACAGGTCCATGCCTTTGCCAGTATGTTTTCAGCTTCAGCCCCAGCCTCCTCCCATAACATTTATCACCTCCGAAAACACCCACACTATTTGATTCAGTCTGTTTAGGAGGTAATTGATGTTATCAGCTGTACGTGTCAGAAGGAATTTGTCCCCGGAGCAATTAGGTTGGTTGGTTGTCTTTCATGGGATCTCTCTTGATTTATATAAATTGCAGTAAATATAGGCTTGGCCTCCTGTGAGTCAGGCTGCGACTGGTCCAACCAGGGTGATGAAAAGCTCCTGGGTTTAATGTCTCTGCATATTTTCTCATAGGCAAGTTCCTATATTTGCTACCTGCGTGTGTGCATGGATGGTCACAAGTGGTCCTCTTGAGCCCTGCAAGTGGTGGCCATGCACAGATACACAGAGCAAAGCAGCTTCACATCACCCCTGAGCCATCACATCTGTCCGAAATGGGCACGTTCGGTTCAAATTCCTCCTCAGAGCAGCTGGCATGAGATGCCTGTCTTTGGCTCTTCCTGCTATGCTGCAAATTGATGTTCAAATAAGTGATGCAAAATGATGGCCTTCCTGTGACAGCCACGGAAGAAGGCTGCGCTTGTCATATGCAAACAGGCGCTGATCCAGGCACTTCAGGGTTTGAGTAAGCCTGTTGATGTCCTTCAGATCTAGCATGTGTGTTAAGTGCTTGGCTGGGTCAAACCCCGAGGAAATGCCTGTCGGTCCTGGGAGACAAAACAGCCACGGGATGTCCTGGGATAGTGACTGGGGGTGAACCCTGCCCCAGGATGAGAGTGTACTGCGGCTCCCTTTAACCGACCAAAACAGCTCCCGTGGATCCCGGGTCTGGAGATCCTCCCCTTGCAAAGCCTCTGCTCTGGGGGAGCCAGGAAGTCACGTCTCTGGTCATGGAGCTGAGGAAGACATCTCTCCTCCAGGGAGTGGTTCTGGAAGAGCTGAAATTGTGCCAAGCCAGAGCCGTCCCTGCCTGGCAAAGCCAGATTGCCCTCATCGGCCTCCTGACGGTGACAGCCACCCCCTGCCCAGGTCTGGGGTGCCCCGTCTGGGAGACCCCACTTGCGGGTGCTTAAAGAGGTGAGCTGAGGTCTTCAGGTCTGGTTCTGCCATCCCAGTGGTTTGAAGAAACATGAACCAACCGAAAACTGAAGCAGTGCTCAGGGCCCCGGCTGCCAAGGCTCATGGGCCAGCTCATGGGTGTGCACCATCTCCCAGAATGACTTCCGCAGCAATCATGATGAGACGCCTCCTCCGTCTTTAATTACTTCCTTCCTTCATGCCCTCCCTCGTTACCCCTGCCCCCCAGCTCAGCTCACGATGCCCACCAGCACGGAGGCGACTGCAGGGGTGGGTGGGCATGCTCCTGGGGACCAGGGGCTTTTGCATGGCCTGTTTGCAGCGTGGAGGGGGCTTCAGCATTTCCACCCTTCCTCCTCCTGTCCCTGCTGCCGCTTGATAACCCAGATGTGGGCACCAACCACCAAAACCCACGCCATCACCACCAGCTTAAAACCAGTGGCACTGATCTACGTGTGTGTCCTTGGCTTGCCTGCTTGCACCTGAAAATACTTCCATTTAAACTGATTTGGCAAATGTGATCACAGTGAGTTGTTGCAGCACAGCTGACAAGCGCAAATAACTTCCTGAATTGAGGTGCCACCATCTGGATCCATTAGCCAGGATGAAGAATTGTAATTTGCCCAAAAGGAGAAATCTTGGCCATGGTCAAGTGATGCTGCAGGTGCCTTAGTGAACATTGCTGATGGTGGTGTTCATGTATCTTACTGCATCTGAAGATAATTTGAAGCATCCTAAAATGCCTAAGAGGTTGCATAAATAAATATTCCAGACAATATCCATGTCTCACATGTTAATACAACTGTTAAGCAACAAACAGCAGGTGACTAAAGAGAGGAAGATTCCTGATTGCTTGTCCTGGAAATTAACTCCATCCTAGCCAGAGCCAGGACATTGCTGCAGGCACCTAAAGGACAGCGGAGCTGGGGGTGTGTGTGTGGGAACAAACTGCTTTTTCTGGCTTTGCCCAGAGGCGATTCTGATTTCCAGATTTCATGCATTCCTCTAAGGTGAAGGTCCTGAGTCGGGTGCAGTTAGAGACAGGAGAGCAAATCCCTGGATTTCTTCTTGCTGTGACTACTGCATGTGAGTATTTACTATTTGATGTTTAATCAAACAGAAACATGCATAAATGTAATTATAGTAATAATGATAAAAACCAAACCCAAGCGACAGAATACAAGAAGACACCAAATTAGTCTGAAATTAGTCAGACTGTCAAAAATGAGAAAAATGCTAGATGTCAGTGGAGCCTTAATTCCCACCCACATCAGCTTGACATGAGTTGACAGTCTGTAATTGCACCATGACACACCAGTTTGTTTGCAGGCCTGGGGTAAGGGTTTTCGGGAGGAGGGAAGTGGCAGGACAAGAGAAGCAAACTTCCCAGTGTGGCCCTGCCAAGCATGGCCGGTGGTGGTGGTCACCCCAGGTCCCAGCTCCAACCCGGCATCCTCTCCTGCACCAGCCATGGATCTGTGTCTGGGACCTTCACCTCCTCCGCTTACCCCCTTTCTGCCTTTACCATCCACCTCCAGTGTGTGGCTTGGTTGTGCGCACCCAGGTAATCCCTGCATAGGCTTTATAATGAATAATTTCCTCACAGGTGCTTCTGCGATGCTGTCATCGTGGCACCAATCTGCAACCACTAATGATGCTCTCTGCTCCGTCCCCTTGCAGGTGCAGGCAAGCCTCCCCTCCTGATTGTGCAGCAGGGGAGCGGGGGTCAGTCTGCCCATCTGTGTTGGGTTTGCATGGCAAGGTTTTGGTAACTGGGGAGCTACAGGGGTGGCTTCTGTGAGAAGCTGCTAGAAGCTTCCCCTGTGTCTGACAGAGCCAATGCCAGCCGGCTCCAAGATGGACCCACCGCTGGCCAAGGCCAAGCCAATCATCGCCTCTGTGATAACATATTTAAGAAGGAAAAATAAAACAGTTAGAGAGAGCTTTTGCAGCCAGAGAGAGGAGTGAGAAGATGTCACTGAGGTCAGTGCAGAAGGAAGGGGGAGGAGGTGCTCCTGGTGCTGGAGCAGAGATCCCCCTGCAGCCCATGGTGAAGACCATGGTGAAGCAGGCTGTCCCCCTGCAGCCCATGGAGGAAGGATGAGGGGGTGTAGAGATTCCACCTGCAGCCCTNTGACCGTAACCCCCATTCCCTGTCCTACTGTGCCGTTGGTGGGGAGGAGGTTTGAAGCTGGGAGTGAAGTTGAGCCCGGGAAGATGGGAGCGGTGGGGGGGAGGTGTTTTAAGGTTTGATTTTATTTCTCATTCCTCTACTCTTTTCTGTTTGGTAATAAATTAGATGAACTCTCTCTAAGTTCAGTCTGTTTTGCTCATGATGATAATAAGTGAGTGATCTCTCCCTGTCCTTATCTCGACCCACAAAGCTTCTCGTTACACTTTTTCTCCCCTGTTTGGTGAACGAGGGGAGTGATAGAGCAGCTCTGGTGGGCACCTAGCCCCCAGCCAGGGTCAACCCACCACACCATCCCATCTAGGACGTTCTGGACAGGATATTTTCAGTGTGCAGAGCGTGTTTTGGTGCAGCTGTACATGCCTAGCCCTCCTCAAATCACACATCCCTCTCCCTGCTCACTGGGTGTCTGGGAGATGGGGAGGTCAGGTCACCTTTGGGTTGATGGGCTGATGGCATCACTTAGAAACATCACAACCTCAGCAAGGGCAGAGCCTCATTCTTTGGCAGGGCCACCAGCTCTTTTAACTGGTCACTTTAGCAGGTCACTCTTCCCCTTTCAGTCCCGTTCCTTCCTTCCCCACTGCATCATGCAGGCAGGGATCCTGCAGACAGGAGCCTTTCCTCTGTACAACCCACTCATGTTCCTGGAGCATCGTCTCTGCTGTCATGGATGGGAGCAAGGGTCCCAGCTGATCTCCAGTATGTGACCATGTAATTAATTTTCCAGATGAACAGGTTAAGTGAAAGCTGCACAGGCAACTTTACTTGGATGACACTGAAGTACAGCTAAACAAGAGCAATAATATATTGCATTTGTGTACCTTAGACCATCTATTTGTTATATCAGATACCATGCTGGTAGAAACATGTTCTGAAGGATGAAACTAGTGGTTTAAAATGCTGACTTATCAGTTTTTCTGAGTTTTTTGATTACTTTTCATTTTCTTTTTGCACAGCACCATGTAAATCCAGCTTTCTCTCAGGTCTTAAACTGCCAAAACTGCAAAAAAGCCCCGCTTGTAGAGACCCAACTCTTCAAAATGTTCTTCAAAAGCATGCCTGCTATGGAGGAAAGACTGCAGGTGACCCTCAACGTCTGAGCAACGATGCTGCCCTTCATCAGTCCTCCCAAAGCAAGGAAAAACACTGTGGCATATTCCCCATATCCAGCTCTTCTATGGTGATGATTTCATGGTACATCTCAGCAAACCATCAATTTAGCAGGAGAATTACCCGCTGTGTAACGACACCTTCCAGCCTGGTGACAGGAGTCCTTCTGCACTTTCTTGCAGTGGTATAAAAGCCACAGATGGGTCATTGAGATGTATTTTTTTGAAAGCTAATGGGTCAACTCCTGCTGAAAGACAGAAGACCTTGTCTACCAGAGCCTCAGGCCACCCTTTTAGTGAATGCCTGGATGGGGACCCAGGTATGAGACTGGGTATAAATAGATATAGGATAAATATGAAATTATTTTGTAGTGGGGACAGGTGAGCAGAATTTAAGGAAAATCATGTTGATGTCTGCCTACCCTTGGATCAGACCCATGGAGCCCCTGTCACTCAGGGTGCTCTAGCTGACCATGTTCTGGTGGTCCACCCAACCTCCCCTGCAGACCTGGCTCTGCAGTCATGGATGAAAGGCTGCTTGGAGCTTCACGCTGACCCCAGAAACAAACCCACTTTTTCTTAGGGGAAAATCCCCTCTCCTTCCCTTCTTCAAGCATTATTGATTCTCAACTTACCCAGGGAGCAGTTCTGGATATTCCTGCAACACATTTTTGGCAACACTGATGTCCTTCAGGGAGGGAGGCTGGGTGCAGTCATGCCCTGACCTGACAGTACGCAGCACCTTTAGCAACCTCTTCAGTGCCTAACTAAGGAATAAACAACTCCTACGAGATCCTCTGTCCTCTTAACATATCAATGTTCAAAGCTTCAGTGCAACAATACCTTAATCCAGTGTGAGGGATCCTCACAATGAGTCAAATGCTGTGACCACCCTGATGCAAAATATTCAGCACAAACTCACAGACGGGGCTCTGCATGGTGCAGGCGGTGACGAACGGGTGTCCTTGCCTGCTCCAGTGCCAGCGTGTCCCTCCGAGTGACCCTGCACCAACGCTGACCTGCTGTCCAGCAGCGGACTGGGGAGCCTCTCCATAACTTTGGCTAGTCCATGAGGCCGCACGGCAGAGAGACACTGGGGGGGTAACAGTGGGAGGTGATCCCAGGTCACTGCCAGCCCTGCCTTGGGTACACAAGTGTGCAATGAGTGTTCAAGGGGCCCAGCTGTACACCCACAGCCATGGGGGAAGGGGAGGGGGGTACCCTGTACCCGTGCATCCCCCAGCCCTGGCCTGGGTTCCGTTCACCTGGTGCGTTGATTTTTTGTTGTTGTTGCTATGAGTAGGCACATCTTAAACATTTGAATATAATAAAAATGAGGATCAAAACAAGAAATGAAATTTGGAGGGATTTTCCTGCCCCGGATCTGAGCTGTGGCTGAAAGAGGAAGCAGCTGAGGTTCGCTGCTGCTGCTGCTGCCACCGCTCTCTGGGGAGCAGCCATGAGCGATCCCCACATTAAGCACCCCCGAAAACCGCTCCCCAAAGCAGGAGCAGCCCAACCCTCCTCCTGGCTGCAGAAAACCCTTCCCTGGAGAGGGAGGGGAGGACAGAGGTGTGAGGAAGAGTGAGGCAGTGGTTCCCTGCCATGGCAGCCCTTTGCCTCTCAGCAAAAGCCATGGCAAGGGCGTAACAAGGAGACTTGGTATCCTCCCCACGCACACTTTCTTTCTTAAAATGAAAAGCTTAAAAATAGGTTTTGCTGCTGTGGTGGAAAGCCTTGGTGGCCCCACAGGTGCACTGCCATGCCTGGAGCATGGTGACTTGGTGGTCCACCACTTGCGGTGGATGTGGCTCCTCTTCTTTAGTGGTGAAAGATGCCAACAGAGCCCACTTCGTCCCGCCAGGGCTTCAGTTTAAGGAGATGGCTGTAATCTGCTAAAAACTGTGCGGTGGCTAGCCCAGAGGCAGAGTGACACAGAGCCCCCGGAGCAAAGAGAGCATCTGTCACTGCCGCTGCTCGCCCTGCTGCCGCCGTCCCACCACGTGAGGCTGGCCAGGACCCATGCTGGGGCCCAGCTCCAGAGACAGCCAAGCACGGATCTCTGCTGGCTCTCTTCCCGCTGACACAGCCGGTTAGTCCTTTCCCTAGGGAGCCAGAAAGGCTCCTACAGCAGGTGCTCGGTGTATCGCATCCTCCCTGGGCTCTGTCTGGCCTGGACACAGGGGTGTGTGCTTAGCCTGCAGCTCCCCGTGCAGCGCTGAGCTGCCCAGGGACCCCACTGTTACCCTGAACGCCCCGTTTCTGATAACCAAAGAGTAAATGGTAAAAAAATGGGCATCTTTTTTTCGTCTTTTATTTTTTTAATTTTTTTTTAAATTTTCTTTTTATTTTCTTTTTTTTTGATTTTAATTTTTATTTTTTTGCAGGGCACTGTGTGCTGTGCAGTGCAAACACAGGGTGTTGTGCAGGGCTGCAGGGCTGCCTGGTAGGGAGCATCTTGGGGTTGACTCTGCAGCACAGCAGCCGTCTGTATGTCCGTCCGTGGAGCTGCCTGCAGCCACCTCCAGCATGGGAGGCCTCTGGCAGGACTCCAGCCCAGCTCACAGGTAATGAGGAGGAGCAGAAGCTTTGCCCAAGCTGGAAGCTGATGATGGATGAGGAATTTTCCTCCTGTCTCGGCATTTGTGACTTGCCCTGCCTGGGCACATGCTGCGGGCCAGGGTGTGCAACCCGTTGCAGGGCTCAGACCCCATGGCTGCGTGCAGGGACCTGGGATGTAATGGTGCCTTGCTCAGGGTCCCCTGCACATCCTGCCCGCCCACGACAGCAGCTCCAGCCCCAGAGTTTGGGCTGGGGGTTGCTTTTGCCCGCATGGCCTGAGGAGGGGTCCTGGGGGCCAAGAGCAGTACCCGGGGTTGGCGCAGCCCAAACTTGTCAGGGTTAGACACCTCCAACCCCAGCCAGGCCAGAGGCAGTGCTCAGCCCGGGGACGTGGCCCTGGTGCTGCCATCGGCGTGGGCTGGTGCTGGGACTAGTAAAACTTCCCACCTCCCAGGACCAGCTGCCTGCCCCAGCCATGTCCTGGCTCCATGCCGGGCAGGGGCATCATCCCAGCACCCACGGAGGTGCACACCCACCGGCACCATGGCCGTGAGCATTTTGAGGAGCAAAGGTCTGGGTGCTCCCTTTTCCCAGGCCGGCTTTGCAGCTTCGGGAGGTGAATGACAGCCACAGAATTTTAATTTCTGCAGGTACTGAGCCCCCCCATCCCTTTAACTCAGTCCACAGCTCCATCACTTGGTGAAATGGTGCCACCTGCAATGGGTGGTGGTTGTGGCAATGGTGGGGTGATGTGCCCTGCCTTCTGCCCCTCTTATGGAGGCACTAGTTAAGCCATTTAGCGGGGACGCAGTCTTACTTCAGATCACAAAAGTGGCAAATTTGGCTTCCAGGGAGGTGTGGCAGGTCACGCGCAGAGGCCGAGCTGGTGTGATCATCCCTCCCCTGGGCCATGCATGCAAATACTTAAAACCAGGCGATCACGAGTGCTCGGTGTAGCCCCGAGGCATTTCTTATTTGCTCTGTGGTAGCGAACGCTCATGTCTGACAAGAAAAATCTCTCTTTTGATAGTTTTCCTTTTTTTAGCAGCAAACCTTCAGCTTTTCCCAAGGGCCTTGGAAAATCTAATCCTAACATCCCCGGTTTCAGCTACCACCCACCGCGCATGTCAGTGGTGGGAACACCGGGTAGTTGGGGGTGGCACATACCCTCGTCCTTCCACTTTTTGTCTGCCAGGAGAAAAGCCCAGGCCCAGGAAACACCTCTTGCCAGGGAAGGGAGCAATGTTAGATGCTGAGGACTCAGAAATCATCACTCTTCCTCTAAAGGAGGGGAGCTTAAAGCCATGCCTGGGCAATGCACTGCCCCACACATCCTGAGATGTGGGTTACTTCATGTAGAGACATCTCACTAGTCCAATGCAAAGGCAAGGCTAATTACCAGCCGGACACAAAGTCAAGAAACCAAAATATTCACCCTGCTGTCTGTTTTGACTTCCCTCACGCTGCCTTGGAGCATCTGTAACACTTGCGTCTCCCATTGAAATGCTGATTTGTTTCTGTCAGACACCTGGAGGTGGTTCCTTGGTGCCAAGCTGACTCTTAAGTCACGGTTTAATTTGGTGTGGGACACAGTGGACAGTGGGACCAGGGTGACCCGGCCTTGCTGAGACTGCGCACACGGGGCAGAGCCTGCAGCACCTTCCTCCTGGGGAGAGGAGCAGGCTGGAAGGGTAAAACACATGAAAGGACAAAAAGCAGCTGAGGAAAGCAACCTGGGACCCATCAGTACCTGTCCTGCCCCTGGCATCGCTCTGTTAAGATTACAAGAGTCAAAATTATTCTTAGCAAGCAGAGCAAGCCGGTAGAGCTGACAGTAAAGCTGGAGCTCAGGCATGGTCTCCCCTGTGCAGCTAGACTGACGCTCGCTCCCAGGCACCCCGTGCCAAAACAAACCCTGCATTAATGCATGGTGGGCTCTTGCCTCCACCCGGAACGTTTCTGGAAAGCAAATGGTGGGTTTACTGGGAGAGAGGAGGCACGCTGGGGCCTGTCCCCGCACAGCGTGGTGCAGCCGCTCCCACGCGCTTCGTCCTCTTTCCCCATCCAGCCGGGAGCCATCGCCTCCAGCACTTTCCTGACTCACCTGCCCAAACCACCCCTTCCCGCCCCGCTCCCGCAGAGCTGCAGTGCGAGGATGCAGGCTTAGCAGAGGTGTGATGCTAATGACAAGGCGTAGGGCAATGTAAACAGGAAATCCTGCCACGAGACACCTCCGGCACTTAATCAGGCTTCCAGAGCCAACCATCACCCCAAAGAAATGGAGCAGCCCTATATCCGCTTGTAATGCCGGATGGGAACGCTGCCGCCGGGGTGACGACAGACTGTGCCTAGCCCGGCTGCTCTGCCTTTGGCAGCCGTAACCTCTCAAAAGTGAACGTGAGCGGGAGTCAGATGCCTGGCAAATCCAAAGGAGAAAGGTTGACTTGCCAAACCTATTTAGTCTATTCAAATCAGAGTAATAGATGCTTGTCTGAGTTGTGTCTACTATTAGTGGACCTGTTCCAGAATGGTAGGAGATGTGATGAAAAAAAAGTGCTTCCATTTTAATAACTAATTAAACAGGCTAACTCAGCCAGGGACCGCTGCTGTGAAACTGAATCCAAAACCTAAAAGAAATAGCGGTAGCAATTGCCTGAAGCCTTAGCAGTGAATGAGAGATAGAGCAAAAACATCTGTCCCTTGGAAAAAGGTCAGAAAAAGCTGATAGTCCTCTTCCAAACGGAGAAAAACCTCTCCAGACTGGGAAATAAAACTGCTCCCGTTGGACCAGTGCCTCCCAGCCCTTGACAAGCCGACCAGTGTGGTGGTGGCAGATGCTCTGTCTGCTGCTGCGGTTCAGGCATATGGCTGCATGTGGGCTACACTGGTCTGGGGTTAGCACGAAGCCGGGGGGATGCCGTGCTGCTGTGGGGGCAGCCAGAAAGCCCCAGCCCAGCCCCAGCCTTTCTTGTGGTGTTACTGGTTTATTAAATCGTCGGCTGGGCTGACAGCTCCCTGGCGTCCTCATGGCTTTGCTGCAAAGCTGGCTTAATTCTTGGCCTTGAAACAGGCTAGGAGTATGGCACACACGGGGATTTGCTGTTCTGAGCACATTTATGGGGGGAAAACCAGGGCTTTTCCATGAACGAGCCATCACAGAGCCTCCTCCATCACATTATGCCTCCACTGGGGATCACGTTCACCTGGGTTTCTTGATGTCCCACGGACATCAGCTTTTCACGCAATTTTCTCCAGTACAGAGGCATCCTGCCTTACCTGGGGGCCTGTTTTTATTGAAATTGTGCCAACCTGCTTACCTGGGTCGCCTTTGCCCCACCACCACATTGGGGTGAAATTGGTTAGTAAGGTCAAAAATTACTCTAGAGAAGAGCAGAAAGGCAGGAACAGATGCTCATGTGGGTGCACCCCTAAAGGAAAGCAGGCTGGAAATGCAGAGTGTGGTGCCGGGATGCTGGGGTGCTGGGTGCAGGGGTGCTGGGTGCATGTCCCAGTGCAAGAGGCATCAGGTCAGGGGGACCCGGCAGCAGCAGCCACTGATGGCATGGGCAGAGAGCTCATCCCACCTGGTTTTGCATCCCAGACTGTGCAGCCAAATCAAGTGGGAAAAAAATTGCCTCAGCAGGTGCATTTGACAGCAAAATGTTTGGTTGTTTCGTTTGTTTTTTTTCTCTGACAGGTTCCTCAGGCAAATCTGGAACAACCCAGAAAGGATGAGCTGGGCACAGTTTATGCTTAAAGTGGGCAGTCATCTCTCCGGTGATAGTGTCTCGTTTCTCTCTGCGGGCACAGCTGTCACGCAGACCAATAAATCTTTCAGATGGAAGTACTCGGCGTGGACCTAAATATACACCTTCCTTTCTGCAACCCTCTCAGCTGCGCAGCAGCAGCTCCTGACACTGCTTATCTGAGTGCAGAGCCTTCTCAGGCTGCTAAAACCTGGCTTCCCTGGGACATATTTACTCCTGCTGCTTTGGGACGAGGCAGAGATAAAGCGACTCTTCCTGCGGGAGGCTGTGAGGGTTTTTTTTTATTAGAGGCCATTCTGCATGCTGCGGTAGCTGGGCCGTGCTGGTCTCCGCCAGGGATTTGTAGCATGCTTTTTGACCCAGGGATGCACATGGAGCAGCCCCGGCACAGCCCTGCTGCTGTGGAGGACCGGAGTCACCCCAGCACTGCTCCGGAAAAGACGTTGGAAAGCAATTCAGCATTGGGAGCAGCATGTGCGTGTTTATTCCAAAATAATCCATGGCGTGCCGGTTGTGGTGCTTTGGGGCCTTGGAGCTGGGGTTTGCTCAGCCGCCTCTTCTCCTGACCTCCAGGCTGCCAGGATAGCGGCTTCTCTTCTCTTATCTCAGCTGATGCTATCACTTGTTTCTCCCAAGCCCGCAGACACATGTCATGTGGCAAAACCTCCCTCCGGGGCAAGCGGTCTTCCCAGCCCTGCTGCCAGAGAGCTCGGTGTGATCCTTCATCTCGGAGCGGGGAAAGAAGGGGTCAGAAATAGATGCTTCTTTCTCTTTTAAAGCATCTTTGATCCAAAAAAGCCTGCACGGTATCCTGCCCTTTGATCTCCATATGAGAGCTGGCGAAGGAAGATTTTAGCTTAAACCCCTCCTAGCACAAAGCTCAATGCTGGACTCTGTAAATCTGAATTTCTCTTACTGCTGGCTCCTCTGTGAGCCCTGGCAAGCCCCTTGCCCCAGCATCGCTTCAGGGGGACAAGGGCAGCTGTGGCCCTGCAGACAGAGGTTTGCCTTCTTCCCAGTCTCTGACCTTTGCTGAGCGGGGAGAGACTAATTCTGTGAAAGCTGCGTGCTCAGGACCCTGAGCTGGATACCCGGGTCGTTGCCTGTTTTGCTGCAGAAACAAGTCCCCGATTGTTGCACACGTGTGCCTGCGTGCACACACACCCCCCCCCTCTTGTGTGCGTTCCCTTTCCAGGGGCACTTAGGATTCTTCCTCCCATGCCGGTGTTTTGCCGAGCTCAGATGGCCCTGGCAGAGGCACCCTTAGCAGCTCCGGGTCCGAAGGGACGCAGAGCCAGCAGCTGGAGCCGAGGAGGGAAGAGTGGCAGGGCGGCTTTCTGACGGCCGAGATGAGTCATTTGGACTCTTCCACTCGCTTTACCTTTTAAAATAAGGTGGTGAGTAAACCTTGTAATACCCGGCTTAAAAGACAACTCTGCAGTTAAAAATAGTAGATGGCAGGTTTGCTATGTACTTCTTATTGCTGTTTTCCTCTGTGCCATAATTGCTTGGTGTATGTGTCTGAGACCAGCAGGTAAAAAATGGAAATATTATATGAGTTCCCTGGGCATACTGTGTGCAAGGCAGGAGTGGAGTGGGGGGAAGGGTGGGCAGATGCACTCCTCATTACCTGCCTAATGATCAATAAAGTCTCCCAAGATGCCGAGGCAGTGCTCAAACATCCCAAGCAGATGGGCTAAGAGTGGCTTTTCTGTGCAATAGGATTTTGGAGAGCTGCCGGCCATCTGGGCTCAATAACCCTCCTGTAACACATAGGTGAGACCCAGGGCCGAGGGCTTGCTCCGGCCTCTTGATTATAAAGGGTGCGGCATCCCAGAGGATTTGGGTGAAGCCCTGATGATGGCTGGGCTGAGCCTGGAGCAAAGGCACATCCCGTGCCTTGCGAAACCAGCTCTCCTGGCCCTGCCCCAGCAGCCTGGCCAGGGACTGTGGGAGCAGGACCGCCAGAGATGGTCACCCTGTCCCGGGGGCTGCCGGCCGCCTGTAGAGAAACCTCCTGGGGTTGGGTACCTCTCTATATATATCTGTCCCATGCGATGCGTGGATCCCTCTCGGGTTTCTCCCTGGTGTATCACTTTGGAGAGATGTGGGCTGCGTTCCCTTGGTGCTGGCTTTGTTCTCGATTTGACAGGGGTAAAAATAGTAAAAGAGAAATAAAGGGACTGTGTGAGAATGGTCTCCTTTTCACAGCACATCCCCCTCAGCACAGAGGCTGGAGGCAAACACCTGCTCGTCCAAGAGCCCAGGACCAGGGATCACCTCTGATGAGATGACCCCTTTGCAACGAGACGCTGGCATGAAGGAGCTGCCAGGGCCTCGGAGCTGGAGGTGGCAGCACCCTGTGTTCCTCCTGCCCACCCGTGCCCAGCCGGGGCTGTTGGGTGAGGAGCAGAAACCCTTCGCTCCCCGCCCCGCCGTGACTCATGGGCCACCCGCTCTGCCTGACCTGCCGCAACCGTTTCGACACACGCTGTTGCCTGACCCATTCCTTGGGCAGGTGTCCCCTTGGTGCTCCAGCACCCCTTGCAGAGCGCCTTGCCTGGCGTGGGACAGTGGCTCGCTGCCCGCTGTGATGCTCCTTCTAATGCCCTGTGCCAGCCCTTGTCCCTGAGCTCCATGGGGATGCTCTGTGACCAGCTATGAGAGCTGGCACCACCTGTATGGCACAGAAACAGGGCACGAGTGTTGCAGAGATACCTCTGTAATTGCCCTGAAAACTACCCCTCTGAATTCACGTTCATCCCCTGAGCTGTCCAGACAATCAGGATGCTATTTTTGCCTTATCTGGATCTGTGCTGCAGTACATCATACGAACATGGTTTGTCACCGTGATAGCTCTCTTCCTTCCTAACTGCCTGTCACCATTGACAGTCGCATGCAAGAGAGTGACTCCTTTCCTGTGATGAAGAAGTGCCATACCTAAAGGATTAGTTTCAGGCAACACACGGGAAATCCATCCTGGCAGCTGTGAGTTACCCCCTTGTACACTCCGGTCCCTAAACCCACTGTTTTGGCTCTCTGGTTTCACACAGAAGAGATTTCCAGGTTCCCTCTTATCTTCCTCTGCTACCCTTTAGGAGGTTTTTTGCCCAAAATCATGTGGGAGTTTGCAGGAGCTGAGCAATGCTTTGGAGAAGCGAGAGAAAGCACCTGGCAGCAGAGACCAGCCAAGGGGAACCACCAGGAGAGCTGTTCGGGTTTTTGCAGGAGCTGTAGGAGCCAAGAGGAGTGTATCTGAGTGTCCATGCCTTCAGCTGCTACCTCAGGTGCTCTCTGGGCAGTTTGGCCATGATCACCGTCCCAGAGGTTTGTGTGAAGCGCCTGTGGCACAAGGCAGCCGAGCTCGCCGTGCCATCTTGCTGTCTGCAGTATTTGTAGAGATGCGCGTTGTGGGATCTGTTGGGAGATGGTGCTGGGGTTCAGTCACCCCGGGCTCCTCACCACCTTAAACAGCTGATTACTCCAGGCATGCCTCATTCACAGGGCAGTAAGGACCTGCAGGCATTCGCGCCATGCCTATGCCTACATCTTCGGTGCGGCTGCAGGGGCACGTGGCGTTAGGAGAACCACCGATCGGTGGGACAGAAAGGACTCCCTGGGTTTGTGCTCGGCAGGAGGCTGAGTGGAGCTCTGGGACTTCTTCCAACACACCAGAAATGCCATAGCCCTCTGACACAAAAAACTTATCTAGAATAAACATGCTCTACTGGTGGGAACACGGTTTTTGAAAGGTCATGGGTTAACTCTGTGTCCCACCAGGGACCGACTGTCCCCCTGCAGCCGGTGCAACCCTGCACCACCTCCTTGGCTAGTTTGACAGAAACACACCTGTGTATGTGCCCATGTCACCAAAGGGGTGATTGTGCTGAATTTAATGATGATGGAGCCACGGACTAGTATTTCCCCCCTGGGGAGAGCATCTTATCCCTGCGAAACGGCATATGCTCTTCTTGAGAAGCCCTTGGGCTTCCAGAGATGAGAGCAGCCAGAAACACTACCCCCTAGAGAAATTAGGTGTCAACAGCCTTTTGGGAGAGAGGGAGACTTGATTCTGAATTACATCCCCAAGAGATTTCAAGAAAGAAAAGGAGTATAAAGGCTGCTGTGAGTGGAGTTTCCACCCTGTGAAGGCAGCCCGAGGACCTGGGGCACGCAAAAGCACTAGTGGAGTTTGCAGCAAAGCAGAGGAAAAAACCCAGCTTCTTTGCAGGGTGCAGCACCCTCGGCTCGCTTGACAAAAAGACCTCATGAATGGTGGGCGCCTGGCCTTTTATCTGCACGTACGTTTGTAGCGATACGGCGATGGTTCTTGAGAATACCCAAGATCAAGTGTGAAAATCAAAAGAAGGCTTTATTTCAGTTCTAGGGCAGAAGCAAATAAAATGGCCATCCTGCCGTAACGAGTGAGTGTTATTAGCCTTAAACCAGGTAGCTCCAGCTCTCTGCTTTTACACAGCAAAGCAAAACCCGTATTTGATATGTGTGCGGCTAGGGGGGCAGATGCTTTGATGCATGTGTGGCTGGTGAGGGCAGA
Organism: Aramus guarauna; assembly: GCA_013400195.1. Taxonomy (NCBI): domain Eukaryota; kingdom Metazoa; phylum Chordata; class Aves; order Gruiformes; family Aramidae; genus Aramus; species Aramus guarauna. The sequence continues at coordinate 39,879 of VXBL01010100.1, read as the reverse complement.
AGCATCCTGTGTGACTTTGAAAACTCGTAAGGAAAAAAAAAAAAGGAAAATCTTGTGTTAGGTTTAGAATAAACAATGTTTAGCTTTATTTTGCAGTTTGCGTTATTCTCAGGCACAACCAGCAGCAGACTCATCAGACTGAATCATTTCAGAGCTGTGCTCAAGACTGCTGCTTTATTTTTTATTGCCATCAGAATTTAAACAGAAACAACACATTTACTCTTCTTTTTACTTTTCTCATATTATTTTATGTGAATAATAGAATTGCGAAGTCACAGAACAATTTCATTGGGAAGGAACCCAAGGCAGGGCCAGCTCCAAAGCTAGACCGGGTCCTCAGGCCTTCAGTTCTGAGTTTCTCCAGGGGCAGAGATCTCACCTCCTCTCTGGGCAACCTGTACCAAGGCTGACCACCCTCATGGTGAAATACTGCCCTTATATTGAACCAGAATATCCCTTGTTGTAACCTGTGACCATTGTCCTGGTCATTTCAGTGCGTATTCGTAAGGAGACTCTGCCTCTGTCTTCCCTGTAATCCCCTGTAGACAATGGATGACAGCACTAGGTACCTCCGTAGTCACATTAGGACCTCCCCCTCAGACCCTCTCGTCCCAGTATCTCCTCTCTCACACCGGGGAGTGCAAGACTGGACACAGCACCCCAGATGCAGCCTCATGAGAACCATGTAGAGGGGAATTACCATTTCCCTTGACGTGCTGGGTACACTCTTGCTAATGTGGCCCCATGGGTGGCCAGCCCTCACCCCAGACTTAGCAGAGCTCTAAACAAGCAATGATGTGTTAGTCACAGAGTTTGGAAGGAAAATGCCATCACTGATAGAGTTCCTTAAATATTTGACTTCTCAAGAAGCCTAAAATCTGTATTTGCTTAGAATAAGGCTAAGAGGATGACTTGAGAAATGAGAAAGAAGGAAGGGGACATAATCCTAGTAAAGATATTCAGCATCAGTGAAAGGTATGGACAAATATTGATTGGAGGTATTAAAGAAAATTAGTTCCCATTCAAGTCAAGCATCTCCTAAGGCTTAAGTGGAAAAAAACCCAGTCCAGCCATCAGGTTGCTTTTGCCTGAAGCACCAGAGGAGCCAGCCTGGGAGGTGGTGAAGCTCACATGCCTTCCCTTCCCCTCTTGCCCCTCCAAGCATTACTGTCCCGCAGAAAGCAGGGCCAGCCTCCCTTTCTGCAGGCTCTCCAAACTCCCAAACATCTCAGCACATGCAGGAAACCTCCACTTGACTCCTGGGCCCTTGCATTCCTATCACTGCCTACCAGAACTTGTTGCACACAGTCTCGGGTTGCATCAGTCTTCCCAACAGCTCCTCCCTGCAAAAACATCTCTCTTCCTTGTGCTGTCTCTTAGTTTTAATCTGTGCCCAAAACATGGGCTTTCAGCCCATGTATGACACTGTGGCCAGTCGGTGGTGGTAGGCCTGCCACACAGACAAGTTTCTGGCACGCAGCGGAGTCTGTCCAGGGACCCCCAGCATCCTGAGAGGGACAGCTGTGGGAGGAGACATGGTGCTGCTGGGAACAGTAATCTGTTGGTGAGCTTCCCCCATGCTTAACCCCTCCTTCATTTTGGGAGCTAAAAGCTCCAAGCAGACCACTTGTGAAGCACTCTCTCCTCTTTCTTCAAACTACTCCATAGCCATCACCTTCACTGCTCTGACATTGCTAGAAACCTGGCTGGGCTAGAGTAGCCATGGCTTGTGCTGGCTGGGGGGCACAACATTTACAAGCAGTTGGTGGATATCCCAACCAGCCAGTTCACAAACACAAACCCTTTTTGTCCTTTGCTTCTTCCTCAAGCTCCAACAAACCCATGCCTGCTGGCGTGGCTTCTTGCTGATGGCTGATCTCCCATGCAGCCTCCTCTCCCATCACGGCTTGGACCAAATCTGTGGCAGGGACTGTTGGGCACATTTTGATACCCATCATTTTGATACTCATGAAAGCATGAGTGCAGCAAAGCCTGCACCTCATATCACCACCCTTCCTCGCTGGATCCATCACATCACCCTAAAGCTGGTGCATGCTCCCTGGCACTGCTCGCTAAGTCACTGGAAAGCCTTCTGACAACACATGCTCATTCACCTAATGGGGGGATGTGGCTGCCTTGCCGTCATGTGCTGTGCGCTGCACATCGTGACTCATGCCTGACTGCCCTCCAGTAAAGGCATCAAAATGCCCCGGGGAGGGTCTGTGCTGTCCCTCCAATTCCTGTGCCTCGCTCTCGGGGTGGCCGGGCAGATTTCCAGCGCTGTTTGCAGGCTGCTGGTTTGAGGTGGACGCTGTTAAGAGGGTGGTTGGATCTACCGGTGTCATTGTTGAACTGTGTACGGTTGCCATAGAAATCTAGGAGACATAAATCTGACTGATAATTGTCTTTTTCCCACCCTTTCTTTCTTTTTGCATTAAGTAAAGGCAACTGCACAGCTAGACCTGCTTTTCTGAGGAGCTGGACTGGGAAATCTTGGCTGTCAAGTGATGTTTTCAGATGTTGATGCTGCAAATAGCCACGTGTGTGCTGACACACAAGGGTAAGGGTCAGGAAACAGACCAGCTCCAGAATGGGTGGTGGACATAAGCTGGAAAAGGCTTCTGCTCAGCTGGGACCTCATACTGCTGCTGGTAACACAAGGTGGAAGTAAGATCAGACCCTGGGTTTGCTATGCGCCTTCTCTCCATCCCCAAATACGTGATCTTGTAACAGCAGAAATATTCTTTCCTAATTAATGATCCATCTTTGCATCCACAAAGCTCTGCCAGATGTTTCACAATAAATATTGTTTGCACTTTACAGCATGCTGTGATGTGATCTTTAAGTATATAAATTTGATTTCCTCCTGCAGATCCTGGATAAAAGCAATATAAGGCCTCATTCACCGTCAGAAATACCAACTGCTTGGCTCATGGTACATGCCCCAGTGCTATTGATTTTTAAGCAATCATGCTTTAAGCTATCATGTAACCCTGATCAAACCTGGCGTTTTTTGCAATGTGAGCTGCAGCCGAAACATCCAAGACGAGGAAGGCCTTCGCCTTTCTGAAAACTTTGCTTTTTCTCACACAAGCCCAGAAGCCACCCTCTGCTCACCTCAGCGAGTCCTCCCTTATGTGAGTGCTGCCATTAATGTCAGAGGAAATGAGTACATGCCCAGCTGCATGGGAAAGCCGTGCACAACCAGGCCTAAATATAAACCGGACACGAAAGATAAAGTTTCCAGTAAATATAATTGCGATAGCTCGAGGGCCCAGCCAGCTCGTGTTAATGTCAGGGGGTGGTGGTTCTCCGCCCATCTCCTGGCTTCCCCTCCAATCAAACCACATCGCCAAATTCAGCCCATGGCTGAAAACTAGGGTTTTTTTCTGAATTAAAAGCATTCTTAAGATAGCCTCTACTAACTGGTGTTTCAAAAGCGCCGTGGCGTAAGATGATGAGCAGCGTGGCTCCTCCTCGTACTCTGCAGCCAGGGCTGTCTTCCTCCCTGCGCCGCAGCCAGGACTTTCGTTTCAGCAGCCCGCTGCCCAGCCAGCCTGATGTCTGCCAGCCGGTGGGATGTTTGTGGGCACCAGAGCTTGTACCTACATCACCTATGCCCCGTGTGCTGGGCCCCATCAGAGGGTGGAAGTTTGGGTAATTACCTCCCTGAGAGCCAGACTTCCAGAGCGTATAATTGAGCTCAAATTAAATTGCTCATCAACAGGTAATCAGCCGATCCACTTGATTTGCTAAGAGTCATAGCTGATGCTTTCCTGCTCCTCTGTTTTGTTCTTTGACGTGTTCCAGAATTTAAGGTCAAGGTGGGGACCAATGATCAGTCCATCCTGCATGCCAAAGCCTGGTTTCAAACTCCAGCCTCATAATATCTTTAAAGGGTTTTGGGTTGGAGGGCTCAAGTACACACCGTGGGTAAGATTGCTGTGGGACATCCTTTCTCTGACGGTCCTCCAGTAGGAGACATTGCTTCCTAGACAGCTTTCTGGGCAACCCAGCTGCAGATCTGGCACAGTATGGTCATTTTTGCAATACACCAAAATGTTTGCAGCGATGATGTTTGAGCTCTTGTGTGGCACTTGAAGGGTGTAAAAAACCTACAGCAGCAACAGATGGATCTAATCCTGTGAGATCCTGTGGGCCTCTGAGGACGTGCTGATGCTCTCTGCTGCTGCTGGTGACTTCAGGAGGTGCTCCTCACCTTGTGAGACATAGGCAGCTGGCCAGGCTCTTAAAAAAAACCCCAAACATTAAAACAACACACCGGTTTGTTGCCTGAGTTTCAGAGGGTTTATAAGACCTTTTGCACCAGCTTCAGCGAGAGAAATATCATCCCTCGGGGTGGTGGTTTGCAAGAAAAGCAGCACGGCTTGCCTGCACATCCAGAGTTTCAAAGGCAATGGAGATCAAAGGAAAAGGCTTCAGACAAAGCCACAGCACCGGGCGCTAAGCACGTTAATAGTTTAGAAACAGTCAAATGTAAGAATTGTTAAATGCAGGCGCTGAAGGAGTCACAGGGTTTTTGAGGTGAGTACAGTCCGGTGCAGGAGATGGGCACCGGTGCAGCATGAAGGTCTCTCGCTGCCTGCTCGCCAAGGGATCTGATGGACAGTTCTTCCTCTCCAGAGGCCCTGGAAGCATGACATGTATGGCTGAGCATGTCTTTGGGGAGAAAAAACTCTGATTTTTGCTGGGTGCACAGGCAGAGCTGTTGGGAAGTTGCGAGTGTATAGACTATGGCCCACTGCCACTCATTTTGTACGCACGTGTGACCTGACTCCGAGTATGCTGAGCATGCCCAGCTGATAAAAAGCATTATTTGGGTGATGGTTAAAGATTGTTAACAAATATTATTAGGGAGATGAAATGGTTCTTGGGAAATAAAGGATTTTTAATCAAGCTTTAATTACCATGTGCCACAGATCTTCCTTAAACTGAAAATAATGAATTTCAGTGTGAATTGTGTTCTTAGGTGACTAATGAGATATTGGAAAACTCACTTGGTGATTTTTAGGCATCAGTGAGAGAGGGTATAAACAAAGAGCCTGTCAGAAAAGCACTTGTAACCATTCAGCGCTGGCTGCATGAAGAGATGAAAATGGGAATCTGAAATGGAGCTCCTTTATAAACCCATCTCGCAATATTAAGGTATAAATTTTAGAGGCAGCCCACATAATGGCTTTAAGTTTCAAGTCACATGTCTGATCCATTTTTAATGGTACTATTTTTGCTATGGCACTTCTGACAAATGGTCAGAGAAACGTCAGTCCTGACAGTCCATAGAATTAGCAAAATCTCCCTAATAAAGCTAAAATCAGGAGCCAGTTTCCAAACCTGTAGGGGCCAGAGCAGCCCTGGGTGTGTGGCATGGCTCAGGCTGCTGGGTGCTGTGGGGACAGCTGTCCATGGCACAGGAGAGCATCTCCAGGCCCTTGTGCCAGAGCCCTTGCCCTTACCGGGTGTGCGCATCCACAGCTTCTCTGGGCAACCTGTCCCAGTGTCTCACTACCCTCATCATAAAGAATTTTTTTTTTATGTCCAATGTAAACCTACCCTCTTTCAGGTTAAAACCATTATCCCTCATCCCATCCCTGGTAAAAAGTCTCTCTCTGTCATTCTTATAAGCCTCCTTTATATATTGAAAGGCCACAATAAAGTGTCACCAGAGACTTCTCTTCTCCAGGCTGAACAACCCCAACTCTCTCAGCCTGTCCTCATAGGAGAGGTGCTCCAGCCCTCTGATCATCTTCCTGGCCGTTCTCTGGACTCACTCCAACAGCTCCATGTCTGTCTTGTACAGGGGCCCCCAGAGCCGGACGCAGTACTCCAGGTGGGGTCTCACAAGAGTGGAGTACAGGGGCAGAATCCCCTCCCTTGACCTGCTGGTCACACTTCTTTTGATACAGCCCAGGACATGGTTGGCTTCTGGGCTGCAAGCATGCATTGCCGGGTCATGTCAAGTTCTTTGCAGGGCTGTTCTCAATCCCTTCATCCCCCAGCCTGTATTGATACTGGGGGTTGCCCTGACCCATGCACAGGACATTGCACTTGCCTTGTTGAACTTCATGTGGTTCGCATGGGCCCACTCCTCAAGCCTGTCAAGGTCCCTCTGGATGGGCATCCCTTCCCTCCAGCTTATCACCTGCACTACTCAGCTTGGTGTTATCTGCAAACTTGCTGAGGGTGCACTCAATCCCACTGTCTATGTCATTGATGAAGATATTAAATAGTATTGGGTCCAGTATGGACCCTCAAGGGACACCACTCATTATTGGTTTCTATTTGGACCATCAATCATTGACTACAACTTGTTGCACATGGCTATCCAGCCAATTCCTTATCCAACAGTCCAGGCATCAAACCCGTATGTCTCCAATTTAGCAGCAAGAATGTTGTGGGGGACCGTATCAAAGGCCTTACAGAAGTCCAGGTAGATGACATCGGTAGCTCTTCCCTTGAGCACTGATGCAGTCAGTTCATCACAGAAGGCCACTGGATTAGTCAGGCATGATTTGCTCTTGGTGAAGCCACAGAGGGTGTCTCTGCCCACAGTATCCAGCTGGCGCTTTTGGGGTGAGGGTTTCCCTTAGACTAGCTGCAGCAGGGCAGGACGCATGATGCCTGGGGGCGAGGTGTTGAAGAGTCCCAGAGCTGGTGGATCAGTGAGGTGGCAGATGTTGCAGCTTCCTGATGCAACTAGCTGCTCCAGGCCACACAGAGGTCCCTCATGGTCTCCTTGGACCTGAGCTGGGAGTCACTTTGCCCGTGCAGTCTTCTAACCCTGTAGTTTCTATTTTTTACCTCAAGCCCCAGTAAGACACTAGCATCTCTGGAACAACCTGGTGGAGACCCTGCCCTAGCTGCAAGGCATGCACAGTGGAAATGTGCCACCAGTCCTGGTCCGAGCCCAGGGAGCCTGCAGCCTGCACAAGGCACTGTGCATCGCCATGCTGGGTGCAGGATCAGCCCCCAGGGAGGAGCACCAGGCTGGGGGCGATGGAGGGAAATGCTTACTCAGCACATAATCTTGACAGACCTTTTAGTTTAGGAGTTCCTTAAGGTATGTGCCTACACCCACACGTATTTATATATATACATACTTATATAGATCTCAAATCCAAAGCTGAAGTGCAAAGGCTTTTAAAAGCTTTAAAGGATTTAAAGACTCCTACTAGGAGTGATGCTGACATAGGAGAAGAGAGAAAATAAAGGTTTGCCCTGGCTGGGGGAGCAAAAATGCAAACGGGTCGTCATGGGGAAGCTCAGTGTCACCTCCTTCCCTTTCCCAGACTTTTTGTCTGCGCACAAGTCGCAGTCAGTGTCTGTGAAATGGGGATACTCAGCCCCTTTGCCACCACGGTACCTAATGTCATCTGCTCACAGGCTGCCTCCCAGTGCACAGCACAGTGGCAATCCTGTCGCCTCATGCTGTTGCAATAAAAGTAATATGAAATAACAGAAAATGAAGTTGGGTCAATAGCTACTGATTGGAAGCGAATGGAAGGGGAGCAAGTTCAGAGAGGGCTGGTATTGCAGCCAAGAGCTGATGCTTCAGGAAGTATTCACCAGGGAATGTGGGCTTTTTCCTCTCTTTTCTTTTTCTCTGTGTCTTTTTTATTGATCTGCATGAGGAGAGAGTTCTGTGGCTGCAATATCTGAGAGCTGGTGGTATTTCGCACCTTCATCTGCAGTCCCTGTCTCCGTAATTGTACTTCCTCTGTACTGCATCTTGAGCTTTCTCCGGGAGGCCTTTCAGCCATCTGAAATTAAAGGTTCTTCTTCACCAGCCTCTCACCTGAGCAATTTGCTTCCACTACTAACCAGCATTTTTCTCAGCATCCTGAATCGATTCAGTATTTTCATCCGAGACCAGGTGTTTCAGCTGGAAGAAGCCATTGGTGGTGAGGCCACTCACCTCCCCCTTCGGCCCCAGCCCTCCTTCTCATCGCCCAGCACATGGGAGACTGGCTCAATTCTCCCACATCCTCCTCTGGCATGAGAGACTGGCGGGATGCTGCAGCCCTGCATTTCCCTCATTTCCATGGTGGTTTAGAGCCAGGAAAACAGCTCTGCCCCCCTTATATTTTAATTTTTCTGGGGAAGATGGTGGGTGTTTCCATATCAGCGTGCTCAGAGCCAAAGGAGGGGAAAGTATCACCCTGATCCTTGCACATTCTCCTCTCCAGCCCTCCGGCCAGTATGGGCCCATGGCAGATGGCTGCTCAGTTTGCATCAGCGTTCAAGCCCAGAGACAACAGCATTTCCCAGGCAGAGTGGTAACCAGATGCAGAGATTAGCTCTGGCACATCTCCATGTTTAAATGAACTTCCCCTAATTAGGGAAATCACCTGCAATGACACTTCAGACAGATCCTCCCTGGAATTAAATTCATAAACTTCTTGTGCACCGCACTACAAATCGAGCCACAAGCTCAGTGTGAGGTGATGCTCATCCCCGAGCCCCTGCCCGCTCCCACCTCTGCTGCGGTGGCCATGTCGGTGCCCAGGGTTTACGTCCTTTTCACAGATTCACAGAACCACAGAACAGCAGGGGTTGGAAGGGACCTCTGGAGATCATCTAGTCCAACCCCCTGCTAGAGCAGGGTCACCCAGAGCAGGTTGCACAGGATCACGTCCAGGTGGGGTTTGAATATCTCCAAAGAAGGAGACTCCACAACCTCTCTGGGCAGCCTGTCCCAGTGCTCGGTCACCCTCAGAGTGAAGAAGTTTTTCCTCACGTTGAGATGGAACTCCTGTGTTCCAGTTTGTGCCCGTTGCCCCTTGTCCTGTCACTGGGCACCACTGAAAAGAGTCCAATCCTTTCCTCTAGACATCCACCCTTTAGATATTTATAAGCTTTTCCCCCCCCTTTGCTCACCAGATGATGCTCACCTTTTTGGCTAGGGATGTGCCCGTTCCTCTTCCCCCATCTATCAGTGGTTACCTTAATGCCACCAAAACCATCTCCCCACACCTAAACTTTTATTATCCACCAGCCCCTGCTCAAATCCCACTGAAATCTCTACCAGGCCAACTCATGATGAAACTTTCCCTACTTCCCTTTGCTAAATGTGCACAATTATTAGGAGACCTTATGGAAGAACAACTTAAGGGGGTTGTGTGTATACATATTATATTGCTGCATTTTTGCTCAAAATAGACTCTTCTGGGATACCGTGAAGACTGTGTGCTCAGAGACAAATTAAATCTGGGAAAAAAAGAAAGAAAATCAACCAAATTAAGCTTGTTAAGTTTTACAGAAAACCGCTGCAAGTCTGAGGCATGACATAAAAGCTGGGGTTTTCAAAGGGCCCTGAGGGAAGCAGACCTGGGGCTGACACTGAATTTAATTTGCTCGATGCTGAAGGAGGCAGCTTTGGAGAAATGCCCGTATGCATACTGATCCCTCAAACAGACATTTTACCAGGTTCAGCAAAAATTATGTGCTCCAGAGCAGCCAGGGAGTCCTTGTGCTGGATGGAGAGCAGCATCCGGAGAAGGGGTCCCTCCCCCCGGTGCATGGTGGGGACTCCATAAGCACCACGGCTTATCTTTTAATAGAGATATCACTTTTTCTTGGGTGACACAATGGGAATTTCTCAGTGTACACAGACAAGAGAAAACATTTTCAGAACAGGAAAAAAACCACCCAATCCTCAACAAATTGCAGATGAAATCTATGTAAGAACAGGAAATGAATTTTCTGCTAATAATCCTTAAGGTTAACAAATTCCTAACAGCCAGAGGGTGAGAACTCTGCCCAGTTCTGACATCTGCCCTCCAAAGCACTTTTTATTTGATGTCATTTTTTAATTGAATGGATTTCTCTTTTTCTGTTCTTTGAATTGCGGGTGATGCTTTGGACGGCATAAAGAGGCACTGAGCCAAAACGAGCTGGAATTGAAAGCGAACTGAGAGAAAAGCAGAGCTTTCCTGGTTTGAGAATATTTCTTTTTAATGTGGGAAGCGACAAACCAAACAGGCGGAGTTCCCTCCAAAGGGAAAAACACCAAAACCTAATTCAAGTCCTGGCTTCAAAGTCTAGTTCCTTATCTAAGCACAGGATTTGTTATCACAAGTACGGTCACACAGAGAGTAATAGAATAATGAGAGTGGAAACATATTTAGTGCTTTTAATGCAGTGTTGTCAATCTGAATTATTTAATCTTGAATTCCAGTGTCTGAAGCTTTTGTTAAGGAGCAAGACGCTGCAGTCGTGCAGCTTTAGCAGCATTGCAACTTTTTGTTCCAGCTTCTTCTTTCTCTCCTAAGATGTGGGGGAAGAAACCTTGAAACCCCAAGTCCTGAAGATCAGTCTGCAAAAAGCTTGTGAAAGATTTAACTGCTGTGGTTTTAAAGCCTCAGTGCTTACAAGCAGGATGAAGATTTTGGGAGCAACCAGGCGAGCATGTGGGGCTGGCCAGCAGGAGACATGAAACAGTGTGCAGGGGAGGTGAAGCATCGTCGTTCCCCCTTAGCACGGAGGAGGCCATGCTGCAGGAGCTGGGACACCGCAGTGCCATCCTCGGGGTGCGTGCTTTCCCTTATGGCCTTGCTGGCTCTGTCTGCAGCTACTGCCCATTTTCTCTGCCTTAGAGGAGCAAAGCCACCACCCTCCCTTCTCCAGGGATCTCGCCCCAGGCTCCTTCACGGGTGTCAGGGCAGCGTGGGGAAGGCACGCATGCCACCCTGGAGGGATGCAGGGCTGGGGAGGGCTCCCAGGCCACCCACGTGTAAAGAAATTTGGAGTTTTGCATTGACTCACTAGAAAAGCAGGATGTTACAGTGTGTTGGAGCTCAGAAGGTCCTTGTGCCTCTCAGTGAGCCCGGGCCAACTCTGAGTTTTGCTGTGCCTCCACACAGATCCCTTGCCCAGAGGCCAGCTGAGCATCTCAGTTTCACTCCAAGTTTTGGCTTCATAGCTTCAGGAAAAGAGTGAGATCATGCACTGTAACCAAAAAGCAAAATAAAGAGGGTGCCATGTACATGATTTTTTTCAAATAGCAGGATTTTATGGCAACTTCACGATGGAAAGGAAATGGCTTGATGTTGGTGGTTGGCAATCCGGCCTTTACCTGGATTTGTCCCAAAAGCAGGATGACATGAATTTGCTGGAGGGGACTCTTAAGCCTGGGGATGAGGTTTAGCCTCCGCGCAGGAAGGGAGCGAGCAGGGTGTGTGTCCTGCCGCAGGCAGACCTCTGCGTCTCCACTGGCAGCCAGATGCTGTTTTGGGAGCTGCGTATCAACGATGGTGTCTCTCCTGGGTAGTGATGTCTCTCCGTAACCAGGCAGGGTTTGTGAGCTGTCATGCAAGGTCCTTGACTCCCCCCCTGAGCACTTTTGCCTGGGTTTGCTTTGTGATTGGATCTTTGATTGGTGGCAGAACTTAATTTCATTCTAAATTTGCCTGGAAATTAATCCAGTTCCTCTGAGTGCCAGCTATTTGCAAAGAAATAGCGACATCCTGGGTTAAAGTGACTCTGGGACCAGCGATTAGATCACCAGCCTTCCCTCTTGCTTCGCACGACACACGACGAACACGGCATTGTAGTGTCAATACACTTGGTACACTTTTCAAACCCACTGAGTAAACATGCGCCGAGAGTGCGCTGCAGATAGGCTTGCTTGCCAAGGGCCGTTGCCTCTTTCCTTAGCTGTGTTTAGCGAGTACATGGTTTTGTTTAAACAGGAAAACACATTAAGAGGCACTTCATCTTCGAGTGTTCCTGTCTACGCTGCCTGCATTCCTGGCTGGGGTGTTTAATATACATTAAGTGCAACATGCTCATGGGACCCTCTGATTAAAATACTGGCAGGCCAACAGCGCTGCGCTGGAGTAATCGGGGTGACTACTTAACTAAGAAAAGGCCTGCTATGTTCAGTTTTTCATACTGTTTCTTTTTTCCTTAGGTTTCATATCCGTTGTCTGATAGTCCATATGCTTCCCATAGAGCCTCCGGTGGTCACAGCGATGGCACCTGGGTTAAAATCCACAGTCACGATTTTCGAGCATGATCTTCTGGTGTTGGCTTCCTTTAGCTTGCACCACTGAAAGCTGACTTCAGCCTCAGCCAAACATCTCGGTTTCTTATGCAGCCAGGATCAGCGCCCGGTTGGTGAGTCAACGCCCATTTTTCTGCAGTGACCATGGACAGGCGTGGGATGGCTTATGGAGGACACTCCTTCCATTTGGAGGTATTACACTGCACGAGGTGAATCCCAGCTGAGTTTGCTCTGTTTTCAGATGCTCAAGTTGAGAGGGGTCAAGGTGCCCGGCCTTTGCGGGAGATCTCAGCACCAAATCTGGTGCCCTTAAGGTGTGTTGAGTTGAGCAAAGACAGTCATCATCAGGCCAGGCCCTCATCCTGATTAAATTTATAGTGGAAATCTAGTTTAATTCTCTTCTGCTCAATGGGGTAATATGGATTTACAGTAGTACGAGGCTTGCCCAAATGTGAAAATTTATAGATGCTGCTATTCCAGAAGAATTACACCAAAATCAGTTCTCAACTGTTACTCCAAAACCACATTGCTCCACAATATCCTGAAACAGGTACTTTGGCTGAATGTAGGAAGCTGTTTCCTTACCTTACTGAGTTTGAGTCCCCAAACATCAGATCCACAGCCCCACAAACATGTTGGTCTGCAAAGATGACAGCAGAGCTGCTTTCTTTGGCCTGCTGAGTGCATCCTGGGAAGGGTTTCTGACTGTGCCACCTTCACACCCAGAAGACCCCCTGCCATGGGCCCAGTGATCGCTGACGGCCCTGCACTCGCTTGGCACTAAGCGAAAACCTTCCAAGAGCTCCCACCATGAAAGGTATGGAGAGGGTGTTGCACAATTCCCTCCGAGTTCAGCTACTGGGGATGAGACACAGATCTTAGCTGTTAAAAAAAAAAAAAAAAAAAAAGAAAAGAAAGAAAGAAGAAAAGAAAAAAAAACACAGCCACTGATTCTTTCTGATCTCCCTTTCCTCTCTTCTCATGAGCCTATTCTGGAATAATTCCCTCAAACAATCAGGTTTTTTCCATCTCCATCCAATGCTCTTCCACTCAGCCTGAGACATTTCTCACCTGCAATCACGGTTTTTTCTAGTAATAATAGTAAAAAAAAAATCCCCGTAGGTTATTTTGTATCCTTCTCAGTAGATGAGGTTGTTGAAGTGGGTTTCCATTAGATGCACCATACCCAGCGCTAAAGTTAACAACTGCTTTTGTTGATCCCGTAGCTTCTTCCCAGCAGGCTGGGTTGCAAGTGCTGGAGACCTCCTCCTTCCGTCCAAGGCTTATCTGGTTCCTTGTGGGACATCAGAGACACAGCAATTTAAGAAACTTGCCAGAAACCTAAGTTGTGCCTGAATACTTTCTCCAAATGTTCACAATGTACAAGGCAGATTGAACTAAGCTACAGGGAGAAAAGGGCACCAGACCTGGAGATAAACATGCCTGTATTTATACCAGAATAAATACTTGGAATAACTTAACAGAGGTTATCCTGGAGAAGATGCAGAACAATTTGCTAGGCGCATTTCCAAGAGGAGACAAATCAGGCCAACAAAATCCATTTTCACATATTTTTAGGAGAAGTGTAGGGAAAGACTTTGAAAAACGAGGAAGGATCTATTTGCTTGTCCTGAAAAGATAAATATTTTAGGGTTAGCGGCTCTGGTTGTCAGCAGCTCACCTGAAAGACTGCACAGGGGCCCGTTTGCCAGTAATAATGACAGAGTTACAGGATTATGAGTCCCTGCCCATGAGAAAACCAAGCAAGGAAGGCGATACCATACAGTGTCTCTCTGTGTGCCTGCACCGATCCAGGCAGTGCTCTAGTACTACACAAACACTGTTGTTACAAAAGCAAAGTGCCCCACAAAGAACCAGTACTGGGCGAACCAGTTGACCGAGAAAATGTAGACTGTTGTAAGGAGAAACTTGAAGTTTGTAGTGCACCCAAAGAAAAGCCAAGAGGAGCCGTCACTGCCCTCTGCAAATGCATGAGAGAGGAAGAAAAGCTATTTAAGGTAAACACTAGCATCAGGAAAAAAAAATAAAATTATAACCTGTCTCCACAGCCACTCAGGCTGCAGAGGGAAGATCTCTCACCATCAGAGTATGATGTCCTGTGAAGCCCCTGAGCTCGTCAGAGTGGTCGTGGAGGCTGGGAACCCTTCGGTGAGCTTCAGCCTGGAGCTGCCGGTACGTGGCGGTCACTGCCGGGCAGGGGCTGGCGTGTTAGCACAGTGCTCCCTCCAATGCGGGAATTGTGGAGCAGAGCAACGTCTGCTCAGGGCACCGAACAACCAGCCATTGTCCTGGGGTTGGCAGCCCGCAGGGAATGCCGAGATAAGCTGCTGGCTGAAACCAGATCCTAGATACTGATGATGCCTGCAATGTTCATTAGACAATAAAATCAATTGATCTCCTTATCACAGAGGGGGGAAAACCCAGAAGGATTAGGCCTAGGAATTGCACCCCAGTCACATCTCTATTCCAAGACAGAAATGAGTCTCATGGGTGAAAATAATGGCCAGGGCTGGCTAATTCGTGACACTGGAAACCACGCTGGTCTCATTAACAAGGAGAGGCAAGTGGGGACAAAGCCCAGAAGAAGCAGCGATGAGAGGCATGGCATCTGGCAAACCCCAGCGCAGCCCCTGAAGGTGCTGAGGGAGCAAGCAGAGACATGGCAGTGGGCGATGCAGCAAGGGTTACCCCCAGAGACCACCCTGAGCCCTGGGGCAGCCCCTGGCTGGGGCTGGTGGCCACCTCCTGACCAGCAGCCTCCTGGGGAGAGGAGCCTCCTGCCCACCCACAGGATCTTTCCTCTAACTTTCTTCAATTTAAATCTGGTTTTATCCTGAAAGCTGTTATGAACAGGTCTGGTAGCCTGCAGTCAAATCCTGGCCCTAGGATTTCTGGTACCCCAGATGCAGCTGTCGGAGGAGACTGCAGTGACCCCATTTATTCCCTGGTTAGCAGTAGTAAGAACGGTCTGTCCACATCAGTTCAGCTATATCCATCTCCACTGATAATTTTTCTCTCTGGAGGAATTTAAACATTTATTTCCCCTCATGAGGAGTTGCTCAGAGCTGGGATAGCCTCACTGATGTCCATGGAGTGATTGCTGGGTTAGAAAGAAAGGAGTCCCAGGGAGGTTGGCCATGACAGGGTTTTCCACATTCTCCACTTGGTTTTCATTATGGGATTTTTTTTTTTTTCTGACCAGATGGCAGTGCTGGGGTTTTCTTGGGCCTTTGAGGGCTGCTCTGTCCTGGAGGGAGCATGGCAGCATCTGCAGGGACATAGGCAGGGCTCTGCTGGGAAAGAGCCCTCCAGAGCCACAGGAGTTTGTCCCCTGGAGCCCACCAGGTTCTGCTGAGGTGGAAGGAGCCTCCAGGTCCCGGGACAGCCAATGTCTCCTCCACACACAGTGCGTTGTATGCCTGGGTTGGTCTGGGTAGCACCTTTTACAGGGCACTGGTAGAGATGTTTCACCCATGCACAAAGTGTCCGATGCATCTTTTTGTCCATGTACACTCCAATAAGTATTGTAGAGCCCAAGAGTGATGGAGGCAGGATCAATCACAGTTAGGGTCCTGAATGAGGATTGAACACATGTCCAAAAAAGTGATGGAAAAGTCATTATTTACATCCAGAGTGGTTGTATACAGAGAGATGAGGGCAGCTAGTAAGCAGATGGAACTAACATTAATCAAAAGGGAGTAAGAGTCCTTTCAGACATTCATTTAGACAAACTAAAAGGAGGATGACAAAGGAGAGAGTAATTGATAAAACACTGAGGAATTAAATTAAGGGGAATGAAATACTAACTGAGATCTGACTTTTTTTTCAACAGCTAACTTTCCTCTAGCAAAGAAACATGGTCTGGCCTCCAAGACATGAGGAAGTAGGTCATCAGGATTCGAGGGATTATGTTTCTGGAGCTCCTGAGTCCAGAGTCAGATTTTCCAGGTCTCCGATGCCACGATGACAAGTTACTTGACAGAAAGAGCTGTACAAAACAAAACATTTCAAGGAGAGTGAGGTTATAAGGGGCTTGCCTTCCTCAGTCGGGGCTGATGGACATTGCAAAAGACCTCACCATCAGTTCATTATTAGTGGGACTACACAGTCCTAGGCACCATGTCAAATGCATGGGGATAGCCTGGAGGTTTTGAAATCTGCGCAGGCCAACACAGAACACTGAGGTGAAGACCTGACTTGCCCAGGGTCAGAGCACAGGCTAGAGGAGAACTTGGATAATGAGCTCAGATCCCCTTGGCACTGCACGTTCCTGTTGTGTGTACAGTTAGGCAGGGCTGCTTTAGGGCTGTTACATACTGTGTACCTTTTTGGCCTGGTTACTGCACTCTTAATCTTTGACTTCTTCTAGCAATGCCATGCTTTCCTCCAGTACCCGAGCAGGAGGTTCTTCCTTTCACTTCTTTCCCCAGCTGCACACAGCTCTGGTGCAAATGGCCAAGAATGGCAAGTTCTTCTTTGCAGCTTCCTCAGCTGAGTTATGCAAGTGATTAAATGGTTTATGCCCCACCACCCCCCACATTTTCTATCTTGTGACTTTATGCAGGGTATCTTTCCATCAAAATTAACAGCCAGCTATATTGATAGTGGTCTCCAGAGCCGGTGACCTGCCCTCCTAGCTCCAATGCTGCATATACCCTGCTGGGGCAGTCTGGCTGTCACCATTCTCCAGTCCCCAACCACAGCTCTTTGCAGAAGTCACGGCTGAGATACTGACGTTTTGCGTGAAGCTGAAGGAGTTGTCTTCAGTGAGTGCCCCAGCCATGGCCTGGTTGCCCTGGAGGAAGCTGTCTCTGCCGGACGCATTCCCTCTCGCTGTTTTGAGCAGCTATTCCAGCTGCCAGGCAGGAGCCTGTTGTCATTAATCAAAGCCATACCCATGAGAAAGGGCAGTAAGAAATAGTTTGAGGATATTTTAAACCAAAAACTAATTTTTATGCTTCCTCTTCCTCTGGGCAGAGATCAGCCAGTCTCTGCCCAGGCACAAAGCAGTTCTTTTCTCTTCCCTTTTCCCTGTGCCACCCTGGTCCTGGGAGGGTGCTGGTAAGGGCAGAGCCAGGTGCTCAGCTCCTGGGGCTCCAGGAGCTGAGGATGCTCAGCTGTCCCAGCACCCTTGTGAAAAGCAGAAGGGTGGTGGGCAGGGGCACCCACTAGCCTGCTGTGAGGGTTCAGGCACCCTGCACAGCACGTGGGAGTCACTCAGTGGGCATTTGCCCTCTGTCCCATGCTGCGGTCCCGTGGGGCTGCCTCATGCTCCAGACCCCCACTTTGCCATGCAGGTGATTTGCAGCCCAGTGGGACAGCACGGCTGCACGGGGCTGTCCCCTCCCCAAGGCAGCCTGGCTCTGCTGCCCCTCTCCCTCCCATTCAGCTCTGCGGGGTTCAGCCCAAAACACTCCTTCAAGGTGAAGATCACTTCCAAAAAGGTTGGAAGAATGACCCAGAATTTTTCCAGCATCCTCCATAGATGGGCCCCCCTCTATAACCTTCTCAAGAGTCCCAGTCTTGCCAGAGAGATGGTGGTTTGGTTACAGGAGATTTTCTGTATGCATTTTACCATCAAAAATATATTCAAAACCCACCTGGAGGCAAGCTGCTCTAGGTGAACTTGCTTTAGCAGGGGGGTTGGACTAGATGATCTCCAGAGGTCCTTTCCAACCCCTACTGTTCTGTGATTCTGTGATTCTGTATTCTGATTCTGTAATTCTGTAATTCTGTAATTCTGTAATTCTGTAATTCTGTGATTCTGTGAATCTGATATCTAATATTTCTTTCAGAGCTGTCTGCTCTGAATAATAAGCTGCAACATGTTTACTGTGCCAGAGCGTGCCTCACCCACGAGCTACAGCTCACAGTGCATCGCTGTGTCTTTGGGAAGACTGTAGGTGCTAAGGTGTGTTGCAAACTGCATAGGGTCAAACCTTCCCTAACTCTGGAATTCTGTATTTGCCTCCCCATGCCCACCTCTTCCACCTCTGCCCCCTGTTTTTAGCATTTGGCAGAGAGGTGCAGCCAAGCCCTCTGAGGGCAAGATGAAGCGGTTCAGTCCCAGCTCTGACCCTGACTCCGTGTGTGAATTTGGGCAAGTCATGCACAGGTAGATGCAGATGCTATGTGGCACTGACTGCCCCTGGCCAAAATGATCTAGTGGACAGAGGGTGTGTTGTGTGGTTCCTGTGGTCTTTGGGGATCTGGAGGAGAAGATGTGCCCATGACGTCTGTGTGACAGGAGGGGCTCTGGCACAGCTGCACTTCCCACCATCCCTTCCCAGCATGACTGGTGCAGCTGCATGGGAATAAGAGGGTTTACAGCTCCTGGGGGCATCACAAACACATTCCCCATCTGCTTAGACATGTCCTGTAAGGTGTAAGTAACCCTGGAAGGAACTGTGTGGCTGTTCCTCCTCTCTGCTAAGACAGCCGGAGGCAAGGATGGAGAAGAGGAGCCTGACTACTCTGCTGAGCGGGCAGCAGACCCGGCGGGGCAGGAGCATCATGATTCCAGTCCTGCTTCTGGGCTTGTTTCTGAGTTTCTCTTCATGTCATTCCTCGGGCACTCCTGCATCACCAGTGGGGAACTGAGCTGCTAGCGATGTAAAGCCAAATGTTAAGGGCACACCAAGCTGGTGGCAGAGGGAGAAACTGGAGACAGGTCCCCACAGTGCCCATGGAGACGTCTGAGCAGAGCGAGCCTCCTCCTGCCCAGCATTTCCCCCTCTCCTCCCCAAACCCAGCCACACAGTATACGCTCTCACTCCTTGTGACAGCAAGTGTACGGACCTCTGCTTCCCAAGGGGTCAGTCATTCCCATCGGGATGACCCGCGACGCAACCGGTTGCGCTTCAGCTCCCACCCACGCACCCCGTTCGCTCAGCCCGGCACCGGGACACCCACCCAGTGCCACATCGGCTCGCCCCGGTGTTAAAAACCGTAACAGCGAAAGCCAAGGCTGCCACAGCCAGCGGAGGCAGATGCTGAGCCGGGCGCGGGGGGCTGGCAGGGAGGGGACCGGCTTCGTGTCGCCAGCAGGTGGCATCGCCACCCGCACCGCCCTGCCCCGCGGAGTCAAACACCGCTGTCCTTTTTCCTCTTTCCTCTTTCCTCTTTCCTCTTTCCTTTTTCCTTTTTCCTTTTTCCTTTTTCCTTTTTCCTTTTCCTCTTTCCTCTTTCCTTTTTCCTTTTTCCTTTTTCCTTTTTCCTTTTTCCTTTTTCCTTTTTCCTTTTCCTTTTTTCCTTCTTCCTTTTTCCTTTTTTCTCTCTTCTTTTTTTTTTTTTTCCCCTTCTTTTTTTTTTGGGTTGTATTCAAATGCAGGTGAGCCCAGAGCTGCAAAACGCTTGATGGGTAAACTTATAAAATCAATTTATCAAATGTGATTTTCTCTGAAAGGTCTGTTCATGCAAAACCTAATGAAGGAATGCTGCCCCATTTATTCCTGGAAAAATAAAGGGCTGGGTGTGCATTGTGCGCCAAGCATCCTTACATCCTCCTAACCCGAGGAGATGAGGGTACTTGGTGCCTTGGGCCAGGCCACAAGAAGACCCAGCATCTCTTGTGCAGCACCTCTGAGTGGCTGTGAGGTGACAGAGGACTGCGCTGGATGCTGATCACAGCCTGCTCGCCTGCCAGCTCCTACATTTCACCCTGTGCCGCACAAGCCCTGCCTGAGCAAAGCACTGCCCAGGGAAGATGGGCCGTGGCTCCAAAAGCAAAGTCAGTGAGTCAGCAAAATAAGGCTGACTAAGCACGTCTTGATGCTGGACGTCAAGAACAAAGCATCAATGACTTAGCATTTATTAGGCAGTATTACTGAAGTGGCTACAGGCTAGCAGCCTTAAAGTACCCCATTAGTCTCTTTCAAATGCAACATCCTTACTAAGCTCAGGTGATAAAGATTTCAGTTCCTTCCTTCCCACAGCAAGGCAGATTCGTCCAGGAGAAGCATAAGCCAATATATCCTATCATCTCCACTTACATGCTTCTTCCACCACGTCAAAGGGTCAAGTATGTTATGTTTTGCACATATCATTAATGATTAACTGTTGTCTGTAGAGGAACCAGTTTTCCTCCTGACTTTAAAAAAACTCTTGAAAAATGAAATGGAAAACCAGTCTTGGGTTGGCTCCAGCGGGTATTTATGACTATGGCATTGATGGTACAGAAGATTAGAAGGCATCTGGAATCTCAGGCATTTTATTTTATTTTTTTTGCTGATCTGTTCCTGGTAGGTTTGGAAATGGTTAGAAAAGCATGAGATTAAAAAAACAAAAACCAGGCTTGTGGTTGGGGGACACAATTTCCTAGTCTGGCTGCCAACTCTGTGTGACCTTGAGCAGGTCACTTGAAGAGGAGGGTGAGAAGGGAGTATCCATCACTCCTGTTTCTAGGCTTTTCCAAGTCCAGGTCCAACTCTCAGTGGTGGCAAACCCTGAGTCAGGGTCATGCCCTGAGCCCTGGGGCAGGGTGCCACAAACACCACAGGCTTCACTGAGGTGGTTGTGTAGATTCTCCTTACAGCTGATGGAGGGTGAATCATCTCACCTATTTTGGGATGGGATGAAGTGCTGTCTGGAAGAACCTACTAGAAAGAGAGGTTATTGCCTTGGCTTAGCTGCCTAATGTTGAGATGGCTGAAGATAGCTAGGATGACTCTCAGTCTTAACCTCCTCAGGACGCTGCCTTTGAATTGGGAAGAACTATCCCTTCTGCTGTCTTATCCCTTTGTATGTTAAGATAATCACAGAAAAGACCAATTCCTACTGTACAGTATCAGGGACCTTGTTTCCAGCTAGATGCCAGATCAGGGAGGGCCAGCATGACCCAAGGGAGCTGGGGGAGCTCCTGACACCTGTGCTCAGGCATCCCCAGCACGCTTGTGTGCCCACTCACATGCAGAGCTCTCCAGACATCTCTGGTGGCTCTTAGCTGCATGAAGCCTTTGGTATGGACCTTGCAGGATCACAAAGGTTTGGCCAGCCCTGCTCCAGGCACTGCACGAATGTGGGAATAGGTGGTCATATTGTAGCAGAGCAGCTACGCTGGCTTGTAGGCATGTACCTCAGCTGGATGAGATCAGATAGCTTGTTGTTGACTCCCAACTTGGTGGCAAGGGTTGGGCAGCATGTTCACTGGCAGCCCTGGAGCTCGCTGTGCTGGGGCTGAGGGTGCCTGTGCAGGAGGTTGGCTGCTGCGCACAGCTCTGCTGTGGCCGTGGAGACCCCTTCCCAATGGACATCAAAAGGACCATAGAAGTAACCACCTTCCAAGAGGTCCCACCCCTCCACAGCTCAGCTTTCACATACTAAGTAACCCCAGATGATCAAGGAAAATAAAACTAGCTCCAACCAAATTATTCTTTCAAACACACCCTCTGGTCATTGCGGGAGAGACGGAAGCATGAATACAGAGTCACAGATCAGTCAGTTGCTCTGCACAGAGACTGTATTGATGAACATGTTAAAAATATCTGGATGGCTGTGAGCCAGAAACCATTTTGTGTCTAAAATAGGATTTCATTTCCTTTTCCTTTCTTTTGTTTTTGTTCCACTTTTTTCTGAAGGACCCTTCCCGTGATTCACTACATCGGTGCTTTACAGTTCAGTTGTTCCAAGGCAGGGAGGGCATTTTATCTGCTAAGGTGCTTACAACAACGTTTTTAGTGGTACGATACGGACAGACTCACAGGCATGGTTCTGGTTCGCTGCTGCAAAGAGAGCTACACCAAGGAGCAGAAAACTGTGCATCTCCTCTTCCTCCAGCTCTGCAGGGAGCTGGTCTGTCCTGAGGAAGAACAAAGGGTTAAAAATCTTATCATCCTGGAAAAGGTCAGGTTGGAAGGAGCTTCTGGAGATTACCTGGTGTGACTTTTCCTTGAAAGCAAGGCCTTAGATTGAATTTTCCAACTCATTAAGCACCACGGTAACCCTCTGCTGCACCCTGTCCCATTTTCCAACGTGTCTCTAGAACTGGGGTCACCAAGACTGGACCTGTGCCATGAACTGTGGAGAAGAGTACAAATATTCTGCTCTCTGGGTCTGCTGGCTATGACCTTGCTGGTCCAGCCCAAGAGAGGGCTTGCTTTTGCTGCTGCAGGGACACGCTGCTGACTCAGATTTGGGAAGCTGTGTTTTTGCTGCTCAGAAACAGTTTGGGAGGCTGATTTCAGGGACAGGTACATAGCAATACGCATGGATCTGTTTGGGAGTGAACACATGCTGAGTGATATAGACTGGGTACAGCACTAGAGTGCAACCCACACTGGATGCTACAAGGGTGTTGCAAAAGGAACAGAGGAATATAAAGGCCTTTTGCACAGGAGCTTCAAGTATTTAAAATCATTGTCCAATGAATTAAGCCTTTCCTTCAAAGCAGCCAGTTGTATTTCAGCATATAAATACAGTGCATTCCTCAAAATGAATATAATAGTCAGCAAGCTTTGACCAAAGGTCTCCAATCAGCTTTTAGATATAATTTCACACTGCAAAATTTCAAGACATTGTGTGCAGAGAGCAGGTAGATCTTCTCTGGCGTAATGGTGGTCCTTTGTGAGATGTGACAGCTAACTCCCTAATTAATCTTTGAAATGTCAGAGCCTGCTGGAAGTAATTGGGCCTGACAGTTCAAGGGCTAATTAACTTCAAACCCTGCATTTTCTCTTGCTTCCTCCCCAATTCTAGGTCACTTATTTACTTTCTTTTTACATGATTTTTAATGTTCTGGAGTGTGTCTGTTCATATCTGCTTTTCTGGACATGAAGGTCAAAACTGAAGGTTTGTTGCACCTTGTGAATCCTCCAGGAGTATCATGACTTCACAGGAGAAGAAAGCTGATGTAAGCAGAGGGCTGGTCCCTGGGGAGCAGCAGCTCACGGTGGGAGACGCTGGTTGCAGCCTCCTGGGAACTCCTGTTTGCTGGGAGGCTGTTGCAGTATCCGGGAGCAGGGAGCAGGCAGCGTTCCTGAGGCCGGGCATCCTGCGGAGTGGAGCCACTGTCATTCATCATCATCGTCGTCCTAGCGAGGCAGCAGGGAGCAGTTTTACAGGCCCCATAGCGCTGCAGTTTCACTGCTCAACTTCTGTGGGCAGCGTTAGGTGTGCTACGACCCGACGTCTCGGCAAGCCTCCGCTGGCCTCCTGCATCAGGTCTCCTGGGGCTGGTGTCTCATTTGTCTTTCTCTCTCTGCAGTCTCATTTGACCCGTGGCTGAAAAAAGATGAAGGACTTTTGCAGCACAGGCTCCAAATCCCATCCCCTGCTGCCCGTCCCCATGTTGAATGACCTTGTAGCTATTACTAGAAATGCATGAAAAGCCTTTTCTCTGGTTGACAGGCTCGGTCTCTGGTCATGCACGGATATAGAGCACGTCTTCGTGAGAGCAGCGTGAGCGCAGACTCCTGAGCTGACCCCTGCGTCTCTTTGTTTCCGCATGGCCAATCCACAAGGACGAGCGAGGCAAAGATCTATTTGAGAGGCATTCCCCACAGGCACACCTGTGCCCAGAGCCTCGGGGCTGCCTTCGGGCTCTCCGGCAGCAGGAGCCCGGCACTGGGAGCAGGATCCTGCACCAGCCCCTGACTTCTGCTGTCACTGAACGGGTCCCCGCCGGGGCACGAGGATGGGGCAGCAGCATCCCTCCACCACCTCCCGCTGCTGCTGCTGGAAGTCACAAGTGCCAAATGATTTCAGTCTCTTTCTGCCTCTGATGTAGCTGTGCTGATTACATTTGCCCTCTGTGTAAAAGAGTATGAAGAATGGGAAGGAAAACTTATTGCAAACTGGGGAGAAGAAAGGGTTTCTGTCTGCCCAGGTCTGAGCTCAACAAAGCTGCAATTCTGGGTGAATCACGGCAGCAGCCATCTCCCATTCAGCCATTAGCTTCAGACACACACAGCTCATACCTGAGCAGAAGGATCATCTGCTCCGGAGAACAGGGGCTGGAAAAGCTGTATCTGATTTCCTCACTCTTTTTTTTAATCCTCATTTCCTCTCAGCTAGAGCTTTCTTACAGCTGCCGCGTAACCCTCTCCAGACAATATCTAATCTGTCTGTCACAGACGTATCAAGATGTCCCTTAAGTGTGGTACCTAGTGATGACTGACAACTGTCATTAAGCGCTACTCCTCAAACGACAAGGCTCATTTCATTAATGGGATTGCATAGTCTCAGCCTGCAATCTCAGAAGCAAAAAAGAAATGACATATGTTTATAATGGATTTATATAATGTCTCTTTTTACAATCCCTGTCATTTAGAAGTCCAACAAAATGAAGAACATATGATGATACTAACCATATACTTAACATATATTTTTGTTGGTTTGCTTTTAAGAGTTTGGTCAAAGAAAAGAATGTTTGAGCTTATTCAGGATGTTTTCTTTGATTAAATGTTATCCAAGTCACTGCAAATTGTCTAAGCCAATGAAATAGAGGTGAAACTTCAGTGGAGAAGAGGTTTCTGAAAAGTTACTGTCTTACTGTAAAGGGGTGGTGGTGGTAGAAAGCAAATATAATGAACCAGAGAGCAAATGGCAGCATGAATCCTTTCCTTACAGACATTGCAATATTTCCTCTGCAGTTACCGCTTTTTTTGTTCACGCTCTTCTAGGAAGGCCATATGAAAGCACTATTAATTTCAGTTTTTCCTGGTCACCTTCCAATCCTGTGTTGAAGGATGCTGTGATGACAACAGTTCACCACCACCAACTGAAATCAGCTCTGCTATGAATTAAACTACTTATTCAAGTTAGAGAAGTCAGGGGTTCATCAGACACAGGAATCCAATGTCAGAAGTAATAAGTCTTTTGTTCAGACTAGAAAGGTTCCAGAAGCATAAGGAATTCACCTCCGCCGGCTTCCCTTCCTCAGCATTGTAAATAAGGCACGCGGTGACACAGCAGGAGCCAGCGATGCCGAAGGAGGGGGAATGACTTTGAGCGAGGAGACCAGAGTTTCTTGCCTGCGCCGTGGCTGGAGCTCACATTTCTCCACGCTTCAGCCTGAACACCCTCCACCCCCTCACCCTGGCTACTCTGCCCGGCTCCGGCAGCCGGGACAGCCTGGACCCTCCTTTGCACAGGCGATGGAGCCATCCCGCATTGTGTGTCCTGACGCAGCATCTCAGCACGTGGATGTTCTTCTGCCTCATGGCTGTATCCTTCGCCTCTGTGCACAAGCTGTACCACATGCAAAAATAAAAGTCAGGTGAGGACCATTTCTCTGTGAAGATGCTGGTGTCAGGGCAGGATGGTCCTGGAGTAAAAAGTAATTTGTTTTCCTTGGTGAGGTCCAGCTTTGACGAAGGTAGGGAGTTACTCCAAAACATGTAGGTGCTTCCAGCAGCTGAGATTACTGCCCCAGGAATTTTGTAGGCCTTTAGGATCATTTTTTTCCTGACTCTGTGTGAAATGCTGCCCACATTAAACCAGCACCCACCTTTGGGTTTAGCCCAATTCTTCTTCTGAAAGTAGTCGTTTCTCCCCTCCCTGTCACTGACGTACTGGGAGGAATCAGGGGAAAGATGAGGGTGTCTGGGCTCCTGGCTGCAGGTGTGCAGTTGGCCGCCCAGTAAGTCCATCCGGATACAGATGACAGTGCTTTGAGCTGGCTGCCAACAAATCAGACAAACCGGTGGTGTTCTCACACAAGAGAACTTCATGTGCTCTGGAAGTAACCAGAGAGGAGAGCAGCTACTTGGGCTCACATCTCTAGCAAGCATTGTGTTGCAGGGATCCGTGTCTGGGTACTGCTACCTTTTCGTTCTTCACTCTCCACCAAATTCGTGACTTTTGTTGCATCCAGCAGCGGGGTCAGACGATTTTCACGGTGCTTTAACAGCTGCAGTGAGTGGGACTGGTAATACTTACGCTGACTACTGCTGCCTTCTCTGTTTTATAGAGCATCCCTGAAGGAGCGTAGGAACAGGAATGGACCTTCTGCTGCTGTCTCCAGAGAGGAATGGTTTTGCAGGCACTTGCATTTTGGCAGATGGAAACCCCAGCTTCACCTGTAGTGCTGTACGCTCACTTTCTAGCGAGGGGCTCGGGCATTGGGCTTTTTCCTGATGCCGACACAGCTTTGCCCTTTCCTTCTCCTCCTGCACTCCAAGGACAAGCCCGAAGGTAACCAGAGAAGGCTTTCTCCTCTCCAAGGCGGAAGGCGTTTGGGGATGGTGCTGGGAGCCAAAGTCAGCATGTGGCTTCTCTGGGTGTGAAATGTGGAGTTCAACATCGGGGAGAAAATCCTCATGGGTTCCTGCGCCTGGGTTTCATTACACAATTAAGTGATTACATTTTCTGCTTTGTGTGTGTTTAGATTTTTAAAAGGCACAAGCACTTTCTGGTTTCAAAGTGAGAAGCAGTAAATACACTGGTACCAGAAGTGGCTTTTGAGTGTTTTCTATTGTCCTTATTTTCGAGCAGAGTGTTTTAGCTCCCGCAGAAGGAAACACTGCCAGCTTTTGCTACACGGGATATGCAAGCTACCCGGGGCTCTGTGCCATTGCCTTTCCACTGACTTTGCTGTGTATAGATGAGACCATTATTTCCATAATGTACAAGTAAAAGCACATTGGTGGTGCAGGCGTTTCCAGTGATTAATGCTGGAAAGGTTAGGCATGGATCCTTTGTTGAGATGTATCACTGTGCTCTAGCAAAGATCGCTCTGCTACTGTGCACAAAGTGGTTGCTGTTATAAGAGCAGTAAAGTGTTTTGTTGTTCTAATACTACGAAGGTGGTTTTATTCAGATATTATACTGGCCAAAATCACTTGAGCACTCTGTTGTTCTCAGCCCAAGGCTCCTCACTGCTCAGCGTGCAGATGGAAGGGGTATTTTTCTCTTTTTTGCACATCACCAGAGCTGGAATGCACTGGCAGCAGGAATACCACGGTACCACATCTCAGATGAGAGACAACCACTTTTTAAAGTTGATCTGGCATGACATGAAGTACTTGGTTTTTTGGAAAAGGAACAGCAGACTCTGTTGGGGGGTCCAGAGCCACTAAGTTTGTCTTAAGATTAAAAATTTAAGGTTAGGATTCCTATCACCTAAATTTAGCTTCTCAGAAGTCAGGCATCTAACCTAAGCTAGCCATGCTGGCTGCCTGTCTGGTCAGAGGAGAGATGGGTTGCCAAAATATGGTTCATCCCTCTGAAGACAGCTGCTAGAGTAGATGGGATGACTTGCCCTCTGCTCTTGCCTTTTTTGTTCATTTGAATCTTAAGGTAAACACCAACCTTTCAGGTGGCTTTGAGGGGAATGTACTTCTAAGTGTTCAAAGCTGCTGTAGTGCTCTGAGTTGGGGGACTGATATTTTCTCCGTGAGATTATATTGTTGGGATGGGTTTTTTTGACTGGCATGCTTGCAACAAATGTGAAACCTGTTAAGAAATTAACAGATGAGGTTTTCTTCTGGCTTGGTTTGTTGGTTAGGTTTGGTCGGTTGGTTGGTTTGTTTTGTTTTGTTTTTTCCCCAAATGTATGTCAGTATTTACCAAGGGAGGCATTTGATCTGAGACAGGCTTGCATGTCAGAAAAGGTTTGTGCTGACCCCTCAGAAAACAGAATTTTGGTTCCCCCTCAGGGAAGAGAGGGTGATCACAGAGCTGAGAGCAGGAGGATAAAAGAATAGGGCTGTTGGCATCTCCTCTCCCATTTGCTAAGGAAACGAGCCTACCCAATACTTAATTTGGTAGATTAACAAAAGAAGCTATCCCTGCAGAGTTGGAAACAGGCTTCATTATGCCATGTCTTTAAAATTGCCAGCAAGTCTCTACAGGACCTAATTTAACACATTCATTTGCTCACAAAAGTGCTCGAAGAACAACAAACCCGTCCTGTACAAGGACAAAGGAACTCTCTATTCATGTACTTTTTCAAGCTGAACCAATCATAAAAGTAACTGTATCCTTCTCTGCTTTATTTTGCACGTGTATATCTGATTTGTGCAATGAAGGAGAGTACCCACACACTCCCTTTGGGCTCTGGAGTCTGAACTAAAACACCCCAAATGTCCTTCACTAGAAGACCCCACCAAACACGCCAGTTACTTCTACAAAACTCCCAAATGCTCAGAGGGCCAAGCACCAGGTAGCAGCACTCACAGGCAGGGAATTTGGTTTTACTCATGTACACACACACATACACTTCTTT
>VXBL01010100.1:0-11623 GCA_013400195.1 Aramus guarauna | reverse complement strand
TTTTTTTTTTTCCCCCTATGTTTGCCTATCTGATCAATACTTTATTTTGGCTTCTCCAAAAGCTGCTGCTCCCCAGTAGAAGGAAGTGGATGCCCAGAGGAGCATCTCTCAGGAGGAATTATCTAATCAATACATGACAAGAGCATCCATCACACATTGCTCCACCTTACACAAGTTCTCTGACAGCAAGCCAAGGTCACAAGCGGGAAGGGACTGTTCCCATGGGACTTCTGACAAATCTGGTCACCTACTGTGTGAGAAAAGGGCAAGGAGTAATTCAGAGTCCTTGTTCTCCACAGCTGCGAAGCCAGGATTTGGTCTGGAAATGAGAGAGAAAAAACAGGGCTGCACCTCAGACCTGCCACACAATGGACCTTACAAGCAGAAACCATGCTGAAATATCTAAGATAGACAGACATAAGCCAACAACCGCTTGAGCTTGGCATTTAGACCAGACTACCTAAATAACTCACTGATCTCCTGAATTCAGTTGCCACAGCAGATGTTTCAAGCCTGATCTCCAAGGTCACGGTGTGCATGACCCAAGGGCTGTCTCATGCCCACAGGGAGAGGATGTCTTCTCCCCACCCTTGGCCAGTGGGAGTCAGCCACAGCAAGAGAGCAAGAAAGAGTACGAGAATGGAGGCTGGTGACGAAGAGCCAGATACGCACTCTGCTAGCTGCTTAATGCGAACAAAATATTCAGGACTAGATTAAACAGACGCTGCCCGTACTATTCAGCTACTTGTTCATCAGCTTGTAAAGCACCACGTCAAATCCTGTTAAACTAATTGGAAAATATTTTTGAAATGGGAAAACCACTCTCACCGTTTTCATTTTTTCTGATAATTTCTGAGTCTATAGAGATCTTGTCTCTACCATAATTTTAAGTGCTTATTTGTATTTGCTAGCATGTAAATCCATTCTAAGAAATCACCTGTCTTTAGATTAGAGGGCTGAGTGAAAGGCTTAAATGCTGAAGAAATCAGCACATTCATTTATTTATCAACATTCCCTGATACAGCAATCCCGTGATGCATCACTCAGCTGCTCATTACCGAGAAGGAATGGCATTGCAGGCAGTGAAATCAAACTGAATCTAACAATGCATGCCAACAGCAAAAAAAAAAATCGCTTTGCACAAGAATTTATAAGCATATTGTTTAAATTATTTGTTTCCTCAAACCTGTACAGTGTCTGGTGTCACCTACCTTTCCTCCTTGTTACGCTTGATACAAATTGCTACAGGCTGTTGTTTTTTTAAGGGTTCAACTGAAAAAAAAAAAAAAAAAAATGCTTACCGCTTTGCATATAAAAATTCAAATCCTGCAAAATATTGCCAATGGTTTAGAAAATGCAGAAAATGCCACGGTCGCTCTCATGGTTTCTTGGGTAATTTCAGGAGGGCACACGCTGCTGCCGTGGCTCACCAGGCAGGGAGGCGACGGTTCGGCGCTGGTGAGACTACGGCAAACACACGATGCTCAAGTCTGCGCTAATCTTTCAACTCTGTACCTGTATTGGTACCCGGGCAGTACGTAAGGACTAAGTCAAAATCAGACATCAGAATGGGCACGGTAGTGTTGGTAAATGGCTGTGTTTTAATGAGAATGCATTGCCTTAGTCCCCGAGTTTATGAATTGCTGAGCTCCGTGTGCTGCTTTATCGCTCTTCTCCATCCTACGGGCTGTGAGCTACTCTAACTTAATACTCCTGCATTTCCACGCTCACACTGTTTTTTCTCATGTCTTTTTTAACCTGACTCATATTTGCAACATTCTAGGCTCGGATGTGATTAAGAGTCACCAGATGGCATTACTGGAGATGGTTTTGCTGATCTTATTTAAACTGACTTATTTAAGACCAGTTCCTTCCTGAAGAAATGTTTATGGCCAAGCGTGATACATTGCCAGTGTCTCAGTTGTGGAGAGGCTGATGGGTAAAATCTATTTTGTCTAAATGAGGGTTTTTTTCAAGACTGATGTGCGGATTCTGCCTGTTGGTTACATCTATGCAAGCAAACAGCCAGGAGCCTTGTAAATCCAAAATCAATCTCTGGAGAAGTTTGCCTGTATTATTAAATTTGCTGGGATCCTTGAAAGAATTTTAAAGGTCTGATACTCTTGGGAGCTGGAAAAGTCAAAGCAGCATGAGAGCTCTGCTGGATCACTGGCAGCCTACAGAAATGTGCTGCTTTGAAAATCAGTTCTTTAACAAAAGGTTTGCGGGGAAATATTGCCTGCAAAAGCTAAAATGGAAATGCATTTTTTGTTTCATCATGCTACACACAGTAATCAGGAATAGAACAATTCAGTCTGATGACAGTTTTCATTCCTTTTCTTCTAGGGGAAAAAATACTGAATAGGTTTTTGTTTTTCAGTACTTGCCTTGTTCCTCTACTCCAATGTACAGCTTTCGCCCGCTTCTTCAACAGCCACTTACATACTTTGTAAAGCACGGGAAAATTAGTTTTTCATACAAAAGGGAAGAGGTGTTTCATAAATAAGGAAAAGCGGGAGTTCACTTTTACTGCAGTCACTTGTCACGGAAAGGGCAGGGAAAGTGAACAAGATCTTTGTTTGGTGGCATTTTTAATACTCTTGAAAACACTGTACTATTCCGTGTAACCAGCCTCTTGTTTAAGAACTACCTCTTGCTGCAGCCACAAAGAAATCTGCAGCAGTGAACTAGAAAGGCTACACGTTACATGTCATAGTACAGCTATGAAGAAAAAGAGATCCATGCGTGTTTTCTCCAAGCTTTCACATCCTCTTCCTGTTCTCCTTCAACGAGCCTTTAACCGTCAGCTGCCTCACGGTGTACTCAGTGTCCTGTATAAAGATCCTCCTGGAAAAACGAAAGGTTTTCAGACATGATGCAACTCTCACCTGGGCACTGGGGCTCTGCCCATGTAGTTTAATACCAGCCAGGCTGCGCCCCAGGGACCTGACGTGGCAGACCCCGGAGCACAGGCTGTGATCGCTGAGTAGCCTCATTTAGCAGAACAGCCAGCCTATAACCTTCTCACCTCTCTCAGGAGAGCACTGAGGTGTTTAAAGTGATGCCATGATTGTAACGCTTCCAAACTTACTTCATCAGTTTGAAAACCGAGTTAATTAAGTGACAATAGCAAGTTTTGTGCTGCAAAGGAAACAAAAGAAGAACATTTTCTTGCCTTGAGGTGATTATTATTTAAGCCTTGATCCTGCCAAAGTTTATGCACCTGCTTCAGTAGGTAACTAGTTCTGCTTGCTGTTAAGTAACTCATTCAGCCTGTGCCCGCTGACTCCAGCCACGGCGGTACCGCTTTCATGCTGAAGGTCCTGCATAAATGTTTGCAGCATCCCCGACATCAGATCTCAGCGCTCTGGAGCATGAACAATGCCAAGGTCTGGGTGGGTTGGTGCAGAACAGCCCTTAACAACAAATCATGGTTGACTTTCCAGCTAAGCAGTGTGTGGAACTGAAAACACCGTGTTGGTGGGGACAAGTGGAAGAGATTGGAGAGAGGTTCACCATGGTTGTCTTCAGCTGTATAAAAATTAAGCATCCAGTCTAAAATAATTGTGCAGGCATTTTTAATAGTCAATAGAGTGAAGTTAAGCGTCTAATCTAAGAGGTCAGGGTGGTGGACATACTTTGCTCCACTGATGACAGATGGAGGCCGGACAAGTAGCTTAGATAAGATATCCAATATTTCTAGAGGACTAAATCTAGGTGAGTTGAATCCCACCCTTAGCATCTGATGAAGGGAACCTGAAAATGTGGCATAAGTTTTTGCACAAGGACAAACATCAACGCGATTTCTTCTCCTTCATTTGTTGTGCCCACAGCTGGCACCGAAGCCACCAGCCCATTGCCAATGACAGACGCAACATAAGTGAGTAGCGAGACTGATGTCTGACAAATTCTCCTTTCATTTAACTTTTAACACCTTAAATCACTTTAATAAATTAATACAACTAAACCTAATAAAGCTCTTTAATAGCAACTACACATACATAGGACAAGATCAAACGTGGTAAAACCTGTCCACTCAGTCTTTCAGACTGTGTTGCTCTCTTGCTGTCTCTAGCAAGACTCTTGTTGACAATAAACCAATTAGATGATTTTCAGTGCTGGCTATTTCGGGAGCAGTCGCCTGTACTACGCAAACACCTATTAGTGTCCACATAGGCCTTGGGACTGGAACAAGAAAGGGAGGCTGGAATTAAATCAGGCCTTCTTGGGTTTTATGGTCATGATGAGTGAAAGTGAAAATAGAGAAAAAAATCCGTCCCAACACTGGCAGCATTCAGGACCCAGGTGACTGTAGGCTTGGAAGTAACATGGAATTCAGGCTCCTATTAATTTGCCCAGTCCCTCTCTCACCTTGTTGTAAACAAGGAATAATTCAGATTACGTCAATGGAGTCAAACTCCATTAACGTAAAATTAATGTAAGATCTCAATGCAGTCAAAAGTCTCTCTGTTAAAAAAAAATATCCTATTTGCAAGGCTCCATTCCCCAGAGCTATTTTTTTTTTCTGTATTTTCCCCTTTAAATCTGAAAGAAAGGGGACCATTCAGCAAAACAAAAAGCAGTTATTCAGTGTTTCATATACTGACAACATTCATCCTCAGGAAGTCTTTGTTGATTGTGCCTCACATGTATAGTAATAAAGTAAAAGAAACACAAAACTGTGGTGTCTCCATATCCTATAGATGACATGAGACTATTGTGCCGTTATGTTTAAACAATGCACCACTGCTCCCGGAGAGTCTCCCCAACAACAGTAACCAGTTACCAGAGGTCAAGCAATCTCTTTAGCCAATTAAAAATAGCATTTCTGGACACTGCTTCATTCAGATATTGTTTCTGGTTTGGAGACTAATGAATGATAGAAAATAAGGCAGATGAAATGTTATATGACATCGACGTAACGTACGTAAACAACAATTATCTCCTGAGCGCAAATTCTGAGATGGGTTTTTGTTTCAGTTCAAGTAGCGTACAATTAAATGTGAGTGTAATCTATCTGGGTGCTACAGTCAATTTAAAAAATGTTTGGAGAATTAATACGTGTGTGTGCATATACATTTAGAGCCTATATAAACACACCTTTATGTATATATACACATGCATAAGTATGTAACAGCCTTAAATTACAGACATAAGAAGATCCTTAAATTAAAAAATCTGAAGAGTTCTAACATAGTGTAGATAACACATGGAAATCAAATGAGAAAGAATGATTTATTCTTTCAATTTAGTATTTTTAGGACTGATTTTATAAATAGTAAATAGGAGCTATAACGGGAGCTCGCTACCATATAGCTTCCCACTAGAGACCCTTACAGTAAAAAAAAAATAATAAAAAAAATAAATATATATATATATAAACGAACGTAGCTGCCTGATAACGTAGAAAGTAACCTGCTGTAGTCAGCAGGACAGCGGGATGACAAAACGCAGTCAGTACTGCAGGGTCCCCGCTGAGTTTGGCTCTGTGCAGCTAATAGGCTACGCTCAGCCCTGGGCTGCAGCGGCTCCCGTAAGGCAGAAATGAAGGCTGGGATCCTGGTGGCACCAACAAGCAATTTAAGCTTTAGCTCTTGTGTTTAACTGTTGTACAAAGCCATTTCCTTCTACATCCTTGGCTGGGCGGAGAGTGATTGCTGGTGCTCTTTTACTGCCCTTTCTTGAACATTAACTATGTATTTTTCTTTAATTATTTTCTAGACGATTTCTTTTGCAACGTTGAGTTTTGCAACAGCCATTCCCCAAAGTCACAGATTCTTGTTCCTTTTTTTGCAGAGCTGTCACTTAATTTGATACGGCACTTTTGGGGATCTTCAACCTCCCTCTTTGGCAAATTTTAGTAATTTTTACCCCTGTGACCTGTACAACCAGTTGTATAGGACTTTTTCATTTCCACATATTTGATATCCTGATATTAAAGAGCATTTTACTGCTATGTTTTGTAAATCCTTGACAAAATTCAAGTTCAGAGCTTAAGCGTTCTTTCAGTGTTCTCCTCAGTTCCTCCTTGTTGTCAGGAAGCTGATCCAGGATGGATGCTTCTCTGCTAAAACTTCTCCTTCCTGTTTCTTATCTATTATTAAATAAGGAACTTCTTCCAATTGTTCTCCAGGTTATTTTTCTGTATGGACTGGACAGATGTATCTGTTAACTCCTAGATTTATGGATAGTTAAACCACCTCAAGAAGGCTGGTGATTTGAGCACTCGCTAAAAAAGGCCCAGGGATTTCTTCTTCTCATTCCTGTTAGTCTTCCCTTCTTCTTATGCCACCTTTGTACTCTCCTCCATCAATCTTCACCTCTGCTCTTAGGAGTTCCCTGACACAATTTATGACATCAGTAACTGTAACACCACTGGGTCACGTCTCTGCTACACCCATCAGATTGGCACGGCGCGGTTCCTGGCTGGTTCAGCTGCATCAGGAAGGTCAAAAAATAACCTCTGGCACTTGGCATCATATGATTGTTTCCTGTCATCCCGTCTTTGTACCTAGGTAATGCAAACGTGAGGGGGGAAAATAAATCCTTATATTGATGCATTCAGGGGCATGATGCAGGTTGCTTTAAATAGCTGTGCATTTTTATTTTCCAGCAAGATTGATCTGACAAATAACTTAAAAAGTAAATAAATAAACCGTGATTATGGCCGGTGGTGTGTATTATAAACCCTACAAAACCTCAGAGGTCCTTTCGTTGCCTTCCTGCTGGCTCTCAGACAGGTGAGGACTGCTAAACGCTATTCCCAGAAGACTGTTGGCATCGATGGAGGGGCTGGTAGGACCCACAAGCTCATTCGCCTTGACATAGAAGCAGCAAACAGGTAAAAATCAATCTTCTTTCAAAGGGAAAGGACAAAAAATATCTGAAAACACAAAATCTGAGGTTTTTCCAGCAGCCAACAGGAGAAACTGAGAGTGCACGGCAGCAGACAGCGGGTGCAAGTATGCTGCAGGTTCAGGCCCCCATTTCCAATGTAGTTTTTTGCCTGAACGCTCCCTTGGAAGGGGCTTGAGTTCAACAGGACCAAGTCACACCAAGTTCAATGCAAACTTGGCTCTGTAAGAGTTAAAAAAAATGGCCATGTGTTTCTACAAAGGTATTAAAAGTATCCTGTTGACTAGCCCGGTGTGTTCCTCGCTGCCCTGGGTATCTTGCCTCTGTGGCTGCCAGACAGGGAAAGAATCCTGATCTGTCCCGCGGCCAAACCCTGGAGAATTAAACTCTTTGTCTCAGGAGCCTTTCACCTTCCCAGGCTGCTCTGAAAAACCTGGAGACAAATCAGAAGCAATGGATGTCCTCGCCTTAAAAGAAATTCCATGGTGGTGTGTTCCTTCTCCTGAAGATGCTCCTGTTCGCAGCTTGCCTCAAAGGGAAAATGCTGGAGCACAATACGGGGCTGAAAGCTTTTAATGTCGGTCTCGGAGCATAGAGCGTAGGTTTGACGTGGTCTCTGACCCCAGCAATAAAAACTGTCAGGAGAGAGCGCTGCTCTTTTGAAAAATGGCAGTCTCGCATGTTACTGATGGGTTATTCTGCCATTAAGGCTGTGAAGGACGTGAAGCTTTGTGCTTCGGGGTATAAACCAGTCTGCCCAACAGCCTTGGCAGCAGTGGAAACTTAGCAAATAAGAAGATTATAACATAATTGTCCATCGTGGGGGTTTGTGTGTCTTTCTCTGAAGCATTTGATGCTGGCCACTGCTGGAGACAGGATATCGCATTGGCTGGACTACTAATCTGATTTGGAATAACAGACCTTTTATTCCTATTAAGCATGTCTCAGCACAGAGTCAGGTTTCAACTAGTACTGATGGCCACAAAACACTAAAACTACAGCCCAACCTACTTGTAGATACCTGGCACAATTCTTCTCAAAGGGAATATAGTATGGCAAAATTCTACTTATTTACTCATGCCATGTCATATTTTTGAAATGAGGAGCAAAATATCAGTTTTATAGTTCTTCATTCCCCCCCATGAATTACCAAAGGAATGACGATGAATGATTTTGCACCTGGACGGCTAAATTCACGTAACAGTTCTGCAAGGGAGACGTAATGGAAATAAGATTTGTGCATCTGAGTACAGGATTAGGTCCCAAAAGCAGAATGGCCTGTTTAGCTTGCTATGTTGCTAACACTTCTCTCAAACAGCACTTCCCTTTTTGCCTGATCCTTGGATGTGGGAAAGACTTGTTTTGAGATGTGTATGCCTGTAGCGCTTGCTGGGGATTTAGCTGCAAGCTGATCCCAGACGCAGCCTGCAGTTAGGCTTTTGCAGGGTCCCTTGTTCCAGCCGACTGCTGCTGACCACAACTCTCATTTCCTCTCTGTGCGAATGTGAAATGAAGACTACCATAACAGCCTTTCTTAATACACGCCAAAGAGGAAAGATCTTTTTCTGTTTTATATTTGACCACGCTGCATTTCAAATACATGACCTCAGCTGCAGGAAACCCGTGGGATTTATCCCTTTCACCATACGTAGTACAACTTCTACCAGGATCATCACGCAGCACCTCTTTTTATTCATTTGCCTAGCACACAGTCATGCTAAAATGATCTCCAGCATGCACCAGCTGGGCTGGACCCTCCATTTGTTTGTGTTGTGCTGTCATAGCTGAGGGCCAGGGGAAACAAATCATGCAAATGTGATATACATGACAACCGTAGAGTAAACCTGGTACTATGAACCTTTCAGGACAGAAATTCAGATATATGCTTGTATGTCCTGTGCCTAAGACAGTGGATTCTGGCTTGAAGTCATAACTGTAGAGTCAAATATGTGATAATAAGAATAAAAAAGCTAATGCTTCATGTTATCTCTTGGACAGCACAGCTGCATGTCAAAGGGAAGAACTGATCCTCGTTTGTACAACACTCAGCAGAAAAGTTGACCAACCCGAGTGCGTACATGAAGTAGCAAGGACATTCCCCTGACTCCTCCTGCACCCCACCGCTTCATCAACACGAAATGCACAATCCTTCCTTTTAACGGACTGTTAAACTAGAGGCAAAAAGGCAAAAACCATAGAATCATGCTGGTTTAGGCTCTGTGTCTTCTGTATTCTTTCCTATGGTTATGTCCCATGGATGTGCTTATCTCTATGCACCACAGATGAGCTCATCCATCTAAATAATTTAAAAGAGCCATCTCCAATGCAGTGGATGTGCCCTGCTGCTGCCTGCTTGCCTTGCTGACCCCTCATCAAGTCTGCCTGTGCTTGTTGGTGTCCTTACTCTCTTGGGCACATGGACTTCTTGATGCTCAATGGAAGGGTATTTCCATATAACCTTTGGCAATTCACCCCGCGAGCTGTAAACAAAAAATAAGCCCCGCTGCCTGCCTTGCCTCCTCGTGGCAGAGGAGGTGGGAAGGGCCATGCACCTCAGCTATCGCAGCGCGGCCGAGGACATCATTTTGAGTCGCCACCAGTTTCAATTTCCATGAGGAGACAGCTGTGAGCTGCAACACCCGAAAAGCAGTCATGGTGCCTATTCTCTTGTCCTGACTGTGAGAGTGCTACCAGGGACGGTATTGGCAGGGCACCTCCTAAATTACCCTGGGATCACCCTGAGGCACCTGTACCGGGCGCTGTGGTGTGGAATGCAGGGCTGCTCTGCAGGATGGCCTTGGGGCAGATCTCACGTCTGTTTAAACTTAAGCTGTCGTAGGTAAGGGGTTTTAATTTTTTTTTATTTTTTTTTTCAGGGAAAAGCCCACATTAATAACGTTCTAATTACAAACTCTATTCAGCAAGATCTATTTATAATTCTTCAGTCTGTCACTGATTTAACTAGAAAGTCATATGTGCCCAGGAATGCATATTATTTGGGATGGAGAGACATCCTTCAGGACTCATCCCTTGGATGCTTATCTATGAGTATTATTATTTAGATACTTTATGAAAGTAAAAAAAAAAAAAAAAAGGAAAAAAGAGGAACCCTTGGACTTTCTTTGTCCCTCAACGATACCCGAGTGGAGAAAAAGTAAGTGATGCTTCAACAATTACTCCCACAAACACAAGCCTTTTTATCCCACCGGTGGCTAGAAGACCTGACTGAGATTGGGGACGATGATATAAGGTACCATAAAAGCATTTTTCAGGGGAGAGTCACAGCATCATTTGGATTGGACTAGACGCCTGGAGGTCATCTAGTCCAACCCTCTGCTTAAGCAGGGTCAGCCAGTGCAGGTTGTCCATGACCGTGTCCAGCTGGGCTTTGAGTATCCGCACAGACAGAGGCTCCACAACCTCTCTGGACAACCTGGGTCAGTGTTTGGTCACCCTCACAGTAAAAAAAGTTATGTTCGGTTTGAATTTACCGGGTTTTATCTTGTCCCCGTTGTCTCATCCTGTCAGTGGGCACCACTGAGAAGAGCCTGGCTCCCTCTTCCTCGGTCCCTCCCACCATCACTTGCACTGATGGGATCCCTCCAAGACCTCTTCCTGTGGCCAGACAGTCCCAGCTCTCAGCCCTTCCTCCTGTGGGAGATGCCCCAGTCGCTGCCTCCCAAAAATGTACCCTCTAAGCAAACTAGGCTGACAGGAGGGAGGGAATGAGGTGCCTGAAGTCACACGTGTGACAGCACGGGATCCTGACAGAGGCCACATGCGTGGGGACACTTCTGCTGGCCCCCAGCTCTTCTCCCAGGCATCAGACGGGGCTGCTTGCTGTCAAATCTGCCTTCTGAAGTCGGTAGCTTTGTGCTATTTTGGAGCAGAGTATAAAGAAAAGAATTATAACCTCTGCAAGGGATGGTGTCTTGCCAGGGGTTGCCTTTGCTGCATGAAGTCCTAAAGAGGAAAGGCAGCCTCAAACTTTGTGTATTAAAGGGAACAACTCGTTAATTTCCTGTGGTTTTACATGAGATCTGTCCCTGAAGAAACCAGGCTGCATCTGTCAGAAGCTCCATCTACTTGATTTTCTTGATTTTTTTTTTTTTTTTCTTGGACACCTTTACAGCAGCGGTATATAAGTGTGTCTCTCCACACCCCTCTCAAAAGACCTACTCGTATCTTCAACAGATCTGCGCCTCGTGTAGGATTTTTTGTGTGTCTTTGAGGCGGGATGCATTTTTCATCAGGCACAGCCTTGCTTCGTTGAACGCTGGTAGCTGGGAGCAGCCTGGAGTAAGGAATAAAACACCGGTGACAGACACCGTTTCCAGTGACGTGGTGCCACAACAAGCCAGGATGGCTTCTGAAGGCGACGTTTCATGTCGCTGGGTGCCCTTTCTCCAGATGTTTCGGAGTTGGAAGTCATCATTTCCGCTGTCAATCCTACAGGAGCTTTTTTCATTAATAAAAGCATACAGTTTAGGGGAAAAAAAAAAAAAAAGAAAGAAAGAACCTTGATATTTCAAACTCTAAAAAATAATGTAAGGAATAAGAAATTCTATTATTGCATGAAATACAAAGAAATGCTCTGCAGGCGCAGACCTGCGGACCTGGGGTGCAATAAAAAACCCCCCAAACAATAAAATAAAACAACAAAAAAAAATACTTGTTTGGTTTTTCTTTTTTAAGCCGTCCGAGAGTACAGCACACACCCACAGGTCGGGACCGGGATCGGCGGCGAAGAGGGCTGCGAGGGGAACCC
>VXBL01010096.1:186230-203665 GCA_013400195.1 Aramus guarauna | reverse complement strand
AAGAATTTCTTTCTAACTTCTAAACTAAATCTACCCTCCTTAAGCTTAAACCCATTACCCCTTGTGCTATCTTTTTCTCAGAATGAGGGTCAAGTCCAAAAGGAAGAAAAAAGCTTAATACATGCCATATTTGATAGCAAGCATTTGGCATGGGGTAGCTCTAAAACCATATTTGAAACATATAAGATGCGCCTACTTATAGAAAAAGGTGTTTAACTCCCTGATTAAATAACTCAAAATTTAGATGAAAGGTTCAAAAGTTCTGATGTGTCCAAAATATATCACTTCAAAATGGTTTGGAGGCCATTAAGAAAAACAGATTCATGTTGCTAGAGATATTTCTCAAGAGAATTTTTGAAAGGGTAGTTTTATTAATAGCCCATTATATCGGAATAGAGTAAAATATTTTTAAATGTATGTGGTGACCAAAGCAAACTTATTTGGAGCTGTCTGATAAAATGGATATATCTACCCTCAGGGAAAACACGGAAAGTAATTGGACATTGTTACTTCAGAAAAGGGGAAAAAAAAGGTCAAAGAGAACCATTTATGATAGATATTTCAGAACATATTTATCATCACTTAATGGGCACCCATATGAAATGTAAAGAATTTGTCTCTCTTCTTCAGTCATCAGGACTGAAAGGAATATTTCCAGATTAAAAAAGCATATTACACTGACAGTAAAATAGCCATATAAATAGTTTACAACCATTTCAGACTGCAACAATATGTTGACCTAAGTAGATGATGAAAATTGTTCATCTATGCTTGCAAATATAACTGAATATTCACTGAAGAGGAAAGTTTCATAAGATACAAATGCTAGTTAGACACATGATTTCCACCATCTCCCTATGGAAGTTAGTTCCTTAACTGATTTTTGCACATTTAAAAATCTTTCCTGAAATGATCTGATCTAAAAAACACAATCGCTTTTTTTTTTTTTTTTTTTTAGAAGCAGCCATATTCTTTCTACCAAATCATAGTGGGGGGTGTAGCTCCCCAGGATGTTCAGTTTCTGCTCATGTTTTTAGTCCTGAAGGATGGATCCATACCAGGAAGCTCTCAGAATGGGAACTTAGCATCTTGAAAGGATCTGATCTCTGAAACCAAATAAAAGCAAAACAAACCAAAACAACAGAGTTGCCTCTACCATCTAAATTTGGAGCTGAGGTGTTATATAACTGTATTCTGGCTTTCTTTGAGGAGACACAAGCAGAAGTCCTAGAATCACAGAATCACAGAATGGTTTGGGTTGGAAGGGACCTTTCAAGATCATCACGTCCAACCGCTCTGCCATGGGCAGGGACAATTTTCACTGGACCAGCTCGCCCAAAGTCCCATCCAACCTGGCCTTGAATACTTCCAGGGAGGGGGCATCCACACCTTCTCTGGGAAAGGCTAGGGAATAGATTAACCCAGGTAATTATTATTGTGGAGAAGGTATCCAGCTACAGATGATGAGGGTTGACACACAGCTCAAAGTTGGTTGTGATTGGATGACACAGTTCCTTCAACTTCGACTTCAGTGTTCTGAGCTTATTGAGTATCCCCATTAAAAGGTTTCCCTTTGAAAGTTTCCAGTCTGTATAGCACAATTATTCTTGATTCTTTCTGTTTAGCCCTCCCCAGAAGCACCTGTCACAGACTCTGTCAACATCCTGATGCTACAGCCCCTCATATAAATTGAGTTTCTTATTATGGCAGGGGGGTTGAAACTAGATGATCTTTGAGGTTCCTTCCAACCCAAACCATTCTACGATTCTATGATTATTTTTTAAAAAGCTAAATATTGGTGGAGATTTGGGCCATACAATTAAATATGTTTACTCTTATGACAAACCGTAACACTATTCAGCCCCTCATTGTTCCACCAACATGAGTTTTGTGCATTTCTGCTTCAGAGAAACTAAATTTGTTTTTCTTCATGGTCACTTGGATAAGCAGCAAAAAGAGGTATCACAGCAGCCTGTGTTTTAGCCATTGAGACAACCTCCTGTGATATCAGCAAATCTGACAAGCCCAACCCCAAAGGTTACTCCTGTCCCAGCAGACCCTGGAGAAGGTCGAGGTGCTATCTTTGGCCTTCAGCTAGTACTCAGGAGACAAGCTACACTTACTGTTTACTAATCTGGTATCCTACGCAAGAAAAGTTAGGTCAGAAACTCCACTTTTTTTCTGTCTGTGCTCTGTTCTTGTCTTGTGGGAGAATGCCATTCTCTTCTTTGTCGTCTCCTCACTTTTGCGCGGGGGCTTCTCTGTGTCTCAGCAGGTTCTGACGCAGCAGGGACCTTTACAAGAGCAACTGAAAATAAATATGTTCAGTCTTCCCTGAGCTGTGAAAATTTTCCTCCTGTTCATCTTTCTGGAAATCACAATGTAGAATTAACTTTTACATTTTAAATGATTAAAAGAAATACTTGCATGCAATGGTTGCTTTAGAAAACGTTGAGCTCAGATGTAAATCCAGAAAGTCCTTAATTCCTTCAGCTACTGTTTCAAACCTGCCTTCCCTCTGCTCTTGAGGGATTGTCTTTCCTCTGAGGAAACATGTGTGTCAGTGGAGGAATCTATCCTGACTGCCTCCAGCTTCTTGCTTTTCCTCTCAGTGTAGCATCTCCACTCCTGACCCTTTGCCTCTACACAAAAATATTTTTCCTTGAGCAGTTTTCCAGATTCTCTCCAAAAAAATGAGTTTGTTTCTGATACGTGCTGCTGTGCCATATGGACACCAGGAAATGTGCAGAGTAGCTAATTTCTAAGAACCTAAAGGTATTCTGGTTTAGTAAATCATCTTTTAGATAAAGTCTAGGATTTTCTTGGGGAAAACAATATGTGCAGTCCCAAAAGATGAAACTCATGCGCCATTTGCTTCTCTGCTACCAGTGCTGAAAAACGCAATTTAAGAAGCAACAGGCCACGAAACTTTTGGGTCCATTCAGGGAGATATTCAGCCCTTCACTACCTTCCAAGGAGTGAGTGACAATAAAATAAGGTGATGGTGCTCTTGGAAGAAGTCTCACTTGATCATGTGGATTTTCCATTTTTCTTGCGGGACCCTGGACTTGAGTGGACCAACACTGGTAAGTGTAGAGAATTGCTAAGTGCCACGGCATCTGAGCACGATTTGATTCCTTCCATTCTCAACTTCTCTGACAGGCAGTTCATCAAGCATCAACAACACGTAAAACAAGTTGCACCATGTTGTGATTTAACCCCAGCTGGCAACTAAGCCGCACACAGCCACTCGCTTGCTCCCCCCACATCAGGATGGGGGAGAGAATCAGGAAAGTAAAAGTGAGAAAACTCGTGGGCTGAGATAAAGACAGTTTAATAGGTAAAGCAAAAGCTGCATGTTCAAGCAAAGCAAGACAAGGAATTCATTCCCCACTTCCCATGGGCAGGCAGGTGTTCAGCCATCTCCAGGAAAGCAGGGCTCCATCACGCATAACGGTGACTTGGGAAGCCACCACTCTGAACATCCCCCTCTTCCTTCTTCTTCCCCCAGCTTTATATGCTGAGCATGATGTCATATGGTATGGAATATCCCTGTGGTCAGTTGGGGTCAGCTGTCCAAGCTGTGTCCCCTTCCAACCCCTTGTGCACCCCCACCCTGCTCGCTGGTGGGGTGGTGTGAGGAGCAGAAAAGGTCTTGGCTCTGTGTAAGCACTGCTCAGCAGTAACGAAAACATCCCTGGGTTATCAACACTGTTTTCAGCACAAATCTAAAAGCTAGCCCTGTATTAGCTACTCTGAAGAAAATTAACCCTATCCCAGCCAAAACCAGCACACATCAAAATTGAATGTTTTCATAGCTACATGTCTTTCTATATTTAAACAGTGTTTGAACTGGGAAAAGAATCCGCTTAAGAAGACTGGAGCTTAAACAAAATACAATGAAGAAGTTATAAATGGCTTACATGAAACCATGCTTATGTGAAAGTAATGGCATTCATGAACAGTAGGACATCACATTTTCTAATGAATTAATGAATTTTGATTGCTTCACAGGTTTTGCCTTTGTGCTCAATGTGTATGTGTATACATTTGGGAATGAGACCATCTTCCCTGTTGTGGTTACTTGCAGGAGCACCAAATCATGCCTCCCCATGAGTTGAACAGAAGTAACACCAATTGTCACACGATCTTCAGAAGGTGGATGGTGGGGAGGAGGAGGCGAACTAGAAGGACACAGTTTACTGTTTTGTTTTATTTTACTTATTAAAA
Organism: Aramus guarauna; assembly: GCA_013400195.1. NCBI lineage: Eukaryota > Metazoa > Chordata > Aves > Gruiformes > Aramidae > Aramus > Aramus guarauna. The sequence continues at coordinate 199,435 of VXBL01010096.1, read as the reverse complement.
CTACATTTTCTGCCCCATGGACCCCCTTTCTCCAGGAGAGGAGGAGAAAAAGTAACTGACTCACAGTTTTCAAATGTGATTACCTTCTGCCTCTAGTGGAATTAACACAGCGAGTTGGACCTTCCAGCCACTGTGACTAACAATAATCCTTTTCTAATGCATTATTATATTGAGTATTCATTCACTCTCCTTTTGTTTATTCTTTGAAAAATAAACTAAGCCTGCAAATGTTTGAGCCAGTTTGATATTGATGTTGGGTCAGGCTTCAGGTTTTGATATTTATCATTTGTTCAGTGAAATGGAACTTTTTAAAGACAGTTAATAAATCACTTTGTCAGCTGAAAAGTGAACCACCAGGAAAAGAATGGAAGTGGTGAAAAGACTTTTAAAAATATCTTATACATATTCTGTGACTTCCTGTGAAAACTGCGGAACATTTTCAGCCAGTCTCCTTCAATCCATTCTTGCTTGTCCTCTGAAACTTTTTATGCAGCTGCAAGGTTTAGCATGAAATATATGTGCACATGCCAAGCTGAAAGATTAATGTGGCTCTTTGTTTTCACTGGTCCCTCTGGATAAACCCAGTACATTGTAATGGAAATACCTGCAGGACCTGCAGTTCACCTCTACAGGCTGATGTGAAAAAACGTATATATCTGGAACTACCAGAACCAACATGGCATTTCTAAAAATAGAGCAACACCAATAATTAATGGGTAAAATTGCCATTGAGGTAATTAAATGCCCATTTCACTTAAAGATTTGTCTAAATACCAGAAAGTTCAAAGCATTAAGTTAGGTTTTGTGCCGAATGAAGAGAGAGAGTGTCCCTGGGATGGGCAGGTAGAGCTCATCTGGGCATGTGGGCGGATGAAGGAATGCCACCAGGGAGCAGCCTGGGACCCCTCAGCTCAGAGGTACACTTGCATCCTCTCATCTGGGTACACCCACGTTCTTGCAAGGTCAGCTCTGAGGATTTCTACGCTAGCGAAGCTGAACTGAATCTTTGCTTAAAGCTTAAATACGGACTCTAGTCCCTAGACTAGCCCAGATGTGAATTTGAATGGTATTGCTCAATTTCTGCTAACAATATAATTATATAGTGACATAAATGTATATCAGGAAAGTCTTGAAAACTTAGTCCTAAATTTGCATCAATTCTTCATGTAACAGGCTCCATCTGTGAGAGTAAGCGGTTCAGTATGAATTCGATATTATTGGTTACATTTCCTTATATGACCCAAAAAATGCAAATTCAACAGATGCAAATATTTCAGAAGGAGCCTGGAATGTCTTTCATGACTGTTATTAACATAAGTAATTACATCCTGCGGCAAAGCCAATTTATTCAACATTTACTATATTGGACAACAGGCATCTTTTGTGCATAACGACAGGTAACAAAGCATAGCACCTTTAGTAATTAATTTTTTTATATCAGTGACTCTTTTGGAGCATGTGATTGAGTGTGCAGTATTCATGTCACCATTTTCAGCAATTTTACCCAAAGCCTGGTGATTGTTACTTCATAACAGTTGAAAAAGCAATTCCATTTTACTGGAATTTGTCATTGGACTGCTTTGGCAATTATGGAATGTCCAACACATGCAGGACAAAGGACAAAATTAGAACTGCTGTGTTCTTCTTTTAATTGCACTGTCATCAACAGGCAGCGCTTCATGTAGTGGAGCGATGTGGTTTGCTTGCTTGTTGCATTTCCATTTCTTCATAAGGAGGCCCACAAAGTTGATCAGATGGCTGGAGCACCTCTCCTATGAGGACAGGCTGAGTTGGAGTTGTTCAGCCTGGAGAAGAGAAGGCTCTGGGAAGACCTTATAGCAGCCTTCCAGTACCTGAAGGGGCCTACAGGAAAGCTGGAGTGGGACTGTTTATCAGGGAGTGTTGTGATAGGACAAGGGGTAATGGCCTTAAGCTGAAAGAGGGTCGATTTAAATTAGATATAATGAAAAAATTCTTTACTTTGAGAGTGGTGAGGCACTGGCACAGGTTTCCCAGAGAAGCTGTGGATGCCCCCTCGCTGGCAGTGTTCAAGGCCAGGTTGGATGGGGCTTTGGGCAACCTGGTCTAGTGGAGGGTGTCCCTGCCCATGGCAGGGGGGTTGGAACTAGATGATCTTTGAGGTCCCTTCCAACCCAAACCATTCTATGAGTCTATGATTCTATGATTTTATAAAGCCAAAACTGCACATTTAAAAACCTAAAGGAGTGATGAAATACAGAGCCAACATGAGGAACCTGCTAAGGTTTTATCAATGCACTCTTGACTGATGTATTAGAGCAGGGTAACTCCACTTATTTCTGCTACTTCAAGAAGCTATTTTTGACCATGTCAAGCAGAAGTGGGCCAGCTAGTCTTCTTGAGTTGTGGGGCCTAAAGACATCCTGGTGGTGGGGTGTGTGTGCTTCATCCATTTGAGGAAAGTACTGGAGAAGAACGTAAATGCTTATAGTCAAATTCTCATTTACAATTAGGCCCTCTGATACTGACCCAGCTGTCAATGCAGGGGCTTTAGAGGATGATGAAGGTAAAGTGACAGTTATTATTTATACTCTGTCTTACCACGAAAATAGAATTTCCAGATCCTTGCCCTGATGGACCAATGAGGCCAAATAGTGTTCTGCTCGCTTGCGTGACGAGTCTCATCATCTCTACACAGCTTCATCCCATGAAGAAAGGGAAAGGATGGGTTGTAAATTCCACTGAGCTCAATATAAAGGACTCTGTAGAGGATGAAAAGCTAAGGCCCTGATCCTACACACATTTTCTTGTTTGGGGCATTTTACTTAGTTTGTCCCCTTGTATTTTTCATCTTCCACACCAGTGGCTTCTTTGGGTTTTGCCACACACTGATCTCTCATGGGAAGCACAGCATCTCTGCCAGGACCTTTTATATAAGCACCTGGTCTTATTCCCCATATTAAATTCTTTCTCTCCATGTTCCTTCCAATTTGGTACCAATGAGGTTCATTGATTTGTTATGTCAAGTGAGGATGTAAACTCTTCCAAGCACATGTGCCATCTTTTGTGCTTGTGTGACGTCTGACTCCAGGGTGCCCAGTGCAATGGATCCTGAATCCATGTTAGAGCTACTCATAGGTGCTGCTGCATTACAGATAATAATATTAGCAGTAGTCATAAGACCATATGATTGGTGCTGCATTTTTGTTTGTATAACTGTGAAGTACATAACTGTGGGTTTTTTCCATGAAAAAAGCCCTGTGATTTCAGCAGCAGTGTAGGCTGATTTCATGGGCAAGTAGTACAAGAGCAAATTCACCCCAGAGCCCTGAGCATCCAGCAAACCTTTTGCTTTTGATTCCCGTGACATGACTCCTTTGTGAGGATATGAATTCTCTGAATACTTATTTTCAAGGAATAGCTCCTTTTAATGGGTGGAAGGTGATGTGAAAATATAATAATACATTATGCAAACACAAAGCCTCAGTTAAGTTTTCAAGAGCACTATATAGCCTTGATTTCAGTTGCTTCAGTTCATTCCATTTTTCTTAAAGCTGTGTATTCTCCAGAATGCTTCCTCCAACCAAAGAAGTAAGAATAAAAGCATTTCCATTTGACATTAGTTATTCTATTTCTTTTCAGAAAAGAGCAGCAGTCTTGGTAGTGTTCATGCTCTGCTGTTAAGGGCTAAGAAACCTTTTCCTTAATTATATTTTTTTTTTTCAGACAATGCCTTCATTTCACATTTCCCAAGGCAGAAAATGCCATGTTGCAACACATCAAATCCTGGCACACCAGCTACACACCTCATTATCCCAGGTCCTGGGATGGAATGCAACAAACCTGGTATAAATGGATGTCATGAAGCACTATGTAGTATGTCAGGGATGAGTCCTTGACGTGCCATACTTTTCTGCAAAATGTAGCGTGATGAAAGAGTGCCTTCTCTTAACTCTCCAGCATCTACAGGTGACAAAAGCATATGTAAGAATGTACAAAAGCATAAAGAATTCCTGACCTTGCTAACTTGCCTCTTCTATATAGAGGTGATTACCGAGTTAAAGTTGCAAGCAGAAATGTTTCAATATAATAGGATCTCTGATCATAGGAGTCTCTTCCTGCTTCTCATCACTTAGGATCCAGGCCATTCAGCTCTGAGAGACAGGATCTCTCTCCCTCTGGAAACCATCAAAGTCAATGACGCATCTTAATTGTTTTTACAGGAAAATGTGGTCTTTACTTCAGAAGGATTGCTTTGTTAAACACCTAAAATGTATGTACAAGCAAATTGCTAAATTAGGCAGAGTTGATACAATCCTCCCTTTTATTTCTTGTCTTGGAAGTATATTGGGCTTATTAATGACTAATTTATTTAATGTATGGAAATAGCTTACAGTTAAAAAATAAATACAACCTCTAAAAATGATTTTTATTATGTAAGAACAGAATCCAATGATTTTAGTAAACTAATCAAGATATCTGCGTCAATCATTTATAAAAAAAAAAAAAATAGCTAAAACTTCCTGTAATTTGAATGAAAGCAGGAATTAATTTTGCAACCAGAATCCATTTTAAGCACTTACACATCCTGTAGCCGTTAGGGGCAGGGTACGCATAACAGGGGGACTGAACTGTAATAAAGGAAAATAGCTTATTCTTTGGGAAAAAGAAAAACTATCAGCTTTCCCAAGGAAAAAACAAATAAAAAAAAGAGAAGAAGCAGGGCTCCTCTATCTCATGTTCTATTCATCAGCCTTTCATCACCTCTGGCATTCTTGGGGCATATTTCTATGATGTTGTCTCCAGACTTGAAATGTATTGTAATATTTTGATGGCATGTGTAGTGCTCTGGATCCTGTAAGTAGCATTCATTCTCTCAAGGTGATGCAGCTTGGAGGCAGGAGGGTTTGCTATTTGTAAAAACAAAATCGAGGAAGAAAAGTATTTTGAAAGTATTTTGTGCAAGAACCCCCAAAAATGTGCTGTTTCAGCTTGAATGGGCTTATATTTTTTAAGCTGTTTCACTGAAGCCTGAAGTACACAAATGGAAGCAAATTTTAAAACACTCGCTTTCTGGTATTTTTTGTAGCTATTAAATGAATTATTTAAATCTGTTAGCTAAAATGGAGGAGAGTGAAGAGGGTTCACTTGCTGTTTAGTGCTCTCCATCGAAGGGAGTTGAAACTCTCCCAAAACGAAAGTGCAGTCCTTTTGCAGACGTGAGCCAGACGAGTGTAAAGCTCAGTAAGTGCTGCAGTTATGCGCTCATTCGCACGCTGTTTTGTCCTGAAACAAAAACCTTTGGGCTACAGTTCTCAACTCTATAAGCCTCCTTCATCTTGCAAGGCCAGCATCCACGCAGCCGGCGACGCTCTTGCAAAACACCGTACGCACTCTGATGCCACCTTCCCCTCCTCCCTGGCAGGGGAGAAGAGCATTCGCCTTGTCCTCGGCTTCTCCAGGGCTCCTGGCTGGGGGCTGGCCGGTGGTGGAGCAGCCGTGAGAGCATCCCCGAGCAGCAGCGGGTCCCGGAGCTGCACGCAGCGGTCCCTACGTGCAGCACTGAGTCAGGCACTCTGGGATTACGAAGTATTATATCAATAGAAGAGGACTGTGTGCACACTGTATGAGTCTGTTTGTCTTCCCTAAAATTTACTGGTGTGACTCATGACTGGCTTTCTCTGTGCTGTTAATGGGATAATTGAAATACTTTTCCAGTGGTCAATTTAACATGCTTTATACCCCACAGCAAGATGACAGGAATGGCAATTATACTCCCACACGCATTTTGTAATTTTTAATCTCCATGGGCTGGGCAGAATATACGTGCTTGTTTTCTAAAGGTACGGCAGTTTGTGGGCGTGCACCACAACGGTGCACTCTGCCCACGGCTCACGCAGGATTTCAGTGGCTGGGATGGGATCAAGCCTGCCTCTGCGTTGCTCGAGCCAAGGTGGCAGACAGGTGAGGTAAGGAAAGCAAAGAAACAGCAGTAGCGTGAGTGACGCGAAGGGACGCATGGAAAGGAAATGTTATTGATGACAAAGCAAGAGAAAAATACTTGGTAGAGATAAAGTGACACTATTGATGGATAGCTGAAAGAGAGCGGAACCTGAGCTGAGGGATAAGTGAGGAGGACAGAGAGTCAAAGCGAGAGACAGTGAAGGCACCGACTTGGGCTGGTGCAGAGAAGGGATGAGGGAGCGTTGTGAAGCATGTGCTGTGCCGTACAGCTTTGGCTTGCAGGTGAGTTCATTCAGGCCTGGATCCAGACTCTGTGCAGAACAAACTTTCTTTTACTCCCAAAATTTCCTCCCAAGAAAAGGTCTGACATGTCGCAGTGCACATCACATGAAGCATGGGTGTTAACAGGACCTGTATACAGGGGCTTTGCTGGGTGAAGGATTTCACCCAGTGACATCATGGCAGCTTTCTGGTTACGTATTTTATTAAGGACAGAGGAACTTTTTATTTTACAAAGTGAATATTCATATCCTTTGAAATACCTAAGTGGAAAATACTTTTTTACAGCTAGATGGAGTGATTATAGCACTTTAAAAATCAATCACTGTTCCCCTTTTAAAAGGTTCTTCGCATTTAACAAGCTGATGAATAGCCTAATTAAATTCAAAGGAGTTAAAAAAAAACAAATTCAGAAACTGAAGCATGCCGAAGTGCTATTTTGAGGAACACAAAATATGACTATGTCAAAAGCCGGTTTGGTGAAGCAGCATGTGATGAAAAATGTCTTATTCAATTGAGGCTGCTCCCTTACTATCTCTCATAAAGATTTTGAACGCAGAATAGCAGTGCTGTGCTTGCAGGATCACAGTTGCTGTTTCATTCTCACCTTTTTCACTTCCAGTAGTGATGTAAAACAGGAGGAAATCATAAATGCAGTAGCGTAAATTACTGCTCTTCATTTTTATTCTTTGTGGAATTATGGATGCATAATAATTTTTATGGCTTATTTTACTGTCCAGGCAGAGCAGTACTCTGTTGTGCGAGGTACTGTGCAGAGCACAGAGGGCTGAGCTACTTTAGTGTAAAACGGGCAAGAGAAAAAGAAAAAAATTCTTTCTTCTCTTGAACTGGGAGATTTATGGGATACTACTGCATTGTTGCAGCTAATATATTTTTTTTTTTCATTTTTGTATCTTTAATTATGTAACGAAATTATATCTATTTATTATCTATTTAACCTATTTATCACTTATGTCAATTTATGATCTATATGGAATTTGTCTTCTTCCTTCCTTACACTTCAGTCCAGTGAAACAGCAGAAGGGTGCTGCAGACATTTACATTTGCTGATTCTAAACTTTTAGTGAAGCCTTCTTTTAGTTTCTCAGGCTTGTTTAGTTTTCAAATATGACAGCAGCAGTTAATATTTCCTTAAAGATGGTCAGTGGATCTCCTACATGAGAAGTTACTTAATCTGCCACTTGGATGTTGAAGAAACAAACTCTCTTTTCTGCAAATGGATCTGTCGTTTGCCCAGCTTCCATGCAGTGGTTTTAGGGATCAGGTGTACTCAAAATTTTGAACTATTATTTCAGTTTAAATGAGAAAACAGAAGGGACAAAGAGTATTTGGGCTATTATTTTTACCCCAAATTTGAAAAGCCTGGCTGCAAAAGAAGAGGTTTAGATAGAGGAAATGGTAGAGAAGAAAATATGGTTGTGATTAGAGAAAACGTACCATGCAGGCAAATAGAGATAAGGTCCAGAAAGAAACTCAATGGGTAGATGAGAGATGGAGTTGAACTAAGGCTGAGAGGCAGGCGAGATGGTGAAAGAAACGAGAGGCAGCCGAGGCAGAGGCTCACAGCACAGAAGCCAGCGGTAGTGGAGCAAGGGAGGAACGTCAGCGGACTGGAAGAAATGAGAACTGCGGACAGACACAAAGTGCCACGTCCAAGAAACACAGAGAAGGAAATGTTAGAAAACAGCTTATTAGAGCAGTCCAGTGAGAGAGAAAGGAAGAAACAGCAGGGATGGAAGAGTAAAATACAGCTCTACGCTGGCATTAAGTGTGGAGTACCACAGTTTAAAGGAAGGGGCAGGTGTCAGCTAATGTGAGGAACGGGACAAAGCAATAGGGGAGGACACTGAGCCGCCGCGATGGATTTGTGGTTTTTAAACACTGTGCTCAGTGAAATGTGGGTTGACTTTTCTTCAGACTGTCAGGTTTTGAGGCGTGTTCAGGATTACCCTTTACCGTGGAGGAGAGAGAATGAGAGATTACTCTGATTTTGTAGTTGTAGATCAATGCTTTAGAAAAAATAAATAGAAGAATTTCAGATAAAAAGAAAACTGCCAGCAGCTCCTTTTCTTGTTTGGATTTCTTTTTGTTAGCACATAGTGGAGTCTGACATTACCTTCTCTTTGCTTCCAGATGCATTAGCACACACTTTTCTAGGAGAATAGTATCACTGGCAGGTCTGGATTGACTTCTGCTACTGACTGACTTGGAAAGTGAAGCCTTCTGGGGGAGATAAGCTTATAAGTAGCTCCATAAAATTTCTACTTGTCTCTTTTTTTACATTGTGCGGAGGTTATCAGACAGCCAAAGTTCAGTCACTCTCAAGTGCTGTTCACAGCTCAGGAATATACAGGTGCCAGAAGAATTTATTGTAGAGTGACACAGGCTGATTTCAGTGTGAGAGTAGTCCATCCAGTGAAAAATTCATAGCACATAATATTTGGAGTTTCCAAGAAACATTTCACAATGAAAAACTGAAAGCTGTGATAAACTTAATAGGTGGGTTTGCTAACATTTTTGTTTTGTAAAATCAATGTGTCTGGAAAAAAACATCAATCATAGAATTACAGAATCATAGAAAGGTTTGGGTTGGAAGGGACCATCTAGTTCCAACCCCCCTGCCATGGGCAGGGACACCCTCCACTAGACCAGGCTGCCCAAAGCCCCATCCAACCTGGCCTTGAACACTGCCAGCGAGGGGGCATCCACAGCTTCTCTGGGAAACCTGTGCCAGTGCCTCACCACCCTCACAGGGAAGAATTTCTTCCTAATATCTAATCTAAATCTACCCTCCTTCAGCTTAAACCCATTACCCCTTGTCCTATCACAACACTCCCTGATAAACAGTCCCTCTCCAGCTTTCCTGTAGGCCCTTTCAGGTACTGGAAGGCTGCTATAAGGTCTCCCTGGAGCCTTCTCTTCTCCAGGCTGAACAATCCCAACTCAGCCTGTCCTCATAGGAGAGGTGCTCCAGCCCTCTGATCATCTTCGTGGCCCTCCTCTGGACTCGCTCCAACAGCTCCATGTCTCTCTTGTACTGGGGCCCCCAGAGCTGGATGTAGTACTCCAGACAATCAATCTCCTGACCATTTTATTTTTACATTGCAGTTTTTAGTTAAACACTCTTTTTTCTTCTTGTTTCTCTTTTTATTTCTTTTCTTATTTCCTTTTTTTTTTTTTTCTTTGCACCTCAGTAGACAATGATTTTGGGCTAGTACATCCTCCTACCAGTAAGTCCTGGCAAATGACTGATGTATCTCCATTGAGTAGTGAGTACAATTGCACATTTGGTCAGCTGAATGTTGGAAATTTTTAAAATCTGGTTTTGCTCCTGTATGCTGATCCAGGTTTGCAAAGCATTAACAGGATGATTATCATTGCTTGATATTGCTTTGTGCTCATTCCACAGGGCACCTCGGCTACGTGTATGTGCAAACAAGATATATGTACTGCTTTGCCATGTTTGACTTAAAAAGGTATGTGCTGGTTAACAAAGTCATTTCTGTGTTCCTATGCTTTATTTTTCTTTTGGCTTGCTTCATTTGTAAAACCTATGCTCTGCGTGCATAAGGCATAAGTGATGTCTAGCTTTAGTTTCAGACGTATGAAGATATCCCCTAAGGTGCCCAGTTTCATCACGGCACTTTCATTACTCAGCTCCCAAGCGGAAAGAACCTCATCCCTCTTGACTCCCCTGAACTGCTGCGAGCAACAGTGCAGAACTGCAAGACCATCTAGCATCGGTAGGTTTCACGTGGTATTTGTCTGGATATTTGGACTGCTTGGTTTCTGAATGTTCATCACTACCTTCTCTTGCATTGAATGTAATTTTTTTTTTTTTAAAAAAACAAGCCTATGTTTAAACACCATTATGGCTGCCAACCAACCATCTTGATGTGGGTGGGAGAGTTTACGTAGCAATGGTATGTGCTGTTACTTAGACCACAGAGCAGGATCTGTGCCGGGGAACAAGCAGGGCAAGTGCTGCCCATGCAGGCAGAGGAGCTAGGAGCAGTGGGTGACAGTGGGGCAGGACCCTGAACCATTCGGTGCAGACCCATAGCACCCAAGCAAGAGGAGCAGAACAGGTCCAGGGATGGTCACCTGGGTCAGCTGAGAGTCCAGATGGCCAGGGTAGTTCACAGTGACAAGGCAGGTCAAGCTGGGAAGCCGAGTCAGCACAACAATGCCAGGCTTAACATGGTACAAGACTGAGCTCCACCTTTCCTGTTGTGTAGCTCAGGTAGAGACAGGGGGCTGAGCTTAGAGCTCAGCTTAAGCCTGAGCTTAAAAGCAGATACTGAGTTAAGGGATGGGTAGGACCACTCTCTCTGACCCAGCTCCTTCCCAGCCGTCCGCTCCCAGGTGACAGAGCTGGGCCATACCAGAGCTGGCTTGAGCATGGGCAGCCAAACGCAAGGGAGGTAAGAAGAGGAGGTGGAAGAGGCTGCAGAACCTATTCATGCATGCTAGGCCATAAAGCAGATAATGATTCAGAGAAGCTCACAGTCCTGACCACCTAAATCGGGAAAGCTACTGTAGCATCCTGCGATTCCTGCCCTGCCTTTTCTTCCAGTGGAAACCAGCCTGTAGGCAGGGAGTGGAGGAAACGCAGCCAGAGCTTTTATCTTAATGTGCAGTCCAGGCACAGCTGGGACAGGGACCTGCTTCCAGGAGCTGGAAGGCAACCTGACCTTTATTGTTTAGGCATAGATATCAAGGAGAAAAGTGGTATAAGTGCCCACTAATTTTGGTGCCCAGACTGAGACAACCAGATTCTGGTGTTTCAAAGTTGTTACTGTTTTGCAGCCCATGATGCGCAGGTACTGGGGCAGGTTTTATAAGAGTTTATGTGAGAAGCTATTAGAAAGAGTTTGGAGTGTCAGGGAGTACTTTTCATAATAGCATCACGGTGCTTGTTTTGGGATCTCAATCCAGGTTCTAACCAATTCTAAAGTGAAGCCACCATGCTCCTTTTGGGAGGTGCAAAAAACCCTGCAGTTCCATCTAACCAGTGATCAGCACAGGTAACATCTTCAGCCACTGCAATGATCAAACTCTATTGCCTCTACTGCCAAACTGAGCATGTTTAGTAATTTTCTAAATTGTTTAAATTTGTGCAGATCCTTCTGGGAGAGAAAACATACACCCTGCCAATAAACCTGAAGGTTCTTCTTTATAGAGTGGGAGCATTAGTGCTCTTCACAAAAATGCTTTTAATAGCAGAAAGACGAAGAGCTTGTCCCCGGTCTCATTTTTACCTAAAATCTTGTAAGAAATTACAAATTCCCAGCCTGGGGGAAAAATTAGCCCAGAACTTTGGTTAATCTTTGGCAATATTTTAAATAACTGAAAACAGAGTCTTCTAATGGAATGTGTCAGGCAAATTGAACTGTAGGAGGGACTGTCAGCTATGCCTACGATTTCTTATACTCATCTCCTATTGGAGATATCACTGTATAAAAATCTTAAAACATGATTAGCATGAGCACTGCACCCGTCCTAATAGTTTTCCTTATTTGAGCCTGATAATTGTCCATTACATCATCGTTACTGCAGTTAATCATACCTACCTTTCTTCACAGGTTTGCTTTCTTTGCAGTTAAGTTTTACCTCAAGTAGCAGCTCTTTTTAGTGTTGTTGCCTGTGATGGTTAAGGATCATCCTGGTCCTTGTTTCTGGGCCATGCAGATAACATAGATGTCTTGAACTAAATCCAGGGGGAAATGCAATATGAGACCCTTTACCACTACATGAGTGACCCTTCTTCACATATCTAGCTTTTAAGTGTCTGAAGTTAGATGAAATTAATCCCATCCCATTGGAGTTATTCACTATTACCCTCCTCACCATCAGATGAAGCACAAAGAAATATAAGCTATACCCAAAATCTCCACCTTCATTTGCAGGTGTCATCTAAAATTTTATTGTCATTCTCCAAGAGCAGTGAGGATACTGTCCTGAACCCGAATACAAAGTAGGCAAATTCAAACCTATGCAATCAAATAAACAGAAGATTAACAGCCTAGTCACATCTGCCAGCTCTGAGGACTAACCACGCCTGAAAGCTATGTTGTCATCCCGGGTCATAACAATCTAAAGGAAAAGGATCTGTAAACAATCTTTAACCATAACATGACCAATTTTTTATTTAAAATCCTCTTTAAAAATTAAGGTTGCAATTTCACTCTAATTCAGTCCAAGAATTTCTCATTTTTATCACTTTGGAGAAAACTGATCCAAAACAAAATCCCTCATGGCTCTGAGGGGATATGACATATTCCCTTCTCAACATGTTACACATGGATTCTTATGAAGCTGTTGGCTTTTGTCCCTGCTGGAGAAACCCTTCACTTGCATTCTTCAAGAAGCAAGAGTCTGACAAATAACAGAAAGTCATTCTTTCCCATCAGCTCTTCCCATTGCTTCAAGCCAGATGGAGCATTCTCTTTCTGCTTCTCCCACCTTTGATTTTGGAAACACTAAACTATGTATCGTTCAGCAAGAAGCCAGCTTGTCTTTCCCTTCTCATCTTATTTTGTATCTCCTGCTGCTGTAAATAGTTCCAGACTGTCACCATGATTCTTCTTCAAAGCTTTTCCAAGCTTATGGAGGATCACTCTGACCCAGGTTTTGTCAGTTGCTCAGTTGTTCCCAGAGATCCCAGTATTACCACTGTCCACAGCAATCCCAGGGGTATCAATTCATCTTATTCTAAAACAGACACTTAAGACTGGGTCGGCACAATCCCAAGCACAACTACAGGCTGGGCAGAGAATGATTTGAGAGCAGCCCTGAGAAAGACTTGGGTGTTGGTGGACAAGAAGCTCAACGTGAGCCAGCAGTGTGCACTTACAGCCCAGAAAGCCAACCGTGTCCTGGGCTGCATCAAAAGCAGTGTGACCAGGAGGTCAAGGGAGGTGATTCTGTCCCTCTACTCTGCTCTTGTGAGACCCCACCTG
>VXBL01010096.1:172889-185611 GCA_013400195.1 Aramus guarauna | reverse complement strand
CTTTTTTTTTATTTTTTTTTTTTTTTTTTTTTTTTTTTTTTTTTTTTTTTTTTTTTTTTTTTTTTTTTTTTTTTTTTTTTTTTTTTTTTTTGTGGAACTGAGGATTAAGGGCCTGATCTGGAAAGGAATGTAAATGATACTGACTCAGGTTTTAGTTTTAGCATTAATAATACTGATAACATTTAATTAAGTGTTTAAGCTCATGTAATTTATGCACTTTAATATTCTAACTGCAAAGTTATACTAAGGTGCTGTTGGGCAGACTTTTCCAGAAGCTTCTCTTGTTATTTATAATGAAGGCACAATTATCCCAAATGTTAATGAACTTACAAACCTTGCTAGTGTAACGTTTGTTAAATGTGTGAGGAGAAAGAGGAAGACTGGAAGAAATCTCATACAACAGAAAGCCATTCAGGTTTTTTTGATCTCCGGTTAATGGTGAACCAACCATGTAAGTATCAGACATAAGGAATTTTTTTTAAGAACAGTATTTTTGTCAGTGTTTAATTTCATGTAGTTGGCACTTTTCAAAGATGACTGAGGAAATGAATAGCATTGAGACATTGAGATATGAAGAAATTTTCTTAAATACCCAGGCCTTTCGTCTCCCAGCATTCTCTTCTAAAAATTAAATCCTCACCCTTCAATGAGAGAAGGAAACAGATTTCTGAAGCATTATTACTGTGCTTTATAACTCCACCAGTAAAAAAGGAAAGATGCTACAGAAGAAACAAACTTTTTATACCCTGGTTTCTCCTGCAGTGCTAATTATCAGTGCTAGGCTTAAAAAGTCTGTCCGTTCTTCTTTTTGTGATCAATCTAAACATTTAATAAATTACCATGATAAAAGAATAACTTTGACTGGTTAACTGTGCAATAAATTGGCTGTTATTAGTCAGCAACATTTCTTAATACTATGTTTGTGTATATAGCTGTAGGTAAATTGCCAAAGTAATACAAGTCAATAGGGAAACCCACAGTTCTTCTTTCTAATTTCAGCAAAAACCCCCAGTATTCACCTTTGAAATAGAGAAAAAATTAAACAAAATCTCCGTAGCTGATTCTATTGACTTACTGTTTTTTGATTCATTCATGCTTCTGCAACATGTGGGCATAGCCATGATAAGCCTTACAGTGTTCACCCATTTGAAGACTGCAAAAGTTATTGTTGATTAATCAATGTAGATTTTATCATCTGCTGAAGTGTCAGCCCTGGGGAGATGGATGAATTTATATTCTGTATTCCCTAAGGGACCACACATTACCTGCGCATTACCACACATCGGACACAACAAAGGAGATTGGTTTTATCTGAAAACAGGTGTATCTCTCAAGATGTTGCAAGCCACTCTTTCAAAGGAAAAATATATCAGAGCTAAAGAGTGGGAAAAAGAATTGCCCAGTTTCCATGTGATCCCATCCTACCTTAACTCAACCACATAATATCACCTATCAGGCAGTAACGAGCCAAAAGCATTGCCCACCAAATGAATGATAAAACACTACATAACTCCTGTACCTTCAGCTTTCCAGTCTTGTTCAGCCTTGAAGGAACAGAAGTTTTATGCTCTTTTCTTTCCTTCTGCAGCCGTTTCTACTTTTTTGTGGGTTAGGTGGGAGTTTTTCCCTGATAGCAACTCTTGGGATCTGGAGAGCAATGGACCAGTTTGCTGATTAGTTTCCCCAACTTTAAGATTCATGATTTCCCTGACTGGGAAAGAGAAGGCAGAAGGTACAACGGCTGAAGTCCTGACTGCTTTGTGACGTTAATTGGGAAGCTGACACGGATGCCAGCTGAGATCCGAAGCAAGCGCAGAAGTGGTGTTCTCCCAGCTCAGGCTTGCATAGCCACCGCAACTGCCTGACGGCTGAGCCACGGTCACTGCCGACAAATATGCCCCAGCTCAAGACAAATGCGATGCAATATGATTTAACTTAGCCTACTGTGAAAAAGGATAGCAGAAAGCTGCTTCCCGTACATTCGTCACGGTCTGGGAACATGTGCGCTGATAGCTCTTGCTTCTCGGCAGATATGCACTAACGTTTTACCCTGCGGCAATCTGGTCATGTTTCTGAGCCTAGAGAAGAAAGTGCTAAGGTAGAAAAGCTCAGCTACTGGGAGCTGGGGAGGGAAGAGAGAATATTTTGTCGTAGTCACAATGTGTTCGGAGTATTGTTAGAGGCGTTTGGCATACCACACTTGGATCCTGACGCACGTCTTCCCAAATGTGTTCAAAGGCTTAAAAGTTTTAATTAAAGCCCTTTATTTAACTTCCTGAGCACTGAGAGTGTTAAGAATTTTCTGGGTGACAACTGTATTGCTTATGGTGGACTGCTCAGTTACTAGTTAGCAATAACGTTAAATTTATATGACGCCAGTATCTGTTAGCTAGAAAACCATGGGATATCACATCAATCCATCTGGGAAGTTGCTGTCTCAAAGATTAAAACACAGCTTTGCATAATCATCTAATATATAAGCACCAAGAGATCCAGAAACTTTACTCACCTTTGGATTACTGTTATTAGTGAATTTTTAGTCTGTTAGGAGTATCTCAACACACACGCTAATCAACACCGATTACCATAGTTCAGTATCTTCTCACTCATCTTTCCATTTTTCAGCCAGTAGGCATGTTATGAAAAGCACTATATTACTTTTAATCTTTTGTTCTATTTTAACCTAACACAACCCACTGCCTTTTGTTCACATATGTGGCAGAATGTCACTATGGTAATAACTGTGCTATTTTTTTCAGCTGTTTTAATGGTATGCTAACATTTGTTGGAAGCTAGAGATTTTGCTGGGGTACTGTTTCTCACATCTGGAGCATATTGCCCACTGAGGTTTGTATTGTTGATTCAATTTCTGATTGTAAATCCAGATCTAAATTTTATTTGTTCTCCTTGGCTTTCACTGAATAAACTAAATTTGTGGTTTTGTATTCTTTATGTGTAATTTTCCTTAAGACACTCTGTGAAAATCACTATGTAAGCACAATTTGTGCTGCATGGTGTTATTAAGTATTCTCTTTTAAGCTGTACAGTGAAAGAACTGTATAATTCATTTTGTTGTAGCTTCCCAAACAAATATATTTTGCTAAAATATTTTTGATTAAAAATTGATATGTCATGTAGCTACTTCCCACTGATTTTAAAGTGAACACAAATAGGATAGGCTGGAGGATTTTCGAAAGATGTGTTCATTTCATGTATTTTCTTCAAGTTGAATCTAAAAAGGCTTCCACTGGTAAAACACTGTTTCAAACCTACCACACGTAATTTCCTATGCCAGTATTCCTATGGAGGTCAAGATTTTAAAGTCGGTTCACCAATAACAGAAAGTGTGCTTCATACTTGAGATACGCAAATCTATATGTTTTCTTTCACTTTGAATTTCAATATAATATAGATCATAGTATGGAGTACCATCATATGCAGTACTACCTAAAATATTCTGTGGATGAGAAGGCAATGTGAGAAGTGCTATTTAAAATAAAAAAAAAAAATCCCATTTTTACGTCAGACCAGGAGGTGATTATGCACTGCTATTTCGCAGTTCACCATAACAGCAAGGAATAGTGAATGACTGCCTCAAAAACACGGTTGGCTGAGTTTCTAAACAGATTTTAACCAAACTGCACTTCCACAGTAATCAACTCTGGTACATTAGACATCTGACAGGGGTTTTTTGTTGTACCACTATATTTTGTGGTTTAAAAAAAAATTTTGTTTGTTTGGACAAGAGTTTTTACAGAACTATTTGCCTTTAATGCTTTGCAGAGGGATAGCTTTGTCTATGGAGCCACAGCCAAATTTTACTGTCGGATCTACATGATCAGCTTTCATTTATCTTCATAGTATTGACAAATGTATATACATTCTGATCTAATTTCACTATGCCATAGCTTACATTGACAAAAAAACTTCTGATTCAAATAAATGCTATACCTTGCAGCTTTAATAAGTATTAAATTTGAATCCAAACACCACTGAAACTTAGGAATATCTCCAGATTTCAATATGCACCTGAGTTCCACTGAAAGTAATAAAGGTCCTGAGTCAAATCCAAATGGAAGTACCCTTCAAAGTGGACAGGTGAAATTTAGAACTGGATCTGAGTTTATGTGGCTCAAACCTGTCTTTAACAGTTGAATTACTAAGTTACAACTCTTTCTTGATTTATTGACGTATCTAGGGTACAGCAAAACTTGAGATCCTCTGTTAAGCTCTACTGTAGTAGAATTTTGACTTGTTTTTGAAGGAATCATCATCTTTCTGAGTTGCCAAGGTACAATAGCATCTCTTCTGCTCTTGTCACTGTACTTTGCATCAGCTTCTCCCTGGCTCGCTACCCTTTTCAATGCCCTATTCCTGTTTGCCTTTCAGTCTTCCCATTCCTCAGTTCCTCATATTGCTGGCATATATTTTTATTCTTCCTACTTTTCTGGAATATCACTTCCTGAGAGACCTCTTTGACTCCATATTCTCTGTGAACGCTCTGTTGTATACCTGTAGCTTCTTAAACCTATGTCTGCTCCTCTGCCCAAATATTTCTGAAGGGGAAAATCTAGGTTAAGTAACTTAGAGACCAGACTTGTGCCTCCATTTTCTGTTCCTAGTTCATCAGTCCTTGTAAACTGGATGAGCCTCTTGTACAGCTAATGGAGTGAAGAGTGTGCTTTTGAAAGCCTTCAGGAGGAGGCCCTATCTGCCTAAATTTTAAGTGGAAGTTAAAAGCCTAAATTAGGCACACTGCATGTCATGTTCCCTTACTCTTTGGATGCAGAGATAGGATATTGTTTAGGTCTGTACTTCCTCAGCTTAAGACTACTAAAATTGAATTTTCTTTCTTCCTATCCCTCTTTTATGTTATTGTCATTGACATTTCAGATGTACTTTCAGTAATTCAGATTTCCAGCTGTGCACTTCTCTGACCTGTCTCATGCTTCTTGTGGGCAGCTTTACTTTTCTAACATCCTTCAAAATCCATTCTTTTCTTTACATCTGCATCAGCAAAACCTCAATACAATTTTTCTTATTTTTTTTTT
The DNA here is from genome assembly GCA_013400195.1 of Aramus guarauna. Classification (NCBI taxonomy): domain Eukaryota; kingdom Metazoa; phylum Chordata; class Aves; order Gruiformes; family Aramidae; genus Aramus; species Aramus guarauna. Next base: position 180,560 of record VXBL01010096.1, on the reverse strand, counting down.
TCCCAGTTTTTCCAAGGTTACAGTATCCTTCTTGTCCTCCAGTGTCTCTCACTGAACGTTTCCTTCTTACAATTGTTCAGCTTGCAACATTCATTCAGTTCTGCTCTAAATTACAGTTGACATGATTTCCCAGATCGTCGGTTGGGTCCTTACCTCTTGCAATATAAAGCCTTAACTCTGCTTTCTCCTGTTGAGAGAACCCACATTAAGTTGCTGTGCACCTGTGGTTTTTCTCCTCATTTGAGTGCCCTTCTGCCCTCGTACTCCCTCTCTGTTGTTCTCTGACCATTTTCTCCCTTGTCTCCCTCTTTTGGAGGTTTTTCATGTAGCTCTAGTGTACGGTGGTGGAGGTGGGGGCAATGCAGAATACCTGATGGAAGGTTCCTGCTCTTGGCTGGGCTGGCGGGACCCTCTTTCACTCTCCATTGACTATGGAAGGAGGCAAACACAGGAAGCTTCTGTTGGGCCAGCCACCCACTGTGTCTTCTCCTATACTCTTCCCTCTGCTTAGTGATTTTCTTGTGGTATATTAAGGAACATCTCTCCCTATAATTCCTTCCTATCCAAAACCTATTTGTCTGTCTTCAGCCTTCCAATCCAACAATGATTCCCTGGGTCATTGCCTAGTGGCTAGGGGCAAAAGTATCTTCAGGTTGGATTGCTACAGAGAGCAGAGGAAATTATCTTTTTGAATCTGAAGTATATTGGTAATTGTGGCACTTGTACAAGATGTTCTCACGTGCAGGGAGTGTTTACTTTAAGTTGTATTTTTCACACAGCTTTTATTTCTACAAGTAAGATTTATTTTTAATATCAAAGCATTCATGTCAGGAGATGGTTTTTAACTTTCCTTGTTTTTATGTTTAAACTGTACTGAGAGTAATATTTCAATTAAAATATTTGTCTTAGACTTGAATGACAGAGCAAATATTAATGAGAGATTCTGCACCACAAGAGCTGCAGAGAATGAAACATACTTACAAAACACTTTTTTTGTCCTGCCCGCTGGAACAGTGAATGATTATTCTACCTGCCTGTGAACCGCACTTTTTGTCCTAATTGTACTTTGAGTTCCCAGGAGAGGGTCACACAGGACAGAAGACATTGATTCATTCTAGCATGTGTCAGTTCTAGTGGACTTCCACTCCATGTGAAGTAGTGTGAGCTGATCAGTCTTTTTCCCACAGAAGTCTTTGCACTTCCACACACCTACTACCATGTCTCCATGACCAAAAATTCCGGCCTTGTTGAATTTGTGTTCTTTCTAGAATGCTATTGACAGGGAAAAGCAATAGAAGACTTTAGTTACCTGCCTCTTCCTTTCCATTCACAAAAATCACCACTCGCTCTTCACTGATGGGTCTACTAGCTCAGTATGGAGAAAGGGGTCAATCCAGCGTTTATATTCAAGGGTAAAGATAAAGAAAAAAAAAAGGAGACTTGGTATATGATCTTTTTTAGCTTATTCCACTGCCACTGCAGAATTTTACTTCTGCCATACAAAATTCGTAATGCTTGCCTTGCCTGACTTCATATGATGGATTACTTAAAGTGAAAAATTATTCAGAGATAACACCTCACATCACTCCAGTGCAATCTCATATGAAGATAAATGCTTGAAGTGTCTGAGCGCAGACTTGTAGAAAGGAGACATTGAGGAAGTTCAACAAAAACAAAAGCCAACATGAATGGGCTTTCAAAGAAGATGAGAGCGGAAGTGTGAAATAAGATGCTACAGCACGCTGATTAAGAAGACAAAGCCTCATTTGTGCCTGATCAGCGGTCCTTCCAGTCTGGGAATGAAAGGAGAAATATGACTATCAGACAGTTTTATTTGAGGAGTGAGGTAAAGTAAAAGTAAATACTAGATCCCTGGCAAAGAGACTAGCAAGACTAACAGTTTCCTTAAGATCTCCTCAGCGCTGGAAGTTTCCTTTGCATGGATAGCTTCAGATAGAGACTTTCAGTGTTTCCTCCACTGGGTTTATGACATCTCCATGTAAAGCTGATGTCAAAGGTCTTTGCCTCACAGACAAGAAACTGAGCCTAGGATTTATAATGTCTTCTGTGGTTCCTTCTGCTTCTCCTATGGGTCTGGGTCATCTCAGTGGTATATAGAGCACAGCTAGTAAATTTGGTTCAGTTTTCTGCAGTGTTTCCACATTGATTTTGGGTGATGGCCTAAAGGTATCTCTCAGAAACAGCAACAAAGGTGGGAAGATGATATGGTACAGGAGCCAGGAAACTGTGCCCCAAAAAGCTGTCTGAGAGCTAACAGTCAGAAGTAGTTCCTTCTCCAACCACCTCTTTGCACACGGAAGTTTCCTAGATGTAGCAGCTTGCATGTGCCTAAGAAGAACTGGAATCTGGCACAGGCTCTGAGCACTTATAGATACAGAGGTACCTGAATACCCCATCGACAGAGAGTTTCCTTGCATGGTTCTGGCAGGACTACGTATGACTACAACTCCTGGAAAGGTTTCACTCAGTTGTGAGTGAGGGCTTTGAAGATATTCTGGAAGGGGAGTGGGAAAACCTTTGGTAGTAAGTAGGTGCCCTGCTTCATAGTGCCATTCAGGCATGGGGTCCCTCTGACCCCATATGAACCACCTAACCCCCATGGAGTTTTCTCCACATGAAGGAAGTGCCAGCCTGGTTGCCTCCTGGGACTTGGACTTTGCAGGGCTTAAGGTACATATGGAAGCTGGGCTGTGGGACTAGAGGGGTCTATGCTTCTGGCAGAGATCTGTGTGTAATGGGAGCTGCCAAAGGGTTAGTGCATGGTAGGAGGAGGAGGCCTGAAAGTATCGTGTGCTGACTGTCCCTGGTGGGGCCATTCTGTGTCATCCAGCCTGCTCTGAACAGTGTTTCTAACACATTTGACAGTGCCCATCATCTGTCAGGATTAACGTCATTGTCACCTGGAACTTAATTGCCCACATATAATCATCTAGCACCATTCCTGATACCTTGGAGTGCCCCACTTGGTCTCTAGTTACCACCACAAGAAGGGCATGGATCCCAGTAGTTTCTACCTTGCATCTGCCTCCTTTGTAGGGAAGTTTCAGACATCCCAGGGTGTCACAAGTAGCATTAAGTGTCTTTGTGTGAGCAACTGAACCCAGCCCCTGGGTCTGTGGTGGCTCAGGTAGATTTGGCTTGCTTGACAATGTCCTAGTATTTAGTCGGTGATATGGAGGTCCCCTTTGTGGAGGGCAGGGTCACAGTGGACTACACAGATGCTCTTCAGACATCACAAGGCAGGCTCTGGCTGCTGTAGAGATGTGGGTTGTCCAGCATCAAAATTTCTATGCAGCAGGTATGGGAAGGAGTCCCTCCTGGCCGTTACCCCTTGGATGAGCATCACTGGTACCCAGAAATGGAAAAGCTGCATCTTGTACTTTGGACCTGCCAAAAGGAGTGCTGTGCATGAGGGTGTGGGCCCCAGGCTAAAGCATCAGACCTCAAAAGCACGTGGGGACAATCTGTGGGTGTGGTGAGTTCCATGATGTGAGGTTGTTGAGAACGCTCGAGGGAGTGCCAGAGACCCCATGCCCATCTGTACAAAAGCAGCCACTCCTGCCTCTCTGCAAGACAGCCTCAACGCCAGCACAGGCTGCGCATCTTCAAGTCCTGAAGACACTCTTGGAAATTCTCCTACAAGATGTCATAGACATAGCCCATACAGTCCACCTTCAGTATTTCACCTTATATGTGTCTTTCTCCCCCGAAGTAAAATCAGGTAACATCTAAGTATTTTGAACTTTGATGCTATGCCGATGAATCTATCTGAATGTTTTTTTCCATGCTTCCAGATCAATTCCAAGGAGAAGATGCTCTCTCTTCTCTCTGAGGAAATGCATGTCTTTGCCTAAAGTCAAGCAAGAAAGAGGAAAAGAAAGGCAATAAGCAACTTTAGTTCTTGCTGGGCAGGGTTGTTTCAGATGTCAACCAGCAATCAGTTACCACTCTCCAGTATTTGCAGTTGAAGGTTTCAACCTTAGATTTTAAAATTAAAAGAAATTAAAAGCCAACATTCCCACCCAAATTTTGTTTCAAAACAAGTAAGTTTTATAATATCTAAACGGACAGTCAGAATTTGTTATATAGGGAGCTGATGTCAGAACCAGCTACCATCAAAACCTAAAACTGACAGAAAAGTTTGTTATACTTGGATTTTATGACATGCTAGAGTAAACACGACTTTGACTGACAGCTTCTCAGGGAGACAATCTTACCACCCTTGTATTGTGAAAAGTATGTTAGGAGTAGGGCACCGTAAGTGGTATATGTGTCAATATGAAACAAAACCTGTTCAGAATTTTTTATGCTACTGGAAAACAGGTGATGCAAAGACAGCTTCAGCTTTTCTTTGTTTGGTGGATTTACAAGAATATTAGAAAAATCAGATAAACTTATTTCAAGTCTCTAAATTCCTTAATATGTAATAAGATGGGTTTTTTTTTCCTGGAATGTTACATTTTCATTACTTTTTCTGATTTTCAGGTTAACAGATGTTTGATTTTACCATATTTTGTGTCATATAAACCTCATCTATCTTCTGGTTTGTTGTTACTTTTTGGACTGCTTGTATTTCAGGTGCATCTAACAATATATTTGAGCTGTATTGAGGACACCAGAATTCAGCACAGTGTTCATGTAAGGGACCTACTACTATTCAGTAGAATGTATTTTTTAATACATATTTTCCAGTCTTCCCCTACAGAGTGGCCCTTATAGCTTTACATAGGCAAGCAGTGCTTTTCCCAGTACTGTACTTTGCAAGATGACAAATTGGCAGACCTCTCTATTCATCACCAAGGTGGCACCACTCTAATACATAGGTTCTGTAGTTGAATGTAATTAAGATATGCATTGTTGATGTGTCTCTGCAAGAAAAGAAGCAGCAAAAATGTATCTTTGTCATCAGGATCAATCTGAATATGATGGCATCTGTGGATATCAGTTTTACCTAGTACGTTCCGAGAACAGTTCTGTTTAATTAACTATCTGAGGTAGTTCTTTCATTAAACAGGCTTCTCTGGCTTCCCTCCCAGGATTTCTGCATTCACCTACCTCATTAATCTCTCTCCACATAATCTGATAGTAAGTTCATTTTCTTTCCCTGAATTACCGCAGTCTTTTCTCTGTTCATTTAAACTTAACTCTGCTCACTATTTCTTCTTCTTTTCTTTATCCATTCTTCTCCTACGAACTCTTAATTACCATTTCCTTAAAACCATGCTCCTCCTTTCCCAACTGCTACAACTTACCCATTTCCAAAATTTCTTCCTTATGAAACATCTGGAAAGTTAGGTCATTCTGTATTTGAGGATTCCCAGCTGTGAACACTTTCTTTGCATTCTCAGGCACTTCAGGACTACCTAGAAGACTCTGGCTCGAGGCTCATTGCAATGCATGATCCATTCTATGAGTAACATAAATGTCGCAGTGTCGAGGAGCATTGCCTTTCAATGAAGAACGGAGGTGCAGAGATGACACCCTGCTCATGCAAGTTCATGGCAGAACCTGGAGATGGCAGGCAATTTAATGCCTTTACCACCTCACCCTGTAGCTGGTAATACTGAGTCATGGTTATCAGTCACAGAGGAGTAAGATGATTCACAGGCTTATTAATGAAGCACTCTTTGACGTAGCCAGAGGCTATATTAATTAGGTTCAGAGAAGATTCAAGAATCTTGTTGTTTCCTTTTGTTTGCTTGTAATTGCTGTTCTGCAGTACAGCAGTTTTCCATGCTAAGGGATTTATTTCTAGTTGCTACCAAGTATTACATTACCCTTTAATGTAACTCTCTGGTGACATTTTTAAATGATTCACACAGATTTTATATGTACCAGCTTATTTTTTAAATGGAAGATGTAGAGGAAAATCTTAAAAGACACACACCTGACAAGACACTGGGATCCTTGCTGAAGACATTGATTCGAGGAGTCGGTGGTCTTGGACAGGCCGCATCTGCTCTGTTAGGGCTCGTACTTAGGGCTTAAGAAGCCCCTATGTTATTATTATAATCTGCAACTCACAATATAGCTTTGGCAAAGGTAAACTCTACGTGGATCAAGGGGTGGTATATATTGATCCCAACCAGGAGAGCACTGCTCTTTGAGGAGGGAACGAGCCCCATCACGGTTAACCTGAGCAGGCAGAGCCCTGCGCCGGGCTGCACGTCCCGCCTGGCCTTCAGGCCACATTGTGCTGCGGATGCCCCTTGGCCACAGGACGAGCTCAGCCAGCTGGTTGGACCAGGGGAGCCTGCAGGCAGCTCCCACGCGGTACCGGCAGTCACATCTCCTGCCTGGCCTTTGTCTGAAAGGGTAGCGGGAAGTTCTCCTGTGAGCATCCCTTAGGAACAGAGTTGTTCCCTTGTTCACTGTGCGATTCTTGTGCTATATGACATCTCGAACGGCCAAAAACAGAGAGCTTTTTCTCCACAGACAGGATCTGGTCTGCAGAGCATGCCAGAGGAAGATCCATCCAGGCTGCCTCCAATGCTACATGAACGTGGGTGCCCAGTGTCTGCAGGGACATAGCATTTACTCACTATCTATATTTGTTTTCCTATTCCGTCATATTAAAGAAGCTATCTTATTAAACCTTATGTTGTCAGCCCCTTCCTACTGAGATCTAGGACGAGCCCTGCACAGGCTCACCCTCCCCCAGAACAACCTCCCCATCACTCCCCTTACTGCTCTCGCACTGTGTAAAGTCACTAAGGCTCTTCAGCAAGCACTACCTGATCTTTAAAAGATAGCTAAAGCGTGAAAGCTGAAAGAAAAAACAGAGGACAGTGAAGCAGCCGCCAGTAAGTGAATTCAGAACCTCTCTCTGAATTACGTACTGTTTTCTGTGGTCGTTGTCTGTAGAAAACAGAGTGTTTTCATTCATATAGCTTAGTAACATGAGGCAAAGTAACACGGGAGGAAATAAAATTCATGGTATATTTATTGCTAAAATATTACTCTGAGCTTGGAAAACCAGCACTTGAGGACTTCTGATTCTTAGAAGAGAAATTTGGTGGGTTGTCTATACACTTACAATAATACTTAGGTTTCTCAGGCAGAAAGTCAGATGATGATATGATTAAATCATGGGAGCATAAATCAGGATTCTCATCCAGGTGACTTTCATGAGAAACTTTAATTAAACTTTGATTAGGTGTAGATTTGAGAGGAGAGGTATTTTTGTCTTGCCTATCCACCTCTGTGTTCACCTCTCCATTTGTTCACTGTCTAATAATTTTTGAACCTACCAGACAATTTCAATGAAATTTGATAGACTGGTTGAGGTCTTAAATATATCAGACCCCAGGCAAAGCAGAGGGTGGGTAGAAAAGGTTCCCAACAGAACACTGCCATGAAAGGAAAGGTAGTGATTTCTCAGCCTCCTACCAATGCCCAGGAGAAGCTGTCCCCTGGCAAACAGCAAGTGCCCGAGGGGCAGCCGGCCAGTGCCGGCCAGCCTTGAGCCTGGCAGAGCTCAGACTGAGCACCTGGGAGCTGGGAGCATGGTCTGCTGCACCGAGGGATGGGGAGGACGAGAGCTGGGGTGGGGAAAGCCAGCTCACGTCCCCTTGCAGCTTAGGGAAAACCAGAACACGCCAGTTCTGCTGCTCAGAGAACTATTTGCTTTTTCCTCTCTCCTTTTTTTTT
>VXBL01010096.1:125121-172846 GCA_013400195.1 Aramus guarauna | reverse complement strand
TGTTTGGGTTTTTTTTAATCTTTCTGTTGTATAAGAGATGGAAATGTGTCTGTCCTTTTTGAGGAGTCCATAAAATCAGTTAACCTGTATCCTATTTCCAGCAGTGGCTGGAACAAAAACCCCATTTGTACATGTACAGAATTGCCTGTCCACAGTGGGACCCCTATTCCCATGCCCTCTCAGTTAATAGCTGTAGCTTGGCCTGAACATGATGTTTTACATCCTTTCTCTTTTCTAGGTTGGCTGAGGACAAAAGGTATGCACATGATTGCTCTGCCTACATGCTCGTGTGTCCAGTTGTCTCTCACGCCCACCAAAAAGCATTGAACCCACTGGTTCTTTTTAGCAAAACCTGAAAAAGTAAGAGAAGTTTGCAACAAACCATGTGAACAATGCTGGTTCTGGAAAGGGGCTTATATTAACAATCCCACTGAGAAAAGGTCTGGCAAAATTCAGTTGCACTGCACCTGGGTTGGCACCAGCCTGGGAGCCAGCCTTGCACACGGAGAGCCGCTGGGGAGTTGGGGCAAGGGCGTGCTGGGCAAAAGCAGACGAGGGGACAAAGGATACAGTAAATCGGTTAGATTACACACAACTTGTTTCAGAGACTGCTACTTCCATAATAAAAAAAACAAATACAAAAGACTTGTTTTTCTGTCAGTCTCTTCATGTTAGTTATTCTGGAGGAAAGGAAGAAAATGCTCTCTGGCACTGTGAGAAAGTTTGTACAGAATATTTGCAGGGAGTGATGCCATTGTACTAGCAGAAGCGTTAACCAAAATGGCTCAAGTGTTTATGAATTTTTTAATCCGTGTAAACCAGAGTAGTTTAATTACATATTAAAAAAGGATTGCATAACTTTTGTAAGGTGTTGAATATTTCATCTCAGCCTAAGGATGCTAGAGTGCTCCAGTTGTTGAAAAAGCCCTTGAGGATGTGTGAAAGTGGTGTGTGTCTCTATGTATCTTAGAACAAGAACGCATGCATACATCTATGCATATATGTGTGTGTATATAGGGGAGGACGGAAAATAGCTGTGGGCAGTGCAATATTGTGAGGACTGAGTCTTATTTCACTGAGAGGAAGCAGGTATTTATAGAGAAAGATACAATCAGCTTTCATTATATAATCCTATTTTAATAGTACAATAATTTTGACTTGCCTTGAGTCTTGCCTTTGATTTCCTTTAAAGAGAAAAGGGAATGTTTATTTAAAGTCTGAACAACATTCATAAACTCTTATCTGAGTATCAGGATGTTAAGCAATACCCTGTTTGTAGTATTTGGCCTTTAACTACGATGTCTTTGTTTTTATGCAGTCCGCTTGCTGCTGAATGTTCAATCTCCTTGTAGCTATTTGAAGAAAACAAGATTTAATTTGGCAAGGTATTTATTGTTAATTTGTTAGCTAATTTGGTCTCGACTGACGTAAAGAGACTTCATTCAATCATTTATTTTGCTCCTGGCTTCAGCAGAAGCACTCTATAAAACATATGAATTCTCCTAACTGCAGTTCAGAGACAGCATATACTACATTCCCTGCACTCAGGATTACAGGTTCACACTCTCCGGAGAGCGGGGATCTGAAATGAGTTCAGCGCCCATGTTGGGTAAAGGTAAGTTTGGCCATCCAGCCACGTTTGGTTACGCAAGAACATCCCTCTCTGTAGGTCCTGAAAACTGCTGCTAATACATTAGTTTTATTCATCTGTCCTCATCACATCTCCTAGATTAACCCCTTAATACCATGTAAGAGTTTAATCATTTAAAGCTGTTCTATTATTTAGCCCTTATAAAGTATGACACTTGGCTTTTCTCCCCCATCACAGACCTGGAGGTAAGGTCAGCTCTGAGTTAGATAGCAGCATTTTAGTGAGGTCCAGAAACACGGGGACAATGTTCCTCTATAGGTGCCTGGTCCAGAAGACAAGGGAGACCTGCCTGGGCACAAGGATCATGGCTGTGATGTGAAGAGCAGGCGAGGAAGAAGCCCAGCAAGTGCTGTTGTCACTCACAAGGCAAACTGCAGTTTGCCTCCTCTGTCTGACCTCCTGTAAGTCCATTTCTTGTCCCATATTTCTTCCCTAAAAGACAGAGCCACTTGTGGAGTGGGAGTCTGGGACAAGCTTCATGGCACAGGCAGTGAAATATATCTCTCCAGGAGCCATGTGGCAAAACGGCCTGAGTTTTATAAAAAACCTCCTATGTTTAACTTGTAAATGCCCAGGGAAAGGGTTAAAGCAATAAATGTTTAGTCTTTGCCACTTCCCTGTAAACTTAAAGAGGTCTGACAAGCAGTCATCCTCTTCCTCTGCTGGTGAACCAGGCTGCTGCTTTCCTGTCTCCTCTTTGATTTAGCGTGAGCTGTCTGCAGTGCTCCTTGGCCCACTCCTCATTCCGGTGCCATGAGATGGAGGTTGTCCTGAGCTCCTCATCGGGAGCCCTGGGTGAGGTTGCCCTGGCTCAGGTTGTCCTGAGCTCCTCACCGAGAGCCCTGGGCTGACCTGCCTGCCCCGTCTATGTGTGTGATGTTTCCTCCAGGGAGGATGGGGTGAATAGCAGACCCAGCTGAGCCCACCAAGCCCTAAGCGGCATCACAGGCCCAGGCTTTCCTCTTTAACATCACCCAGAGCTCCTCAAAACCCTGAGCCTTCAAGTCGTGTTGGGCTAGTTCAGGTGCAAGAAAGGCTTGGGTCCAAAAGGACATGGGCCCATGCTGAAACACAGTGTCAACTTAACTGTCTCCTCCAGTACGAGCTCAGGGTTATATTTCATTTGACAAGTTTAAACAATGCTTTTAATGTATATTGGCATGGGACTCAATCACAGAGGCAAGCTTTTCTGAGGTAACCCCAGAAAATGCCATCAGTGTACCTGTATGGCAGAAACTCTTTTCCCTCTTGTTGGGGGGTCAGAAGTTGAAGGTCTCAGGGCTCCCGGTCAGCACTTGCCATATAAACACATTGGACATCTTCTCAGCAACAACTGCATCTCACTCGGCTTCAAGGGTTCATCTCTTGTGTTAGGCTGTGGTCTCACAGACAGTTGCCCTGATATAATGGCTTCTCACCACCAAAAAGCTGATGATTCACTTCTCTGTCCTGCTCTCTTCCCTCAATAAAAACAACACACACACCCCCAAACAAACAACAACAAAAAAAATGGTTTGCTTTGTGCTGGGATAGCAAACCAAATTTATTTCCAAAAGCTCTGCAGGAGGAGTATAGATGCAGTAGAAGGCAGTGAAGCAGACTGAAAAGGATGCAAGACCCCTCAGTCAGCAGTGGTGGATTTTAAATCCATTTGCCCCATCCTGTGAAAACTAAGTTATCTCATCTTTGCTTTGCTCACTGTCCTCTTTCCCCTAATCCTTTTCTTTATAATCAGACAGAATACTATCAGTTAGTCAAATTATAGCACAGATGACACTCCATCAGCCAGAAGGAAGAAGAGGAATTACAGACGCTGGTCCAGACACATGCCAGTATCTAATTAGTTGACATCTTGTGAAATCCTGGGAGATTTTTAGAGGGTGGGGGTAGGGAACAGAAGAAGGGAGGGTGCTAATAGGTGTTGGTGATCATTTTTTCCAATAGCCTCCAAAGAAAGAGATTGATGCCCCTGTCTTTGAGTATTTGTCATGGGTAGAGCATTTTTCTATCTCTAAGCATTTTCCATCTCTACTCTCTATGATGCTGCCAGGAAACACTTCAAAGTTAATTAGAGAATATTTGTAAAGCGCTTTGAATATTCAAGTGCTGTGTAAGTACCACAGTGTTATTAACTATGATCCCAACGAATTAGGGAGGAAGTTTAGACTCCAACAGCACCAAGCAAGCAGAGAAAAGGGGAGCCGGGTGGGGAGAAGAGGGCTTCAGAGATGTATTGCAAATTCACCTGAGACAGATGAGTAGCAACATGAGGAGCTGGCCATCCTGGACATTATAAACCAGCAGTCGCTGGAAGGGCTCAGAGGTGTAACTCTCTGTTACTACAGGTTCCTACTGCAGCGCAGTATTAGTAGTTACCAGTTCCTAGTGGGGAGGAACAACCATCAGCTTCCTCTTTGCTACACTGTTCCAGTCTATTTTCATATAGAGGGTGAAGAACGCAGGCCTTTTGGTGTACGACCCTTTTCATGTTGACTGATATTATACACGGAGCACCTCACACATTCCCAACCTGAAAGGAAGGGCTCTTCTCCTGGGGCTCCTGCTGAGTTGAGCTTTTCAACCAGGTCTTGTCTCTCACCTACCCACAAGCACAAGACTGGATATGACAAGAACTCTGTGATGCTTTTGATGGTTTTTTTGGTAACTTCTCATCACTCTGAGTTATATGAATAAAACTCAGCAATGGGCTGCAGCTCACTGAGGGAAAGAATCTGGAGGAATTCTGTGTGGATACATTCCCAATATTATTCCTCCCCAGTTATGCTGCTAAGCTGGGCTACGTAAGTTTGAGGGAGCAGAACGTGAGGCCAGGGAAAAAGCACTTTCTTATAGCAGTCTGCTGCTCCATTAATGTTCACTCTTTCCAAGACATGGTTCCTTTGAAATCCCTCCAGCCTCATATGGTTTGGACCAGAGATCTGATGACCTGCAACAGTAAATTTTGAAAAACAGTTGATTTCTGTCATTTCTTGAATCCATGGAGAGACAGGTAAGCCATTTTACTTACCTGTACTCCTAAGGGAATCATGGAGATCCTCATGGGATGGATTCTTCATTCACTTGGAGTATACTGTGAAACCTGTGAGTGGTAGCTACCATCTGCCTGTGCAAAACCATTGCACGCACAGGATATGTCTTCCTGTGCGTGCAATGGTCTCACAATCCATGAGAGCTTTGACTGGCTAGCGGTTTTTAAAATCAGGCCTTTTTTGTTCAATGAACATGAAATACGTAGCTTTAGGTGCCCAATAAAAGTACTTAGAAATTAATTTTCATGTACAGCTTGTTGTAATTTTCTAGCCTTTCTTATGTTCTGTCATTGCTCTCAGCGATTTCTGGAAAATTCAAGGGATAAGAAAGGGATAATAAGGTTAATAAAAAAGAAAAGAAGCTTCTCTTAAAGCACATTAAAGACATTACAGGAGATTGTATATTTTATATAAACAGTGAGACAAGGTGAAGGTGATGATCAAGACTCTGAACGCTGTTAACATCAGGACAATTGCCACCGCTTTTAATGGTGTATGAAGTTACCTAGGCTCTTGCAGGTGGTGAGCAATGCCAAAATTTTCATGCTTAATTTTATAAGCCAAGAAATTGAATATTACATACACCAGGCTGACTGAAAAGGAATTGTTCCTGAAGTCTCAGGATCAGGAAACATGTACTTACATCTATTCATTAAGCTTATGTCTTTTCTCAGAGAACGGGCAAGCAGAATGCCCACACTGATCACTGGCAGATGCCACTTGACTAAGGAGCATCATGGCTACATGGTGCAAGTTGGAGAGTTGCCACGTGCCCATCCTTCAGCTTCGAGCCATGAGTCCGCAGGCTGAAATCTGAGTGTGTTTCTATGGGAAGATTGTGGTCCTCAGCCTCTGCAATGCAGCTGGACACTGCCTGGCTTTTCTTCCTGAGCCACTCTGCCCGCCCGCCCAAGTTTTACTGCTCCAGGTGATGCGCTCTGGATATTTTAAATGTCCAGCAGTGCTTAAATAATTCATTTGGGTCTTTTAGCAATGCTCACAGATGGGAAGCTGCCCTGTGTGATGAATCAGTTCAGTTCCAGCAGGGCTTCAAAGGGTCTGGTCACAGGACTGAGAAATACTACCAAAAGTGCTGGGATCATAGCTAGTGCTCTTGCTGCCAGAAAAGGAAAAAATCCCAGCCTGGTGGCAGAGCAGACTTCACAGCACACAAGGGCGGAAGATCCTCAACAGGAGTGCATATATATGGTGTGTATGTATGTATATATATAAAATGGTCTATATGTAGAAATAGTATGTGTATATATGTCTATATATATGCATATATAGACATACATGAGACATATTTTAGGAAAATGTCATAAACTTTTACTTAATTGAGGACAAATAAGTCCTAGGTGACCCAATCAATGAAAATCCTCCAGTAAAGGCTGATCCCTGCTTCCTTCACTACTTGAAGTTCATCAGGGCTTTACAAAATCAGCTAGACACATCCCTGTCTCCATGAAGGGAGATGAACAGTGACCTGCTCTGCAAGGTGTGAGGCTACAGGCTTGTGTACGCTTCAGAGACAGAGCCTGATATTTCGCTGTTTGAAGCCTAGGGTCCACTAACAAAGTTTGAATCTTGTATTAAAGCTGTAGTGAAATGGGCATCGAGAATGCTGATCTCCCAGAGCAGTGAGGAAAAGTGAGAGCTACTTTTTATGTTTATCTCTCTGTTTTCATTAATACACTAACCTGTCACAATCTATTCCAGCAATCTTTACTCAAAGTATGATTCACACATTAAGCCACATATTATTTTTTTATTATTATTTTATGACAAAACCACCATAATGACTCAAATATTTTCAGCATGCTAGTAATGGTTTTGCCATTTGATTGCACTCCACATCAGATAATATATTAGTGTAATTTTATAACAGGCATGAATAACAAACATATAGCTTAAAGCAAAAGCTGGGGCAAACATAATTATTTCTCATGAGAAAAATTGGTTCTGAGGTTGATGATACTTTGTTGGTAAAATAACATAGTTTTTGATATTGGGTTCACATTCTAGCTGGAGAAACTGAAATACAAGATTATGAGAGAAAGAAATCTAATAACAATAACATCTGACAGAAGTTTGAAAAGGAGTGACTCCCTTAGGACAGTAGACAATGTAAGTTCTGATATGCGAGGGCATGCAGTGGTAAAGATTAGTAAATGCTGTAAAAAATTGCAAACAAAGAAACAAATATTGGTGCAAACATGTGGAATATCTCTTTTTTAAAGGACAAATTAAACATTTAAAAAAAAAGATACAAAAGCTTTGACTGCAGTCAAAACACTAAAAGGGAGAGGAAGGAGAAATGGATCAAGCAGTAATTTCCAACTGATAGACCAAACTCCTCTTTTTTTGGTGGAGAACCAGTAGAATTACATATTTTCCTGTAAGGGGTCTTGCACATCATCTTAGAAGCCACGTTCCAGTATCTAGTATGTAGTATCTGATGCCTCCCACTCTCCATGGCAATCTTCCAGTACTCATGGCTACGCAACTGTTAATTATAAGGCAGCCAATTGATCTACGTTTAGCCCCAGTTTACCATGAAATCTATGAACTTGCTCATCCTCGGAGTTCTCTGAACTTCTTTCAGTTCTGTTTTCTTATTTCTCCTGTCTGGACACTTTTTGTATTCTTCCCTTTTTGAGATGAACAAGAACAGCACGTAATGAACCATGGAGCTGTAGCACAATGTTCTGTCTTATTCTGCTAATAACTCTTGATATTTCTTTTTTTTTTTTTTTTTTTTTTTTTTTTTTTTTTTTATGTATTTTTTTTTCTTATAACTTTTTATTTTTTTTTTTTTTTTTTTTTTTTTTTTTTTTACCTCTCAGGCACTAGTTTGATGTTTTCAAAAAAACATCCACAATAATCCAAAATGGCATTTCTGAGTACATGTATATATACTTATATATATGTATAATCATGTACCTTATATATAAAATCTTCCTTTGTCCTCATTTCCCTGAATGATTTAGAATTAAGAATTATTAAGAATTCAGATTTAGCTCTGAAACCTCTTCCCTTGCCACATCCCCTTCTCCAGGCACAGGCACATGTCCCAGCACAGATCCATGCAAAACTCACTTATGACTTCCTCCCATTTAAAGAGCTGAAAACTTATTTCTATGCTGTGTTTCCTATTCCAACCAATTACTTGAACATGAGCCACCAGCATCCCCTGGCAGCAGAGCGAGCCAACAGCATCTGGGGCTGCATTGGCAGGAGCACAGCCAGGAGATCAGGAAGCACTGGTTATACCCTTCTGCTCAGCACTCACTAGACCACATCTAGATACTGTGGCCAGTTTGGGTCCTCCGATGGCCAGTTTGGGTCCCCCCAACACAGGGAAGACATTGATAAACTGCATGGAGTTCAGAGATAGCCAGGGCTGGAATAGTGCCCTTGAGGAGAGCCTGGGGCAGAGATGGCTTTGGGGACACCTCACAGCCACCCCAGTGCCTATGGGGAGGTCATCGAGGAGACGGGAGTCAGACTTTCCAATGCGGTGGGCAGTTAAGGGACAATAGGCATAAATTTAATCTTCTCTAAAGTTTTACCTTTTCTGTCAACCAAAACCAGTTTAAATCCTGTGACTGTCTGCAAACAGTAGGTTATGCCCATGTCTCATGCTCTCTTAAGGCTCACAGAAAATAACTCCTTTATTTCTGAGGATTCAGAAGTCTTGGAGTCCCATTCTGAAGCAGTTTTCACTTCATAATGACCTGCAATTCCCCTTTGTGATTCCACTTTCCTGATCATATTTGTATGCCTCATGAATTCATAGGCAAGGATAAGTAGAAGATTTTTACTCCAGGAGACATTTTGGTGTAGTTATCCAGACAGGACAAATAAGTGTTAAGCATCCCATTAGTGTGGGGAAAAAAAAAAATCATTAAATTTATTTAATTTATTATTAATTAGGCATAAGGGTTATTTTGGAGTTGGAGGAAATAAATTAGCAATTGAAAAGACATGTTTTCTAATTTCCCAATTCTATCTGGAGCACAAAATGTTTTGAGCATTAAATCAAAGATCTTCCATGCAAAGCTCTGATTTATTTTTCTACTAGCAATTGATTTTTCTAGAAAAATGTTTTTCTTCTAATACAAAGATCTAATTGTTAAGACTTCAGAATAATGAAATCATGTATTTTCATTACTCTATAACTTCTAAGGTGTAATTTTTAAAAGAAATGCCAAATTCAATATATGGAATTAAGGACGTGACACTAGAAAGCTATAGAGTTATCTCACATCATTTTTTTAAGGGATTACAACTTATAGCAATGAATGATGCTTCAACTATGTTTACATAGAGCAATAGTCACATCTAGTGGCCATAAAGTTAATTATTTCTAGATCCTTTGCATGGCTAATCTGAAAGGCATCTTCTATATTAAGTATCAGAATCTATTATTTTCTATTTAAATTGTATGCATCTTAATAAGATTTGAAATATCCATCTAAGGAAGAGGCACATATATCTGTGTACAAATATATACTTTATATTTCTGAATGATGATAGGGCAAAAAATGCTACAACACTAACAGAAGGAAGAAGAAGAAATTCAGAAGGCATTTCAAGATACTCATATGATAAAGAAAACTTTCTGATTTTGGCATGGGATGATGCCATTTATGAATCCAGTCAGGTGTGATACATAAAATGGTAATACAGCAAGAAACATCAAGGATTTGACGTTTTTATACCTTTGAAAGCAAAAGCACCATCCTGAGGCTTGCTGTATATGACAGCAAGCAGACATGTACAACATTTTATTAAACTAGTCCTTCAGGGCATGTTAGAGCACATGGATGAAAACCTTTCCTCTCTTGGCTAGCCTGGATAAGTTGCTCATCTGGTGGAAGAGAGATCTGCCTGGGAAAAGAAGAGGTAACCTTCCCGAAGAACACAGCGGGGCTCCGTGGCCACCAGGACTTCAGGGAAGCTGCACTGATTTCCCCAGCTCCCCCAGTGCAGCCACATACCATGGCACCTGGTCTTCCTGACTGCTCCATGCATGGCCTCTGGTGCCTTAATTCCCCATGAGGACTGATGAGCAGCGTCCAGTCCTTGAGTGCCCCAACCAAAAGACAGGATATAGCACTACGTATGGACAAGGGATAGCTCTGCTCCCCAGCCCAGCCCTACACAGGATGAACTGATGCTTCATTTGATGCTGATCGTGTCCTCTGGTCTCTCTTCGAAGGATGACTCAGGCAGGAGGGGGCTCCACATGAGCCAACAACAGTCTTACAGACAGGCAAGAAGCTGAAACAGCTGCTAACAAGAGTCAGCCACCCCAGAAAGTGATAGTAAGTCCGGCCATACAGATGGAGTGTTGAATCATATGCTCTCCCACCAACCTGGACACAGTTCACCCTGCACATCATACAGAACAACCCATGGAGGTCTTCTTCCTAAGCCTGAGGACAGCCCTTCCAGGAAAGACATGCAACACCCACTGCCTTGCACATCAGCATGAGTTTCATTCTTTGGGTGTATATGATATTCCTTGAAGATCCCTTCCCCAAATTTCCTCTGCCTTATGTTGAACTGATCCATATCCCCATGGATGGAGAATCTAAGTATATGTAAACTACTTGGGGATTGGTGCTATGGAATTTGGATAACACAGCCAGAGTATATATGCAAGTACTCCTGTAGAGTGCAGTTACATACAAACCAGCTACACCACACCGAGAACAATGCCCAGCCTTTCCAGGAACTGAAAATAAGCCACAGAACAAGCAGAGGGCAATTAAACTCCTTCCATTGTTCCTGGGAGCTCTGCTTCGCTCTCCAAGTTTGAGGACATTATGTTTTCTAATGCACAAAATAAATTCAAGGGAAGCAGGTCATTCCTGGGTCAGGAATAGTTTATGGGTCAAAAACAAAGAGAAAAGTTCTGAATCACAGAGTTTCTATTACTAAGGTCAACGTGCCAGTAAAATGGGACATGCTAATGTACATTTGTAGCATTGCCAGCACGAAAGGTTACATTTAGACTTGTCTAATTTACTCTTTTATCTAGCTTCATTCAAAGATTACACAGAAGCACAGCTATCTTCAGTAGCAAATATAGAACTAGTTCAAACTGTCTTGATAGCTCTTTTCTTAACAAATGAATGAGGAAAGAAAGGATGTTCCTTTCAGGCTTGCACTAAATTTGATACAACAGTTAAGAGTTTGCCCGCTGTTGGTGCAGCACATGGCACTGATACAAGAAGTGGCAACAGCAGGTGTTGCGTTGAGGTGCAGAAATACCTCCCGAAACCTGCTGCAGACCTACTGACCACTGCAATCATTTGCATTTACTTGTTCTGTGGCATGAGACTGCACTGAAAAAAGAAGTCACGCAGAAGGCACACAAATAGTAGTTTTTGCTGTCTTGTTTGTAGTTATTTCCTTTTCTCTGTTTGAAGGCATAGCACCGCATCCATGATAAAGACACAGTAGACAGAACACAGCCAGAGGTGTCGTTTGTCTTGACTGGGTGTGGGTGAATATGCTCATGAATCACTAGAGCCGTCCAAGGCACTCGAGCTTCTCACACAGCCTTTGGTTGAGCACCATTATTATGAAGCCATATTTAAAAAGCTCATTTTAAACTTTATCACACATGACTGCTGTTAGTTGCAACAATGCACAGAAAAAGAAAACTGCTTAATTTTTAGTGGATGTCCACATTTTTTCACCTGACCTTACAGAGGAGAGATTATGAAGTATGGAATATGTTTCTACTTCTCAGTTACTATGTTCTCAGTTGGTTTATAAGGTGAAGCCTTGGTTTCATCCACTGTATTTTTCACTTCAGCTTTGGGGCTTTGCCCTTTAGTACAAGAGCCACAGAGCTGTAAGTAGAGCTGTACTGTGAACTGTGGGGGCCAACGGGCAAGCTAACCCTGGCCTATCTCAAATTCAGGATATTCTTTGTCACACCATTGAGAAACATGAACGACTTTTAGTTCTGAATGTTTGCTGCCCTCAAGAGGAGAACTTTAACAAATATCTAATTCATTACATTACTCTATTAAAAGCAATAACTGAGGGATGTTGTTTTTATGTTTTGCAAAACAAAACCACATCCCAGTCATTATGTCTTTAAAGAGTTTGCAGAGTCTGAAACACTTTATCTTTGGAGTTATTCATATTTTTAAATCAGATAAAAAGAAAAAACATATACTAGATAGCTGTAACCCCATCACTATTAACACATAGTTTCAAGTGGAGGCTGAATATGTATTTAGAAGACAGATCCATGTAAGGTTACTAAATAGACAAGCCTCATTAGGTTCAGGATGTCCCCTGAGCTGAAAATAGTAGAAGCTTAGGAGATTATTCACAAATATCATTTATGTTTGCCCAGATCTTACTGCTCCCTTGGTGTCTGCTAATGGGCTTCACTGGGAGACAGGATACTGGATCAGATGGACTCATCAGCCACTCTTAGGTTCTGAAGCATAGTCTTCAAGTATTGGTTAAGTAATCTAGGAAATACCTCTGAGGAGACCAGTGTCCTTGTTATCTCCTGGAAGGAGCTCTGCAGCTCCAGGTATTTACTGGAAGCAGTCAAAAACTTGCTAGGAGATTCTCGGTGGTTTGTTCTTTTAGCAAAACTTTAGCAATGGATTTACAGATTTCTTTGAAATTCCTGTTTAGCCACATCTTTTGTCTTTCCAGGAAAACTGAAGAGTAACAGAAACATGGAATTACAAAGCAACTTAAGAAAAACAATCAAAAGAATTAGTTTGGGTATTTAAGCTCAAAACCAATCTAAATGGTTTCAGGTATCATTCAAGCCTTCTTTTGTGAAATATTTTCCTTAACTGCTAAATGTTCTTTTAGCCTTTTCCTGCTTAAGAAATTATGTTAAAGCCTCATATGCAGTTAGCACAGAGAGTGTGCCTGTGGTACTGTTTAGCTGATGGGGATCTCAACAGAAAATGTTGTACCAGATATCTGTACCTGCATATAAAACAACAGGGGTTGAGATAACAGTACTATAAAAGTCAAGAATAGCATTGGTTATGCTGTTTTCACCCACTGGAAAACAGAAAACACAAGGTCATTACCTTGTACATGACCTTGTAATTTTCTGCTGTGCTTCCTTTTCTCTTGTCAGTCCAGGTTGTCACATAACTGTCTCTATGACCCTGACAGCCGTATCCCTGCTGAGGGCTACTAATGTGTTCAAGTAGTCATTAAAAAAAAATAGGGAAATTACTTAAAAGATGTAAAAAGTTGCTACATATTGTAAATAGTTTATATGAAGTTTGTAGCTGCCTGTGTTGACAGCCAGAGGTAAACTTTCAGTGGGTATTTGTGCCACTGCATGGGGCACAACAAAGATTTAAGTGGGGGATATGGAAACCACTATCTTCAAGGAAAGAACTGCTCCTGTTTGGAGAGATTTCTCACAAAAGACACCCCTTACATTAAAGGAAATTCACAGTGACTTCTCTTACCTTGATGCAGATTTCTTTTTCTTTTCATTCAGGACAAGCTGGTATTCAAAGCACATTCCTTAATCCTGTCTACTGTAATCCAGGAGCTGCCATCCATCTCCTATTCGTATAACTCAAAGAAAGATCCTTGGTCTTCAGATTCATCCCTTACAGAGACAGGAGCTAGAACTTTAGAGCTCAGATCCTGTCTCCATTTTAGTTCAGGCTCATCTATAATAAAAAGCATTGCCAAATGATGTTGTAAAAGTGGTTACAGGAAAATTTGTAACTATTCTTCATTGGCTTATTGCGTAGCTCCTGACTAAGAAAATATAGTTTGAAATGCTTCTTATATTTACTTCTTAATGAACAAATGATTTCTCAGATAAAAGCTCCTGAGTTCCATCATAGGGAATACGGATATATGCATGCAGATACATGATGCATTTTTCAGCCCTTCCAAGATGGCACTTTAGAGTTTAAGCAGATATGGGAAATCTTCAGAAACAGCTTGTAAGGATGTATGATTTACATTCCAGCATAAGTAAGTCTGAATTGCTGCACTTAAATCTGTAATNACCTGTTAAACTGTCTTTATCTCAGCCCCTTCTGATTCTGTCCCCCATTCCACTGCAGGAGAGCGAGCAAGTGGCTGTGTGGTGTTTAGGTGCCAGCTGGGCTTAAAACATGACATAGTGTAACTTGCACAAGAGTATTTGCCTTCATAAATTTAAAAACAAACAAAGCTGTGGTGCCTTACAGAATTTGAGTAATTAAAAGCCTAAAACCCCCAAAGTGACTTTCATATAACAGAATAAGCACTGCTGCAATGCCAACTGCTTTGGCAATCACCCTATTAATACAG
Source organism: Aramus guarauna (assembly GCA_013400195.1). Classification (NCBI taxonomy): domain Eukaryota; kingdom Metazoa; phylum Chordata; class Aves; order Gruiformes; family Aramidae; genus Aramus; species Aramus guarauna. The sequence continues at coordinate 158,818 of VXBL01010096.1, read as the reverse complement.
TATTCATGTGATTGCAGAAATTTAATATAACAAAAATCAGTGTGAAACCATGTGGAGGAAGAAGGTGATGCCTATGTTAAACAAAACCAATTTTGGTCATTTTCATTCATGATCTCATGGATTGTTCAAGACGTGTGTGTCCCAGTGGTCTGGTCAATTTCACTTATACATGACACAGGGGACATCAGCCATCAACTCTGAACTAAATCTTGAATGCCTCTTGCTGACAATGCGTTTTAGACAATGAGTTGTATTCGCTTTGTGAGTCAGGCATGAACTTTCACCGCACAATCTTGCTTAAAGACTCCTGCTCCATAAACTTCTGGGAAGGTTGCCAGCCGTAGTCTGTGTATCCTCATTTGGGGATCTTTGTGGCTATACCTTTGCTGCCATCTTCCTGTTCAAGTCTTTTGCTTAAGCATCATCACGCTGTGGCCCCATCAGAGCTCAGGCCTTCTGGTCTTGCTGTAAACAATGCATTCCTTGGTGTTCACCCCTTTGACTGACATTAACTATGTCCTTGGTTATCAGTATATGATGTTCTTCAAGCTTTGCTTTGTGTTGCTTCTTCTGGTGCTTTTACATACATACATTTCCATTCGTAATTAACTCTACTATTCTTTGTATGTCTATGACAAATCTCTGCATGTTCTGCAAGGCCAGCTCTGGGGACTTATCAACACACTCAACGCTGTTTCAAACTTCAGAGAAACCTGAAAAATGAATCTGCACACTCAGCTCTAGAAATAGCAAGTGTATATTCATACTCAGCAATTTCTTTGCTCATTCTGCAGCATAGTTAAAGAAGACCCCACAGGCCTTCTTGGCTCTGCTGATGAAGGTATGGCTGTCTCAGTTTCACTCATGTTCTTAAACAGAACATAGTACCTTGGGTTTGAATGTCCTCCATCTACAAACCGGATCATGGATGCCACATTTGCTGTACCCTCACTCATCACTCTGTGTTAAACCATTGCAAAACTCAGCTGTCAGTTAATGAGAGAATTACATTCTCTCATTCCTTTAAATATCTCTCATCTCCCCCATATGGGGCAAAAAAATGCATGTCAAATTTTCTTAGGGAACATAAGTTTCTAGAAAGTCACTCTGCAATTGGAATACAACCTCCAACAATTCAAGTGATTCTGAATTAGGAATTCGGAAAAGGAATGCTTCCTTCTGTGGTAGCCCTCAAGGCTCTTATGACTGGGGATGTGCCAGAGCCCGATACTCTCTGAGCAGGTTCTTTGAGATATTCCACATGAGGAGGGCTTCATGTTTAATCCCATATTTCCTTATTTGTAGATATTTGATGTTACACAGGATTTTGATTTAGCAGAGTGATACAGCAATATACTAAAATCACAAGTGCAATGTAGTGATTGCGCTACACAGCTGGATCACAATACATACTCAATTGCCACTACCAGCCCCTGTACGCTCACTGTTCCAACACTGGGCAGGCATCCTAGTCTCCAGGAGGAGCAAGTGGGTTGAATCCAGCTCAAGTCAGTTGCTCTCTTCAAAGCTGATTTTCTTGGTTGTTCAGTTTTTATACTTTTAGGTTTGGCAGTCGCCTACACACTTCTCCACCCATGCTGCTTCTCTCCCCTAATTATCTCAGGCAAGGCTGTTTACACAACTCAAAACCCCACTGCTACAGCTGGGTATCTAAAACAAAGGTCACCCTCAACACCCTTTGTGCTGAGCTAAGTCCAGCTTTCCTTAAGATAATTGGCAGCCATTCCTTAGATTCTTCCCTGAGCTCATGGTTCTTGCCCATGTCCTCACAGCCTTCTTTCATTGTAGACATTTCTTGTCAGAGGGTGCGATTCTCTTCTTTACTTCTTTTTATACCAAAAAAAAGCAAACTTGAAAAACGTTTGTTAGTTCATTGACAATAGAAGTGAGTATGTCATTTGGTTCTGTGCCTCTATTCTCAAGGAAATAAGTTTTTATAAAGCAACCCTACTAATAATTTTGTCACAGAAGACCACTAGATGTTTGAGGTTCAACTGGTACTAAACTTCAGCTGCAGCTTTTTGCTGAGGTGTCCTGCTAAATGAACCCTACCTTCTTAAATTTTCAGGACTAATCAGTTCTTTTGAGCAGCATTACTGAGAAAGTGTTTAAAGCAATATATGAACAGGTCTCCATATGGATATCATTTCAGCCTAAAACCATTAGCTGGGCCTCAAGAGTCTATGACAGAGAACAATAAGAATTCATTAGTTTTACTTTCTGCTAACTCTGACAGGCATATCTGAAACATGATTATGTTGGAGAGTAACAGCCAGCTGTTGTTGACGAATGATCTCATCCTTTATATGTATACAATGATCTTATATTTATCAAGGGACGAACATGGAAAACTGACCCAACCAGGTAAATAACTTCATGAAGACAAAGCTGAGGATACATTCTCCAGGAAGGAAGATTTGTTATCAAAACTGAAAGATGAGTATGTGGATTTCTATGAAAAAAAAAAAAAATCTCCAAGTGCTCACTGTGTAGATCTGATCCCTTTGTTCGTGCTGAACTGCTCCATACTAATCAAACAGTACTAGGATCAAATCTTCTTTGAAATTTTTTATGAAATAGATGCACCGAAAAACTTACACAGGCTTGTAGCTACCCAGGAACTTTGTGGAAGTCTCAGTACAGGGCCCGATAACCAAAGTCTAAATCCTGTAAATCCAGCTGCCCTGCCAGAGCATGCTGCAGACCACATGCAGTGCTGTGGTCCCATGGCCCATTTCACCAGTGGTGCTGTGCTTTGAGGGACCACCTCTGCTCTGCACCAGCACAAGCATGACAAGGGTGGCACAGCAACCCGTCTCAGGTAAATGCTCCCATCTGCTTTCGTGGGATAGTTTTCAGCCAGATTTATTCCTTGATCTGCTCCACCACGAAGCTACACCAGCACGTGACTGGGGAAGCAGAAGAAGGAGAGTGAATGGCCAAGGATCAGGCTGGAAGAGAGTGGGAAACTGTTCCTTCTGGAGGACTTGTGTTGATTTACACTTACATGGGAATAAGGAGAGCCACTGTGAACGGAAGGGAGACAAAAGGCAACGGCAGGAATTAGGCATATGTTGGTATCCACCTCGTTCAAGGACCATCTATCCCCATTAAAACCTTACGTACTGAAGCTAACTCTCTCTCATAAAGTGGGATTGAGGAGGACTCTCTGCTGAACACCTTGGTAATTAATGAACTCACTCAGAATACCGAGGCGCCTTCCTTGCCCAGTGTGATTTGATCAAACACCTCCTCTCCCGGTCTAACTGGTAGGCTCATTCGTCCTCTCAACATGTTGTAACCGAGGCAGGGTTGGAAGAAAACATGAGTGGGTGAAATCTGTAACGTGGTGACTAAGGTAATTGCTTCCAACTGAAATGTAGAGAGTTCTTGTGCTCAGCTCTAATTGACACTTTGCATAGAATAATTTGGTGTTAATTAGAGAAAGAACGAAAACTCCAGTATTTCTCCATCCATGTCAATGCCTGCACTAGTAAGATATTAGGTCATGTTGTCTCCTGTTCGCTTTGGGATGTTTCCATGCCAAACAGAACCACCTGACTTGGAGAGCACCCTGCAGCAGCTAGAGCATTTAGTTTGCAGAAACATGCAAGCTCAGACAGAAAGGACATTTGAATCCCAGCATCCAACTTTTGGGTGTAACGTTGAGCAGAAGACACAGCAAAGCATCCTCAACCTTCTTATCCAAAGTGCATTAGGGCTGCATGTGACGTAAAAAGGAATTGCTGTGTCCCAGCAGACCTAACACATGAACAAGGTGGGCAATTGTGCCGTGCTGTCAAGACTGAAGCAGCTTTGCTGGTTCTCAGAAGCAGACCTAGAAGTGCATCCATATTGGGAGTATTCCAAGCTGGATCCAGACGGAGCATCCCATGCCCATGGAAATCTAGCCACCTGCAGACATTTAGATGTTGCCAGGCCTATTTCACAGTAGAGGAATGATCATTAGGGAAGATGAGCAGCCCTGTTTTTTGCTGCTTTCAAAGGGACCTGCAAATCATGTGCACCTTTGAAAATCAGAGTCCTGGGACGTGGCAGCAGTCGCTTACTCTTTCGCTTTGGCTCAGTCCCCAGATTTGGATACAAACAGCTGAAATGGTTTGGCAAACCCAGACAAACTGCTGTACAAACTTAGATCCCGAGAGAGACTAAATCATTACTGCAATGACCAAACCATATTGTCTCAAGTTTTGTGACAAACTCTTCTGAGTTTTCAACGTGGCAGCTCTACTTTTGCCTTTACTTTTGTGGAACAGCAACGGTATTACTCAGAGCAAAATAAAGCTCTACTTATTACAGTTCAGAACCTTAGATACAGTGAGGGGAATCAATGTTGAGTGTTCATATCGCCATTATAAAATAAATATATTGCAGAATTATTGTAACAAGCTATATAAGCAAACTAAACATCAGAAATCCAAGCAGCTCAGAACTAAATGTAAAATTCAAAAAATCTCAGTATGTTCAGATCTGCAGAGGCTCAGTGAGGTGCACAACCTTAACCTTGACCCTATGTCCTAACGCAGCAATGGTACTCATACAATTAATACAATACAGTTATGTTTTAAAGACTGTAACCAAAATAAGGTTTTCTTTCTTCTCTCATGGTATTGCTTTAAAGACTGTTAAAAGATGTTTGGCACACCTTCCTCAAATCTTGATTTTTCCTGCAGAACCTGCCCTGCTACTTGGCAGTGCACATCATTGAGTTGTACATATCTGTACAATTAATGTACCTGCTAATTAGATGAGTTGTTTGTGGTGTAACTCTGTGACCGAGGCAACAGAACAGAGCAGAAATTGTCAGGGTTAGTAATGTATGTTTCCAAATTGTAACATACAGCTTGTTTATTGAATGGGACATGAAACATTTTGAGAATTTGATGTAGTTTAATGTCTCAAAATATAAGGAAAAGGATCTATTAGACTTCTGTTAATCTGAGCATGCTGCTAGAAATACAAGCCATCTCCCATTGAGATGAATTAGCAATGACGCACAGAAGGAAAACTAAACTCAAATAGGTAGTGAATTAGATATTAAACAAGTGAATTATCACCTTGTCAGGATAATTCTCTCCCCTGAAATAAGATCAGTCAAGGTTTTATGTAATTCTAAAAAAAAATCTGAATATGGCTGTCAGACAGCAGCAGTATTCTAAGAAAGTCAGGCACATGGTATCCAGACATCAAAATATAAAAATTTGTCTGATGATTGAAAGCCAAAGAAGGAAGCAGATCGAGTAAAACAGTAAGCACATATGGTACAGCTTTAATTTTTTTTATATATATATATATAATATGTATTTTAAGGCAGTGCTCTTCAGATTTATTTTGGTACTTTACTTGCATAAAAATTCTGTAGATCTCTAAAGCCATTGATGAGCTGGAAGACATCACTGATGGTAGACCCCAAAATGTGGAAACTGCATAGTGAACCACTATTTACTAGCAAAACCCCCCACATTTGTGCTAAGAAAGAACCAATGCCAGTTTTAGATTAGTGAAGATTAATGTGTGACAACCATTCAGTTAATAATCTCATCAGACTCATGAAACAAAGAAAAACTCTCAAAAGCCCAAATCCCCTTTGCTTTACAGTGAATGTTAATGTACCCAGACAAATTTCACCTTTTCCCCCCGCAATGTAACACTGAACAGAAACTTGCCTGAAGAAAGCAAAGTGATACTCAAGTAACCAACCAGTTTGTACCCTTACTGCCAGTTAAAATGGCTAAAAAGTCATATGTTAGACACCATAAACAAGACATCTTTTTAAAAGAAGTTCTACATATGTTTGGGTTCAGATACCTGACAGTTCAGCTTTCTTTGCAAGCCTGTATGTGACCATGAAGACTAGAAACTAACTCTAAAACTCCTGTTCAAAGCTGGGATTTTCCCTTAACTACTTCACCAAAAATTATTTGGAGCTCACCACAGCCTTCAAGTAGTTTTCATATTTTTTCTTTTTGCTCAACAGCTGCAAAAGCACCAAACTGCCGTGCAACACCTTGCAAAAGCCTCGTGTTAACCTGCAGTAATGAAGAGACAGCACTCCTGCGGGCACTACGACCACGCAGTGTGTTTTTACCCCGGAACAATGAATCAGCAAAAAAATAAATAGGGAAAAAAAAAAAACCCAAATCAGAAGTACATCTTTGCACATCGGTTGTTTCAGGTTTGGAGGATGTGGCACACCCCCGCGCTGCAGCACCGGCGCGTCCCCTCAGCGGTGCCTGAGGGAGGCCACCCGCCACCTCCGCAGACCGCGGCTAGGCAGCGGCCCTGAGGCGGCACCGACCTCCCGAAGGGCCGCAGCCATCACGCTCGCGCGGAAGCGGGGCTCGAAGGTGCCGCCGACACCCACCGGCCTGGGCCGGCGACACCGGGAGATGACTCCCAGTCCCCGGGCGGTTCCCCCCCCGCCCCGCCACCGGACGCGGCCGCCTGCGGCCCTGCGCGGCGCGGCACCGCCCGGCCCCTCGGCCGCCCTTGGGGGCCGGCACCCCGCTCCGAGTTCCGGCACGTGCAGCTCGCCGCTTCTCCGATTGGCTGCCTCCACCGTTGGCTCCGCCAGACCACCGCGCGACCTTATTGGCCGGTTTAGCCCTAGCGCTCTGGCGCCGCGGGCCGCGAGAAGGTGCGTCTCCCCGCGGATTGGTGGGGCGGCATGGCGCATGCGCCTCCGCCTCCCCTTGGCCTCGCCCATCCTCCGCCTTCCTCTTGCAGCCGCCGCCGGCCGCGCTCTGGTCTCGCGCGGCCCCGTCCCCCCTCCCGCCATGGCGGCGGCCGCGGAGGAGCCGTTTCCCTTCCACGGCTTGCTGCCCAAGAAGGAGACCGGCGCTGCTGCCTTCCTCGCCCGCTTCCCCGACTTCGACGGGCGGGGGGTACTGCTGGCTGTGCTGGACACCGGCGTGGACCCGGGGGCGCCGGGCATGCAGGTAACGGGCGGCAGGGAGGAGCTACCCCCGGCTGCGGCCCTGAGTCACGGCCGCGGGGAGCGGCGGCGGCGGGTGTGCGGGCCGGCCGGCCCTCCGGGGGCAGCGGGAGCCGGGGGCGAGGGGAGCACCTAGGCCCTGCCGGGCTGCCCCTATGGCGCTGCGGCGGGCAGCGGCCGCGCTCCCGGGGGAACGAGTGCGGGGACGGGGCGTTCGTCCGTGAGCGGCCATGGCCCCCGCGTAGCCCGAGGCGTCGGCGAGAGCAGGGGAGGCCCCTGAGGGGCTGTCCCGGGGGCTTGTCGGTGTCTGTGCCTTTGCTTGCAGTTCCCGCTGAGCGGCCGTTCGCGTGGGCGCGGGTCTGGTACGGGAGGGCGGCGGAATCCTGTGGGCAGGGGCCGCGCACCGGTCACTTGGGGTGTTGGTGTAAGGATCCTGCTTTTAAGCCGTTCGCAGACGTTTTATGGTACTTACATCTCTTCGGCTGTGTTCTTTCACGTAGAACTCGTTATAAAAGAGTACTTTGTGCTTTTGTCAAACCTTAGCGTACCTTCAGCAGTAGGTAGCTAGAGGCTACAAACAGCCGCTTAGGTCTTTTACATGAAGGGTGTATTTCTGTATTTGTCTTTCTCAGTGTATTTTTCCTGTGTTGTACAGTAACAGTCTGTACCAAGTCTAGTTCTGCCAGCTTTTTTTGGATCTGCTAGCTTTGTAGCTCAGGTTGCACAGTGATTGCCATTATGATCTTGATCTCAGTTTTGTAAATTTCTGTGTGTGTGATTTTAATTTTGACATTTTTCAGCACTTTCTTATTTCTTTTAACTCTTGTCTCTTAACACTTCTTTATTCTGTAAGTTTGTATGTGGCTTTTTATGTCACTACTGCTTCCAGTTTCTTGTCAACATGTTTTCTCTGAGATGTGACAAAGGAAGTCTGGAGAAATTATTCAGAGTGAGTTGTATGTAACTCGCTTTGGAAGTGCATTTTTTTTTTTTAACTAATCAAGGCCTGTGGTTTTTACACCTTCTTTCACACAGACACAGATTTTACTCTTAAGTGACCTAGTTCAGGGACCCAATCCTGGCAGATCTTTAGTGTTCTGAAATTACTCCTTATGGGGGTCAGGTAAGTGAAAGGGTGAGTAGAGAGGACAGACAGGGTGGATGGAGGGACTGTACAGCTATAATTTAGATTGATTTAAACTGCAATTAAATCGGTGCATTTGCAAAAAGTTGTGGGCAAATGGAATAGTAATTAGGAACCTTAAAGAAAGCTAGCCAAAATGCAAATGAGATGATGCCATGGACAAACCAGAAAGTGTTAATTAGGAAGATGTGAATATAAATGGGGTGTGCATAGTTCTGAAGTTTCACACATGAAAGCAGAATACCTAAATCTCTAGAGGTTATAAATGGGGAGTGGTCAACCAAAATAAAAGCATGTTTATGGGCAGCAGAGGGAAACTTTGTTCAGTGTGCCTTATTATCCCTTATGAGCCTTCAATTACCTATGAACCCTCGTGATCTCAGTGTTGCTGTAGCTGTACTGTGACAAGTAGTTTCTGTACCGTCCCAAGTACTTGGGACAATATTTATTTCCTTTTTTTATGCACCTGTCTTCTCTGCTGCTGCTTTTTCTTTTTTTTGCTGTCAGTCTGGTCAGTTCTTGACCTGGCATGGTGTTACAACTATGGGAACTGAGTCAGTTGCTTAGAAGGAAGAGAAGGCATTATATGTAGCAAGGTTAATAGGTATTACAACTTTTAGTTCAAGTCTATGTCAATAATGATTACAGGCCAAAATGAGCTACCCTGTTTTGAATATAGCGGGGGTTTTAGTCAAAACAAAACAGTTTATGTTTTGCTGCTCCCTAGTGTCTCATTCCTGGGTAGGGTTCCTTTGCTTGTTGATGTTATACTTTGGTTTGTAAACACTGTTTACAAATGCCAGTGTGAGGCATATGATCACTTGCTGAGGGACAAAAAGATTTGGGGACAAGAGTATAACAGGGAAGTACCGTTATGTTTATATTCTTCCCTGGACACTTGCTGCTATAGAGAGAACAGTTATTTGGTTTAACAAACCTTCTCACATAGATTTAATTTTTCTATTGGTTGACTTGCTTTGCCACGCAAAATGTTAATCTAACTTGTACTGGCTTTCATTTTCTTTCCGAATCTTTTGTAGCCAGTGCCCTCTAGGGAACTCTCTTCCCCTTCTCTTCCATTGCTTTACACTCCACCTGTTGATGCCAACTGTAAAGTTCAGTTTGTGTGCTTCTTTCGTACTAGTGTTTTCCCCTCCTAGCCCTCTTGGTAGAATCTATTTCCTCTTGTTATCTGCCGAGTTGTGGCTTGTAATTCCTCATTAAAGCACAGCAACTGATGAAATTTTAGGTGGACAGATAAGGTATGTTTAATGGAGCATTGTGATTATGTATAGTTTTTGTTCAACCCCACCCTGTCCTTTCCTTGTTGCTGTTGTCACTTCTAGTCATGTTTCACAACAGATAAGTCAGATCGTCTGCTTCTTGCAATTTTGCTTACTTTGTGAAATGCCTGTTGGAATTATTAATTACTAAAATTATCTTGTACTTTTACGAGAAGACTTTTTAGCAGTAGCATCTAGTTTGGTTTGACTTGCTTTTCAGCACAAGAGTTAAAAACCAAAAAAATTGCTTGAAAATTATTTCATTTGTGATGGTGATCAGGTGTCCTGTGACCACAGTGCTGAAGCACTTGTTCATCTCTTTTTGCTGCAATAGCTGCCAGCTGGAATCAGTAACATTGTATGGTCTGGCAAAAACATGGTTAAATGCATCTGGCTTTGCCTTCTAATTTGAGATTGTCACAGATACTGGTGCTCCTCCACTTCTGTTATACTGAAGAGCTACTAGTGTTATACAGGTAGATTATTTTTAATGTACTCAATTTACTAATTTATTTGTTTTACAAAGTTAGAGCTAACATGAAAGTATGTTTTCAAAGTAAAATATATAAATAACAAAATAATTTTTGGTTATAATCTAGTAGACTGTTTTATTTATTTTTTCAAATGGCTGTAGGCAAACCATGATATTAAAGGTAGGATTGGGGATTTTGTTATAAATACACTAAAATATTTTTAATTGTATAAAAGTTATTCATTTTTTTGTATTTGTTTATTGTTCATTTTTTCCATGACAGTTACAAGACTTGTAAGGGAAAACCCAGTTTCACTGTAGCGTTACTACTGGTAGGCAGTATGCCAAACAATGGTTCATGTCAGCAGAAGCCGCCATATCGGTTACTTGCACTAAATGACCGTGAACCTGTTTGGATCGCTGCCGCTAGGAATTGAACCTTGCACCTGAAACTCTGAGTTTCTTGTGTCTGACTGAAAGACTCTGATTTGTTGACTCTAAATGTACAGACTCACGTGTGTGTGTGAACCTGCTATTCAGCTAGGAGGCAGAGAGCCGTACAGTGTAGGAGTTGCATGTTGCCTTCCTAGCTAACAACTTCTAAAACTACCCAAGCTCACTACAGCATAAATCTGTGTTCTGGCCACCTGTTGCAGTGCAACTTGTCTACTTCAAACAAGTCATCTTGGATTACATTTTTCTTTCTTGTTTTCTTGTGCTTCGGTCACTGAATAATTCACTTTGATTAGGGCATATTTAAAAATGTCCGATTCTGATAGTCTCAGGTTTGGCTTGCGGTTGCTTTATTACTGGAGCAGCTCTTGACTTTTCTGTGAGAGGAGACTGGCATTTGAAGGCATTAATTAAATGCTAGGAAATTACATGGTTTGAATGCCTATGCACTGTGTTTCCCAAGTAAATATTCACTACTATGTAACTGTTGTTCAGTAGATGTTTTACCAGGTTAACATGCTTTAACAATTTTCTTAACTGAACATGAATTTATATGAACAGAGTAACAGTGTTGGTTTCTATAATGGAAGTTCTTCCTTAGCAAGCCTTTTCAAAAGCAGTATTTGTTACCTTCTGGGAAATGAAATGAGTATCCTTTTTATGGTTGCTGTGGATTTGGAATGGTTGGGTTCTTTTTTTTCAGCTGTTTAAACCTGGTTTGGGGGGTGGGGGGTGGTGTTCCTTGTTAGTTTTCTGGTTGAGGGTTTTCTGGTTGAGGTTTTTTGGGTGTTTTGTTTGGGGGGAGTTTTTTGGTTGAATGTGTATTTTGGTTGTTTTGGTTGTTTTTTGTTTTAACAAACCATGAGAATTTGACATCATGGAAGTGTTTATCCTTATTTGTTGATGTGTAATAAAAGCTTCACCCTTGTCTCTTTTGGCAGCAACAGAGAGTGACTTTTATGAAACAGCTTGGTCATGTTGTTAAGTTCCAGCAGCTGAATTCACAGTTCCAGAGCATGATTTAAGCAAAACTATCTGCCATATATGTTATGTCTAACATCAAAATTATTCATAGATAATAAAGGCAACAATACCAGATATTTAAATGGTAGAAAACAGCAAGTGTTGCTGCTTTTCTGAACAAGCAGCTTTTTTCACTTTCAGTGTGGTTAGTGTATAGCAGATATTGGGAAGATGATTGATTTATTTTTTCTTTTTATACATTAATCTTGTAGAACTGTAAAAATAGGTGCATATGGCCAATTCATAAAATCACTGAATGGTTTGGGTTGGAAGGGACCTTTAAAGGTCATCTAGTCTGGCCCCCCTGCCATGGGAAGGGACATCTTTCACTAGATCAGATTTCTCAGAGCCTGATCCAACCTGGCCTTGCACGTTTCCAGGGCTGGAGTACCTACCACCTCTCTGGGAAACCTGTTACAGTGTTTCACCTCATTGTAAAAAAATTCTTCCTTATATCTAGTCTGACTCTACCTTCTTTTAGTCTAAAACTCTTAGCCCTTGTCCTTTCATAACAGATCCTATTAAAAAGTCTGTCCTCCCATCTTTCTTATAAGCCCTTTTTAAGTATTGAAAGGCTACAGTAAGGTCTCCCTGGAACCTTCTCTTCTCCAGGCTGAACAAGCCTGTCTTCACAGGAGAGGTGCTCCAGCCCCCTGAATTCCTATTGCCATTCAAGCAAATACTGCTATGGAGTATACCTTATTTGCTGAATAAACTCATACAATACCTACTAGATGAAGCTTGTTTTTACAAGAAGATAACATTGAATATTTTTGCTAAATGTAAAAGAAAAAAAAAACTTAATCATATTCTTGGTAATTGTGTAGAAGGTTCCTCTAGGTGAAGGGAACTTTAGGTAGGCTAGTGTTTTCCTTTTTTGATGTTGTTTAGTTGCCTACAACTACTGTAAAGTCCAGCAGGGCTAGTGTTCATTTAATTTGAGGAGGATTTAAATTTATACTTGTAAACTCTTCTTAGCTAGTCAGTCAGCTCTTTTTGTCCTCACCCTGGTAAAAATACTCCTTATACAGTATCATATGTATTGTATACCATCTATATTATATTCTCCTTATACACTATTATATACTCCCTATACAGTATATAGCCATAGCTCCTAACACTTCAGATTGCTTCAAACGTGAAGCAGAATCCTTGAAACAGGAAAAATAAGATAATGGTAACTTGTGTTCCTTCTAGGTTTAAGCTCAGTGAAGAGACTTAAGCTTGTGACTGCATGTACTTCAGCACCTTTCGTTTGTTAGAGTTGTGTGCTCGTTACTGCAAAATTTGGCCAGAATGGTGGGATGGAAGCAATGCAGCAAATCATTGAACATGAACAGTAGTTTTTGCAAATGGCTTTGCAAATTTAGGCTTGATTTTAAATTGAAGCTCATGTGCTTTATTGATACAATGTTTTTTTGTTGTTTCTCTTCAAATCGTCTTTAGAAATGAGTTACCGAATTTGTATAAACCAGAAACATGGACATGTTGCTCTTAATTAATTGGAAATTTAACTCAATTCAAGTTGGTTTTATATCCTTCAGTTACAGGTTGGGTGCTTAAGAAAGTTAGTTGATATTTTATTAACAAAAATTAAAAATTTCCTGGTGTATATGCTAAAGAGTAATCAACTGCATTTTCAATTTTTCATTTTCATATTTTCAGATTACAACTGATGGGAAACCCAAGATAATTGATATAATTGATACAACAGGCAGTGGTGATGTAACTACATGTACCATTGTAGAACCTAAAGATGGGGAAATTACTGGTCTTTCTGGAAGAACTTTAAAGGTGGGTATTTGGTGATACAGAGACACCACTGGGAATCTCTTTTTTTTTTCTTTCTTGTTTAGCAACAAATTAGGCACTTATTTTGGCTTCTGCAGAACTTACTTCCTTTTAATCAGATCTTATCCCAAACTAATACTGCATTTGCTCATCTTCATACAGATTGCTTGACATTTCTTTTACTTTTCATATGTCTTTATATTGAATATTCTCCATAGCTGAATGGGGATATGTATGGAGTTTGATTGGAGGCTTGATAATAATTTAATTATTCTTTGTTCAAATCGGTAACTTACGTAGTTTTGGAAGTTGACTGAAGAAAACATGCTGACCTGCTTTAAAAAATATCAGACATGGTTCTGTCTTTAAAAGTGCTAGTATTTTCTACATATGATCTACAAGAGGAATGCTGTTAAACTTGTGATATATAGTTCTAGAGAATGAAAAATCTGTGAGGACTTAGTTGTACACTCACTGCATTAGAACAGAAATGATACAGGGTTTTCAGAAATGATACGATGAGATCTAGAAGAGGTCTTGGCTACATAGAACTGCTGATGTTACTGACTTGTTCTTGATTGGCTGGTTAGATTGCTGAGGTGATATGGGGGCACCAGATCTTTGGATCTCTCCATGCTATCAGCTTTCTTCTGAATTTTGCACAGGATATGATTGTAAGGGTGAATCTGTTGCTGTCTTTTGCTGTTGTTACTAGGAATAGTGGATCTGATATACTGGGAGTCTAAACTGCAGGAAGATATGAAATTAGACATTTGGATGTTTGTCGTGACCACTTACCATAATACCCCTTCATTTACAGTGCTATTACTTTCCCAGATCCCTACCTGATAAAGTCACTGCTGGGGCTGTATATTTAAAAAGTAGAGTGTCAGGGCAACTGTTTAAGTAACTGTTTAAGATTTTTGAATGACAGTGTCACATGAATTGATACTGATTCCTTTGGACCTGGATTGAAATTGCCATGTCATGTTGTTGAAACTTAGTGCAGTAGATACTGTCATGGAGACAGGGAATTAAACTGGTGATATTTGCAAGTCTGTTCTGCTAAGCTCCCTTACATGGTGTTGATTTGTTTTAAAAATTTTTAATGCCATTAGTTAACCTATGTCTGAATATACTTATCTGTAGATTCCAGCAAACTGGGTAAATCCTTCAGGCAGATACCACATTGGCATAAAAAATGGCTATGATATATATCCTAAAGCTCTTAAGGAGAGGATTCAGGTAAGGAATTAAATTTTGTTTCTGGTGTATAGTCATATTTCATTGTTCCGTTTCTTAAGTTTTTCTAGGAAACTACAGTATGTGATTTGCTAACACATGTAGGCTACTAGCCAGAGCTTAAGAGCTATTCTCTCACTGATTTTTGTTTAGTTTTGACAGAATCTATTTCTTCTGTGATTTGTTTAGAACAACAGGAGGTGGCCTGATGATCATCCTCACAGCGGTCCATTGAGGCAAAAAGTCTACAAATTACTGCTACCCATTTCTTTTTTTCTGTGTAGCAACTGTTGTTTATTTATGGTATTGTATAGGGGTTTTTTAGCCATTATGTCCCAAATCAGAATTTTCAAATTATTTTTGTAGTCTTCATACTTTGACATATGTATTTGTCAATATATTGAAGATACTGGGTTTATGTTACAGAAAGAACGCAAGGAAAAGCTCTGGGATCCTGTTCACAGACTGGCTCTAGCAGAGGCCTGTAGGAAACAAGAAGAATTTGATGCTGCTCATAGCTCTCCCTCCCAGGTTTGTATAAGTCTAAACAAATTTGTAAACTTCTTGTTTGCAACAATTTGTTGGTGGTTGAGAAGATTAAAATATTTTGTTAGGTAAGTGAAGGAAAGATACTTGTGATTTTTTGGCATATAACTTACCAGTATATCTTCTGATTAATTTAAAAAGTCTGTATACGGGTAGATGTTTGATTTGCTTAATGTTGTTAACTTTCTAAACTTGTTGTCAAATATGAAAAGGGTATTACTTCAGATACTTAGTAGCATATTTTTAAGATGTGTAATATAGGTTTTATTTTTAATTTAATATGCTTTTTTTGAGACTGTCATTCTTGCTGTGCTTAAAGTTGGATTCTTCTAAACATATCCTTTCTTTTCTAAATTAGGTACTATTTCAGGGAAGTACCAGAAATGCCTCAGGTCACTTCTGTATCATTTAACAATCTGAAAAAAAAAAAAAAAAAAAAAGCCTTAAAATGTTAGAATTACAGAAATTTGAAATAGTTGTACATAATGGGCCAAAAGTAAATAGTGCACTGTTGAAAACCTTTGAACTTCTAGATGTTTGTGACTCCTAGGATAGTCTTACACTCTTGATGAAGTAATGGAACAAATATATAGCATCAGAAATGAATGTAGGAATACCTGTCTTGTAATAATTTTAGAAATACTTTTAACCACATTTTTGTTGTCTTACTAGGTAAATAAGCTAATAAAGGAAGAACTTCAAAATCAAGTGGAACTGTTGAATTCTTTTGAGAAAAAATATAGTGATCCTGGCCCAGTATATGATTGTCTAGTATGGAATGATGGTGATACCTGGAGGTAAATGCCTAAACTTCTCTAAAATGTGTTGTTCTACACATAAGACAACAGCTTGCATTGAAGACTATGTTCACTTTTAAATCTACCCTCTTTATAGAGGTCTTAAATATTTATTTGCTTTAAAATAATCCTGCTGTATCACTTGAGTTTCATGACAAAGTTCTGATCCCAAATGAAGATGGGATAGAATGAAGTCTTATTAAAGACAGCATGACATAAAGTGTAAGCTTGTGGGTTTTTCCTCTGAGGCAGAGTAAAATTGCTTTGCGTATCCATTGGTGATAAGAAAAAAACAAACCAAAACAGAAGTCTTTGCACAAACTTCAGGAAGTAATATGGCATTTTTCTTCACTGATAATGTGCATCATACAAAACAGTGGGTAAGACTTCAAATGTTTGTGTGCTAGCATTGAACAGTTAACTTGAGTAAAATTTCTTCCTTGAAGAAATTGCCTGAATTTCCATGTGTTTGCTTTTCAAAGACAGATATACTTGAATTTCGTAGCATTGGAAAATCGGTTTATTTAGAGTTCTTTGTAGTTTCTGAATCTGAGTCTAAACAGCCAGGTTTAAAAATATTGACTTAAATAAGTGAGATACCATAAACACAGAACCAGGCTTCCTGAAGTCTTTGTGGTACTCTTTGCTGGGGGGGGATAACTGAAAGTTTACAGCAACTGGAAAATTGCCTCTTTTTTTTCTTTTTGTCAACAGAGCCTGCATAGATACAAGTGAGAGTGGTGACCTAACTAACTGTACAGTGCTGAGAACCTACAAAGAGGCTCAGGAATATGGATCTTTTGGAACATCTGAGATGTTGAATTATTCCGTTAACATATATGAGGATGGGAACCTTCTTTCCATTGTGACAAGTGGAGGTAAATGAAAGTAATTTAAGAAAATTTGATTTGAAAAGTACTCTTAATTTCTTGTCAAACTATCCCATCTCAGCAGAACTACAGAAGTAGCTCTGGTTTCTAAATCAATGGTAACTTTTTTGAGACTCCTTTTTATACTTCTGTGCAGTTCTTTATTTTTAATTTTTTTCTTAATCCCCACTGACTGAGTCATCTCAAGTATAATTTTCATAACTTTGAGTAGGAAGTGTTGAGCCTTTTTAAGTAACTTTTGTCAGTGGAATTAAGTTAATGCTTCCTTTCTCTGTGTGCTGCCTCCTTTCTCCCCTCAAAAAGTGGTTTTATTTTGCAGATTGCTGCTGCTTACTGGCTTTTTTTCTTTCCTTATTATAATATGACAGCTATTAAATAAACTGATTTTATAGAATGACAGAATCATTTAGGTTGGAAAAAACCTTTAAGATCAAGTCCAACCGTTAATCTAGCACTGCCAACTCCACCACCAAACCATGTCCCTAAGCACCACATCTACACATCTTTTAAATACCTCCAAGGATGGTGACTCAACCACTTCCCTGGGCAGCCTGTTCCAATGATTGACAACCCTTTTGGTGAAGAAACTTTTCCTAATATCCAATCTAAACCTCCCCTGGTGCAACTTGAGGCCATTTCTTGTCCTATCGCTTGTTACTTGGAAGAAGAGACTGACCCGCACCTGGCTACAACCCCTTTCAAGTAGTTGTAGAGAGCAATAAGGTCTCCCCTCAGTTTCCTTTTCTCCAGACTAAACAGCCCCAGTTCCCTAAGCTACTGCTCATAAGATTTGTGCTCTAGACCCTTCCCCAGCTTATTTGCCCTTCTCTGGACATGCTCCAGCACCTCAATATCTGTCTTGGGGCCCGAAACTGAACACAGCACTCGAAGTGCAGCCTCACCAGTGCTCAGTACAGGGGGACGATCACTTCCCTTGTCCTGCTGGCCACACTACTTCTGATACAAGCCCAGGATGCTGTTGGCTGTCTTGGCCACCTGGGCACACTGCTGGCTCATATTCAGCCGGCTGTCGACCGACACCCCCAGGTCTTTTTCTGCCAGGCAGCTTTCCAGCCACTCTGTCTCAAGCCTGTAGCGTTGTGTGCAGTTGATGTGACCCAAGTGCAGGACCCAGCACTGAGCCTTGTTGAACCTCACGTAGTTGACCTTGGCCCATTAATCCAGCCTGTCCAGATCCCTCTGCAGAGCTTTCCTACTCTCCAGCAAATCAACATTCCTGCCCAACTTGGTGTCATCAGCAAATTTGCTGAGGATGTACTCCATCACCTCATCCAGGTCATTGATAAAGATATTATAATGAGAACTGGCCCCAGTACTGAGGCCTGGGGAACACCACTTGTGACCGGCTGCTGACTGGATTTATATACTTACAGATCAGTATGTGAGAATTAATTGACCTGCAGTGTATTAAATTGGTATACATGAAGTTCACTATACCTACAGTGATACAACTTTTCATTTGCTCAGGAGCTCATGGAACACATGTGGCTAGTATTGCAGCTGGATACTTTCCAGAAGAACCAGAGCGAAACGGTGTGGCTCCAGGAGCTCAGATTCTTGCAATCAAGATTGGCGATACAAGACTGAGTACAATGGAAACGGGCACTGGTCTAATAAGAGCTGTGGGTATTTAATTGAATAAACAATTAATATCAGCAGTGTGGCTTAATTGTAGAATATTGTGGAATACTTTCTGCTCATACTTGCTTATAGGCCATGTTTTTATGGTTCTAGAATATTTCCAACTAAATAAAAAAACCCACTAAACACCCCCCAAAAAAATCCAAAGCAAACAAAAATAACCGAACTGCAAAGAACCATAAAACCAATCAGAATATATTTTAAAAACATATCTTAAGACTAATGTTTTAATATAAAACAAGACTTCTGTTGCATTGAGCACTTGCAGGGTTTTTCAAACTGATAGAGTTGCAGTGTGCCTGGCTAGTTTAACGCATGGGCTAAGTTACTTGTATGCTTACTTAAAGTTCCTTATTCTGTGTTGTGAGTATTTTTTTCTAGTTACTTAAATAACTGTAGAGTACTTAAATCTAGAATAGAGACTAGTATCTACCCATGTAGCTGAATTTGGTTTAACTTTTTTTTTTGAGTGACAAAAAAGTATTCCTATTTAATGATGAAAGGCCCAATGCCTTTTCCATGTTGTTGTCGAAGGGGAAAAAATTTGCACAAGAAAAGTAATTGAAAATGGAAAATTATATTTGTGACCCATAGAATATCTTCCTATAGCAACACGAAGATGTATGATAATGTTTTTGTGACTTTTTGGAATAGAACTAAACTGCATGGGAAAGGAGAAATTTATGTTATTGAGGACAGACATTTGAGACAATACTAACAATGTCTGCAGTTTTCTCTTAGGGTAATGTCTTAATTATAGCTTGGAACGTGGCAAGAATAGGACTGTTCAGGGAGTGGATTTTTTTATTCTTTTTGTTCACTGGGAAAATACCACTTAAATAACTGATAGAATTTAATTATTTTATTTTGTAGAGTCAAAAGAAATTCATCGCTTTTCCTTAGATCTGTAGCAGATCAGTGTAAGCAGATGTTTTTTGCTGTTCCTTAAGTGACTTACTCTATGACTAGTATGTATTTTGGCTTTTATTTTTACTTTATCAGATGATAGAAGCAATAAAATACAAATGTGATCTTGTCAACTATAGCTATGGAGAGGCAACACACTGGCCAAATTCTGGGTGAGTACTGCTGTGGTTAATATAAAGTATTTTGATATCACAGAGACGGAATTACATTTGTGTAAATGAACTGTCAGTAAGAGTGAGTTGTGCAGGCCCAGATTATTCATATACGTTAAACTGTTGCAATTTACACTTTTAACTATCTTCAAAAGTTAAGTAAACCTATGGAGAGTGCTATTGATATATAATGCAAAGAATATTTTAGAATAATAAAGGAATTTTGTAGATGGAACCCCACATAATTTGTGGGGTTTGTGGAAGACCTAATACTACTACATGACTGTTAGTCCTTTTCAAAACTAGAAGTTATTTTTTTGTGGCCGGCTTCTGTACTGGAACCGCCTCTGCTAGGTGTGGGAAGCAGTCTGCATAATATTCCTTGTTCTGTGACTAGTCACAGAGATTCTACTAGAAATGGGAGTATTGCCCTGTGGGAAGAAAGCAATTTTGTGGATTAAATGACTTTCTTTTTTCCTTCTCTCACATCAGGAGAATTTGTGAAGTAATTAATGAAGCAGTGTGGAAACACAATGTAATCTATGTTTCAAGCGCAGGAAATAATGGCCCCTGCCTTTCTACAGTAGGATGTCCTGGTGGCACTACATTGACTGTAATAGGTAAATAATTTTTTTTGCAAAAAAAAAGAAACAAAAACTGTTGACAGTGTTCAGCTTCTGTCTTTTCAAGCTTTGTACTTGTGTTACATGTTTGAGATCACTGGTTGATGGCTGAACTAAATCTAAAAAAAAATCGAAGACTACTGGGCTACAAAATTAGTTCTGAGGGAGGCACTAGCTGTATGCTTAGGTATAAAAACTTAGACTGTTATCCTCTTACAATTCAAGATTTTACTTATGTACAAAACAGAGGTAGGAGGCAGGTGGTCTTGATTTGATGTGGCTTTGTATAAAATTTGCAAAAGAAATCTTTGTGGTCTGACCTATTTGAAGTTTCCAAGATTTTTAACCGTAACCATCTGAGCATACCACTTCACTTGGACCGTTAGTTGCTAGTAAATGCAACTTGTAAAAATATAAGCAAATTGGATTCTAATTAATCTTCTGGAAAGACTTGTAATGCATTCTAATTGTCAGAACTATAGTTTTAAATTATCTGTCTTTATTTTATACTCCGATTTTCATTTGTAATGAAACAATGCCTTTTTAATTTGGATGTACAATAATCCCATGATGTGCCCTAGACAAGTCCTTCTAGGGGAAGGATTCTTTCAGCTGTAGCGTCACTTCTGTGAAAGTATGACTGGCATAACAATTGACTTTTCTGATGGGCTAGTGTATGTCTTTGATATTTCAGTGAAAACTTGAGGTATAAGACTTAGCAAAATGTCTAGCATTTGGGCGTAACTTCCCTCGTCTTAATTTTTATAGAAATCCTCTGATGCCACATTACTGCGTTATACAAATACTTGTTAAATCACAGAATTCTCATGCAAGGACACTAGCATGTAGACATGGAAGTTTGAGAGAGACTGTTTCACGTTAGAATTAACACTGATTACTTTCTAAAAGCTAATCTGGAGTTACTCCATTACTGAGACTGGGGGTTGTAACTGGAACGAACAAGCTCTTTTCAAGTCTGCATTGGCTTTGCTCTTACAGTACATCTGCTCTGTCAATTCAGCTTACTGGTTGTATCACTCTAGAGACTGGGTGATCATTCACTCTGCATGCAAAGTAGCTTGCTCCTTGTCCTCCATCTGGAGTGAAACAGATAGGGGTTTTTTGTTTGTTTTTTGAGGGTAAAGCAAAATACAGTTGACAGGCTGACATAGTTCACAAAGACAGTATGAACATGGACCTCGCCAAATTTGTCAGCTTGGTATGGTAGTTTTCTACCATCCTGACAGTGCTTGTGCCATAAAGAAAACGGAGCGTACACTTCAGAACACGTACACAGCATGGATGCACTGTGCATCCTTGACATTGTGTTCCAAAAATACAACTTCAGGCTACGATGTAGTCGTTTATGTGCTCTGGGCACTTTGAACTGATATACAGGAAAGTAATGGCTGTCTCATCACTGTGTTTGAGGTGTGTGGATGTGGCCGCCTGCTCCAGGTGGTGTAGCTGTGAGCCATGGGAATGTGAAACAATTCACATAAATTGCTTTGAGGTATGGTTGGCAGTTTGTAACAGTGTAAACACGGCCAAAGAGGTGCGGGATAGAGTAGAGACATAAAAGTGATGTATTGTGAAAGAAATGTAGAATGTGAATACATTCTATTCCAGTTGAATAAAAATGAAACTTTGAAGTTTACATAGTATTTGAATGTTAGATGGTGTGACCATCAACATCGTTACTACATAGCATGCTGCTTTACATTTGCTTTGTAAAAGTATACGTGTTTAATAGAATGGAAAATGTGTGTTTCCATTTTTAAATGTCAAGCAAAAATTCTTCTCATAATGAATTTAAAATCAGAAATATTTTATTTTTGCTTCTAATAAAAATTAATTGTACATCTAAAGTGCTTGAATGTGTTTTACAGGTGTTGGTGCCTATGTATCACCTGACATGATGGTTGCTGAATACTCTTTAAGAGAAAAACTGCCAGCAAATCAATATACTTGGTCATCCAGAGGGCCTAGGTAGGCTATATTAAAAGAACAAATTCATTATTTTGGGTTTCAGATTATGTAATTAAAAAATCTAAAAATTGGTCATTAATACCAGAATAAAAGTATTTGTTTTCCATGGGAAGAACATAGGTAACCTGCTGTTCTTGGAAGGCCTTTGTATGTCAGGCTCTAGAACTCCTGGAGGAGGGGTAAGGCCACTGAACTGCCTCAGCACAACCTGTACATCTTGGCGAAGTATATTTGATAAGTGCAAACCTGTTCAGAGGTGATAAAACTTGTTGAAAAATTGCTTGGAAATTTGTTCTTTTTCTGAAATTTATTTTTTCAGAGGATTTTTTTTCCATAGCATTTATTTCATTAAGTTAGTGTGGTGAAGTTATCTGTTCTGTTAGTGTTGAAAATTAAAAGAAATACTGTTACTGCAGTAGTGTTGCTTCTGGCTTCAGTGACGTTGCTGTTACGGCACAACATACTCAAGGGTTTTGATTGAGTCCAGTAGGGGTATGAGTAGGCAGAAAAAAATGCTTTTCTACCTCACATTATAGAAAATTATCTCAAAGATCCCTAAATGAAAATTTAGGAGAAATGAAAACTTGAATTTTTATTTCATGCCTCAGAAGAATTTGATAGTGTATGGTAGCCAAAAGAAAAAAAAAAAGACTAGCATCTCTTCCTGAGTTTTTGCCTATGTTTAGAATTTGGAATTGCTGTTGCGAGTCATGGAGTTACCATATACTGTCTTTCGTGGTTTAGCCTACAACAGTATTGGATGAAGGGAAAAATAAAAAACATAGCTTGAGGTTGGTCCTTGGTTTATTTGCTGGCTACATAGCAAGTGCTTCCCTATTAGCATAGTCTTTAAAGTTAGCTGTCGTGGTGTTTATATATTGACAGGTAAGCATATTGTTCCAAGAACCTTATTATGTAGAAATGTCATGTTTCATGTAGGGAAAAGAGAAATGTGGTCTCTGCCTTCAGCTGAGAAAAGGGAGACAGATTTGTAATTAGTATTGATATACATACACATATATAAAGACTATATTTTGTGTGCTTTGTCACTTTGCATTGTAAAATAGTCAGAATGAGCATGTGTCAGCTGAAAGGCCTGAGTCTGGCCAAAGGAGGATTCCCCTTGTGTAGGGTGCAACACGCAGGTGACCAGAGAGTTCCTAAAGCTTTGCTAGAGCAGACTTGGGGTCGAGGATCAGTCTGTCTGAGAAAGCAGCAGAGGCTTTCAGACAGAGATGCCACGCACTGCTTGCCCAGAAGTGCCATGATATAGAACCTGTTGTTTATATAGGGCTGTCATAAATATATCCAAATGTTACATGAATGTATCATACTGAGAGTGCTCTGATTTGAGACATGTATCTCACAGCTTCATAAATACCCTAAAATACCCTACCTCCCACAGAACTTAATAGCTCAGGCGCAGTGCGGTGCTTATTCAAGTGGCGCAATTTTTGTCTACGCAGAGCAAAGAAGATGGCGTGTATCTGGCTCATACAGTTGAAAACTAGATGCTGCTTTAACTGAGCCATAGGTACTCACTCCATTCTTAAATATGCTTGGGCAAGAAAGAAAGGTGCCTTAGGCCCAGCTGATCCCGATCCACCTGTTGACATTCCTTTTTTTTTTTTTTTCTCTTCTTCCCTTGCTCTCCTTGTGTCAGGTTCTGTATTGTAATTCAGAATTTAACCTGGAGGTGAAGTGCCAACATGCAAGATTAGAGATCTGGATTTTGGATCTTTTCTAGGCTTCCCCTCTCTTTTACTATTTTTCTTTTAAAATAATAACTGTTAAATAAGATATGTAGAATACTAATTTCTGTATTGAAATGTTTAATAGGTTTGTTTGCATGCATTTTCTAATTCAAATCCCAGAAGATATTCTGCTGACTATGCTGAAGCCTGGTGAAGAGTATTGAAGGAGTGAAAGTTTAGAAAACTTTCACTGTAAAATAAGCATAGCTTATGATTCATGAGACATTTTAAATTGCTACTTAGCAACATGTCTTTTCTCGTGTTTAATGGGTTAATGGATTTAGTGAAGTAATATACTCCCTAAAGCTAAAATTATTTTTTTTTAAGTGCATGGATAACTTCAAGATACAGTGTGCAGAAAAAAATGTTTTTCAACTATTCTATTTTAACACTAGCACTGATGGAGCCCTTGGAGTAAGTATCAGTGCCCCAGGAGGTGCTATTGCTTCTGTTCCAAACTGGACTCTGCGAGGAACGCAACTCATGAACGGCACATCTATGTCTTCTCCTAATGCATGTGGAGGCATTGCATTAGTATTGTCAGGTAATGCGCTACAATGTTAAATATAGGTGTGTAGTCTAAAACAGATTAGATACTTTTTCCACTAAAAAAAAGTAATGCTGTAACTTTCAAAAATTTTGTTGTATCCAATAATACTCTTATTTTTAATTTCAGGACTCAAAGCTAATGATATTCATTACACTGTTCATTCTGTCAGAAGAGCATTAGAAAATACTGCAGTGAAAGCTGAAAACATAGAAGTATTTGCACAAGGACATGGTATTATTCAGGTACTCGCTAGCAAAAAACCCAACATAATATGGATAACTGCCAGTGGAAAAGTAACCCACAAAAAGAGCAACTTTCTAGACAAGCTCACTCAGTTTGTTCCCATGCTACTTGATTCTCAGATCTGATGGAGGTAGAAAAGGACAATATAGTGGGAAGGGAGGAGGAATGAGATGGTTCTTTGAGTTTCAACATGCGTTTACTGTAGAATGAATGTTGACTAGACACATTCTTAGACTGAGCAAAAAGGTATGTGGACATAAAAGTGGGATGTGCCACCCACGTGTGGGTTTGGATGACTAAATTCTGTACTGATGTCCAAAAATGTTTTTATGCTGTTGTCAGAGCTGAACTTGTTGTGTGCAGACAAAAGCTGGAACTGTAAGTTTTGGGCAGTGAAAATCCTGGAATACCCACGCTGGTTCGCAAAGCAGTACAGCTGCAATTGTGTGATTACTTTACTCTGGGCCTGCACTGAGAAGTCTGAGTGTTCATTGTATTCTGTGGACTTCTAAGTAGCCTGGATATCTGTGATGTGATCCTTCTGTATGAAGAAGGCATAGTGAGTGGCAGTCTCCCTATGCATAAGCATTGGTTCTTAAAGAGCTGCTGCTGTTTTTTTGCCTACGGTCACTCCCATCCTAGCCAAATAGAGGTAGTGAGATTTGCTCTGCTGCTTAAAGATGTTAAATATTAAATGTTTACCCTTAAACTCATGTTCTGGGGGTGCTAGAACCTAGTAGGTAACATCTGCTAAGCAGACCTGTAACACTGAGTTGGATACAGAAGGCAACAGTGATGGTAGCCATATCAAATAAACATTGTCACAGGAAAATGAAATGCAGCAGTCGTATGTTATGATTCAGTAGTCTGATTAAAGCATGTATTAAAACATGCAGTTAAAACTCTGATTTGGGAGACCGAGGCTGTTGTGTGTCTGCTTTCAAAGGAGAGTACCCTAATGTCCACTGGTGAAGGTAGCTCACTGTGAAGTAGAAGAGAAGGTAAGATTTTTTTTTTTTTAATCAGTAGAATAGAAAGCGAGATAGAAGGGTGTCTTTTTAAAACAGAAAGGTGAACTTGTCATCTGAGTTTACTGTGACAGCTGGTTTTCATGACCTGATTCTCTTATTTCATATCAATATATAAAACTTAGGGGCATCCCATGTTTCTTGTCTCTCTTGAACTGCTCGACTTCTTGTATACAAGGTTTAAATGCTTAATATTGCTCTGTATATGAGAAGGACACCTAAATTAGTATAATAGGTCTGGGCCTTTGAAGTCGTCTCTGAAAGCTTTTGTTACGCATTTTTTGATGGATTTATAGCAAAGGAGTTTTGTCTTTTTTTAATGTTCTTGACTTTCTATGCTCTCTGTGGCCGTTGCAGGCTGAAAATGTTGCCTCATTTTCTATACTGAGTATCGTGTAAGGTACAAACAGTGTGCTATTTCACTTTGTTGCTGTTCTTGCTGAACACTTCATGTTGAAGGTAATATGCATAGATTACTATTAAGTTGAATTTTTTAAATTTAGAATGTCTTCTTTCTAACAGGTTGATAAAGCCTATGACTACCTCATTCAGAATTCATCATTCGCAAGTAACATAGGCTTTACGGTTACTGTCGGCAGCAACCGTGGAATCTACCTCAGAGATCCTGCCCAGATAGCTGCACCTTCTGATCATGGGGTTGGCATAGAACCTGTCTTTCCTGAGAATACAGGTAGGAAAGAACTTTTGTATGTGTTTATGTATGTGGGGGAAAAGTTTAAACTTTAAACAAAAAGTGTGATAATGAGCAGTGATAGGTATCTGTACCATACAAGCAGTAAGTGCAACTCTAAATTTCATGGTAAATGAATGCAGGCAGCTAAACAACTTTTCTATTCTAACCTCCGGCTTATAACTTCAGCACTTCCATGTTTTGGAGGGGTATGTTGCTTCATGCTTCCTTTCACTGAAAAAAGGGATCTCTCTTTATTCTGAAGATACTTAAAGCAAAATTATGGTGCTAGGGAAAAATATGGAAAAATAATTTAATATCTCTAATGTTTCATGAAATTGTAGAACTTCAGGGTTTTGTTGTAGATAGAGTTTCTTTGTGTCTTGACAAAGAATGATTACTGTTCTAAACATGAAAGAACTTACACAGAAATTAGTTTCTCAGTTATTTAAATACTACAAATTCTAGATTTGGACTTTACACGTTTCCACAACCTGAGAAAAATCTTAGTTTAACAGACTAGACTTGCATTCAGTAGCTAATAATGGATAAACATAAATATATTTAAAGGCAATACAGGAATTGATACAGATTTTAGTTACTTATTAACAGGGTAAAAATAAGTTGTGCATATCAAAATAAGGTTTGACATCTTTTCTCCATAAACTGTTTTGCCCTGCTTTATTAAATGCAAATTGGAACTTACTGAGAGACTGCATTACATTGTATTCAAAAAATGATCCATGTAAAAGCTTGTTACTAATTCCTTTCCTAAAACCAGTGATTCCCAAGAAGATTGTCATGTGACAAAGGGGTGAGTTTGTTTAGGGGAGGAAAGGGTATGAATTAGAGCAGATTACTGACTCAAAGTAACTTAGTTGTTTGACAGGTTACAGTGAAGTTGGTGCTTTTTAAATTTACTGTATGACACTGATAAATAAAAAAATTGTAGGATAGACTCTTCTACAGGAAGCAAACAATCTGAAAACATGCTTAGACATTTGTAATCGATGACTGGCTTGTAGCATGGTACTGTTTCTCTAGTACCTGTCCAGTTGTTATTTCTGTGCTGTCTGGTGCCTTCAATAAGACTGAGTTTTTGAGAAACTTCAGTAAGAGGTTAAGGGAGTCTGATCTGCTCTGTGTGTCTGTTGAAGTTCTCTTTGAGCTTTTATTGCTTCTCATGTACCTATGAGGAAATTACATCTGATAATAGACTCCTCTTTACTTAATAAAGATGTAATGAAATGTCTGAAAATTAAGCTATGGTTAATTAGGACTAGAAAACATGGAAACTTTTTTTTTTCAAAGTGTCATTAATCTTTAGAGCAGGAAAAAGCTGATTATTTTTTAATCACTAAAACATTGTAACTAGGGTTCGAT
This sequence comes from Aramus guarauna, assembly GCA_013400195.1. Lineage (NCBI taxonomy): Eukaryota > Metazoa > Chordata > Aves > Gruiformes > Aramidae > Aramus > Aramus guarauna. Next base: position 131,199 of record VXBL01010096.1, on the reverse strand, counting down.
TCTCTTCTGGAAGCAATGCTTCAACCCATAGCTTTTTTTGACATGGAAGCTAATTTGTAAAATTAACTTAATTGACTGTTTGCAAAGTTAGACTAGATTATCATGGTAATTTTTTAATAGACTTTACCTCTTGCTTAGGCTGCTCTATAATGTGACTTGGTAATTAGCATAACCCTCAGAATCAGCGCAATTACTTTTTATGGTATTTCTCTGCATTAGGGAAGACTTTGTATCTATAGAAGAAAGTTTATACCTGCTTACAGACTATGATGTGGGTAACTGAAACATTGCTTATTAGCCTACCTTTGACTTTGCCAGGTTTGACTGTTTCGGGGGGAGAACTTCAAAGTTGGGTACAACCTTTATTTTACTGTACACTGCTGCTATTCTATATTTCTCAAGTTAAAAGAAATAATATAGAACACTGTCCAAAGTAGAGAATCTGCTCTAAAGAATTGTTTCCTATTACATATTATCGATTTGTACATCTCTAATGGCAAATACTGCGTTATAGTAGAATATGAGCACATCTGTTTTATTGAACTGGTTTTTTTTAATTTATTTCTTGACAGAAAACACTGAAAGAATATCTCTCCAGCTTCATTTAGCTTTAACTTCAAATGCACCATGGGTCCAGTGTCCTAGTCATTTAGAGCTTATGAACCAGTGTCGACACATAAATATTCGTGTGGATCCACGTGGCCTGCGAGAAGGACTACATTATACAGAGGTACTGAAATATTGGTGTTCTGAGGAAGATTGTGTGCCCTTTCCTTTTTTGTGTGGTCTCTATCAAGTTTTTATGTAAGTAATTTCCAAGGAAATAAAAGCTGTGTTCTGTTCAGACCAGAAAATATAGCCACACTATTTTACTATGTAGGCCGAATCCAGGGTTCGGCAATAGTTATGCTATACAATAGCACATACCAATGGGACTTTGAGTACCTGTGTTTAAAAAAGAAAAGCATAAAAAATATAAACCAAAGAAATAGCAGTTCAGTAAGGTGTTTTTTTTCTCTGGATATATTTCACTTTTGACTATCTGGCTCAGTCCTGTATTATTATTGAGGATAGAGATTTGTGTTTTTATGATGTCTTAAATATTTCTCTCTTTCTGTGGTGGCTTAAGGACTGGGCTAGCTTTTGTGGTGTTGCCATGCAGTCTTATATGAACCCAAGATTTTGCTTCACCTTGAGCAGCTGCTTGGGTACAGTGATGCAACCTATTGTCTTGTTTCCTCACCTCTACCCCATCCCATTTTCAAAGGTGAAGGAGAAAAATGTGTGGTAATGGCTGTGTATAGCAGAAGCATTTTGCTGACTTTGAGCAGCTACGTTCAAATTTGAACAAACTTAATATGCAAGCCATTAAATTTCTCATTTTCTCTCTCAAACATCCTCTTTTACTCCTGCAACAGAAACTCACCAACAAAAAATACTTTTCAGCTCTATCTTTCCTCATCACAAATGTTATATTTACATTGAAATGTTGCCATTGCATTGTAGTTGATCATAATTAAGATAATATCGCAAATTTTTCAGAGATAGTATTTAAAGCTTGACCATGAAAAGCATGGTAAATCAAACGGTTTTCTCACATAGTCCTGGAAAACCAGGATTAAAATATTTTTTAATACAACAACAAAAATACCTGATACAAAATAATAAGACTGTTTGGCACAAATTCGGAGTTGAAACTATATTTGAGCTTTTGCTATAGGGACTACAGATGTGGGTTGAAAGCTTGAAAACTTCTGGGGAAAGACTGAAATAAGTATGAAAACTTTTTTTTTTTCTTGCTGAATGTTGCTGTTTTACTATTTCTGGGGTGACAGTGGTCAAACGAAGATTTTTTTATTTTTTTTTTCCTTAGTGATAACTACAGAGATTCAAAATACTCTTCATTACTCTAGCTAAAGTTTAATGTTGTTTTCTATAATTTCATTTTGACCAAACATTTTAAGTGACTGTATTTTATTTTGTTAGGTGTGTGGATATGATATAGCAATGCCTAATGCAGGCCCTCTCTTCAGAGTTCCAATAACTGTTGTTATACCAACAAGGTTAGTAAAACCAGACTTTATCTGCTTTTTTAAGTTTAGTTTAGTTTTCTGTACCCATTTTACTACTTGTTATTTATTTCACCACCACCTTTCTCTGGGAGTTCTTGAACTTACTACCAACATTAATAAGTGAGCAGAAATCTGAAAAGATTCTTGCAGCAGGCTGACTTAGGCTTTTTTGTAGTTTTGGTCCTGGCAGCCAGAAGGCGGTGTGTTCTGGTGGGCTTAGCCACAGTGGCAGCAGCTTCCTGGTCCATTAGAATACAGATGACTTCTGGCTTGTTGACCAAAGTATCAATGAATATACTCATAGGTGTAGGTCATCTGGGGAATTTTTTTATGCTTGGTGGTTTTTTGTTTTGGTGGTTTTTTTGTGGGGTTTTTTTTTGGTTTGGTTTTTTTTTTTGTTTTTGGTTTTTTTTTTTTTTCATTTCTAACTGGTGGACTTTATTTGGTAGGTGAACATTGGGATAAGCTTCCATCACGGCTGTAACACACTGAATTTAGAGAGTTAGTATTGTGCCCATCATTGGTTTAAACATCTGACTTCAGTGATGTTGATAAGGAAGGAGAGCATCCTGTTAAACCTACTCAGTGGACAATCTGCCCTGAGGAAAAAAAAAAAAGTAACTTTCTCTAACTCATTCATAGAAATACTACTCCTTACATACCTTAGCTCACTTTAGTGGAAAGTCACTCATCAAGGAAAAGCAGATCCACTGAAAACTAGGATTCATTGATATTTACATTTAAGCGTAGTAACTTCAGGGAAGTGGGGAGGGTGTCTATATAATGTGGTAGAACTGATCTTTTAAATCTTAGGTATGTTGTGCTGTCGAATCATGTACTAGTATGGGAAAAAAAGGCTTCACAGCTTGTCTAATTACTGTTTGTGTTTTCTTTTCAACATACAGAGTAGATGAATCATCAAGCTATGACCTGACATATACAGATGTTCATTTTAAACCTGGTCAAATTCGAAGGCATTTCATTGATGTTCCACAGGGAGCTACGTGGGCTGGTAAAGAAAATGATCACATTAATTAAATAAAAAAATCACATCTGTCAGGCGTGACAAAGTTGTTTTGAAATAATTTTGAGTTCTACCTAAATAAGTACTGAAGGATTTGAATACGTAAAATATTTATTTGATTTTAAGCTCATAGAGGAGTGATTTTTTGAGTTTCTGGTATAATAGAATCCTGATTCTTAGTCTTCTGGAAACCAGCAAATACAATCTGAAGTGATTGCCCATAACTGGATGAATACCCCATGTTTGTAGAAAAGTATTGCTGTCTGAGGTTTGCCTAGTTTTTAAGGTGTGTGGATGTAGTTTTGAAAGATCTTTTAACTGAAGAAAAAGTGATTTTCATAATGAGAAAGTAGCTCATAATACTGCAGGGAGGAAAAAGAAATTTTTTTCCTCGTCTTCCTGTGGGAGACTACTAAATAATAGTTTATTAAATAATCCTTTCAAGAATCTTTCATTTAGACTGATGTTACTGATAAGACTCTTAATTTGGAATTCAGCAGCAGTCTGTTCTGTACAGGTTATACATCTGTACTATCTGATTAATTTTCACCATTTAGTTGTCATGTTTCTCTTAACTCATATCTGAACTTCACTAGTTTTCCTTAATCTGAAAGGGTCCTTGTAAATAACTGATATATGAGCATTATTCACTGATATATGAGCATTATTCACACATGGAGCCATTTGGGGTACTGCATAACTTCTTAAATGACAAATAACTTGTGAAACTAGTGGTTTTTTTCTGGTGAATCTCTGCTTTCCTTCTAAAGTTCTTGGCTCTTGAAACTAAACTTGATTTTTTTCTTTAATCTAGAAGTGACAGTGTGTTCATGTTCAGCTGATGTGACTGCCAAGTTTGTGCTTCATGCTGTTCAGCTAGTGAAACAAAAAGCATATAGAAGTCACGAGTTCTACAAATTTTCATCCTTACCAGAAAAAGGATCAGTGACTGAAGCGTTTCCTGTCTTAGTAAGTCACCTTAGGGTGGTGTGGGGGAAGAGAGAGGAAAAAGTAATATATCAGTACAGTACAACATCGGTCATTTTGGATTTTTTTTTTTCTCAAACTCAGGAAATCATATGTTTGTTGCAGTAGTGAATGCATCTGGTTTCTGGTTTTGAAAAGATCTGTAATAGCTTGCTAGTGTTTCTTAATTATTTGGTAATGCCCTTATAATACATGTTAATCTTTTCAAGTTGTTGGTGCTTGTTTATACAGACCAATTTGTTTCCCTTTCAAATAGGGGCTATGACTTGTTGGGTAGATGGAGTTCATCAGATTTTGTCTTTAGTGCTTAATGTGGTAATCTGGGATGTCTCCTCGATGTTGAAGCCAGGTGATAAGTGACTGGCTTACATTCATACTGCTTAGAGACAGAAGGCTCAGCTTGAATAATGCTAGCTCGAGTCAAGAGAACCAGGGAGTGAAGTAACAGTTCAGGGGTGTGAATGATAGAGTCCACTTCTCGAGTTTGTACCCTACCTTGCTTAATTTAGTTGTATAGCTCTAAAGCCGAAGAGTGGTTCTGATTTCTGTGCTATTCATTCCCTTACCCTCTGTGAAAATGTCAGGTGGGGGACCCTAAGCTAAGTTCATCCCACTGACATATTGTGAATTTTATTATGTTAGTTAAAAAAAACAAGAAAAAACAACGACAACAGAAACTGCGCGCCCTCCCCCCCCCAAACCTCCCAAGCTTCATGCCATCTTATTTAGGCAGAGAAGGGGATCTCTTTTTCTGATACACGTTTCCTAGGGCACACCTATTAAACTCGTCTATGAAGTTAACCTATCTACCTAGTTTGAAAAATAGGAAAGGAGGATGTACATTTAAAAGTTGTACCTTTTTTTCTGAAGGGTATATCCCTGGCACTCTTTGTTTTGATGTGGTCATCAGTCATCCTGTTTTGTTGTCACTGTCTTGTGTTTTCTGGACCAAGTATAATGTCTCATTTGGTACTGTACAAGCCTATACAACTGGAGTAAACTGGACATAACATGGTCTTTTTTGAGCTATACTCCAACTTTTTTGGCTTGGGATGAGGGAGGCTGGGGTGAATAGAAGGGGAAGATGACATCTTGAGTCTAACTTTGTACTTTTGTTACCCAGGCTGGAAAAACCATTGAATTCTGTGTTGCTCGGTGGTGGGCAAGCCTTAGCGATGTTAGCATTAACTACACAATTTCTTTCCATGGTGTACTTTGTGCTACTCCTCAGCTAAACATGGTAAGTTTTTCAGAGTGTTTATTTTTAATTAATCTGAAGTCCTGTGGTATCTCAGAATAAAAAGCTTTTCTTCATTTTTTCCTGTATTTAGAAAGACTAGAAGTATATACATGAAATGTTCATGTTTTCTCTTAAGAACAGGTAAATAGGAGTTCAGTCCCACAGAAATGCCCGTTACCATTATTTATGTTTTTTCTATGCCTTTATTATAAATCAATAGGGGGGGGAAATAGAAAGGAAAAAAAACCCAACCAAATAAAAACCCCAACAGCAATAGAAAGGACATACTGAAAAGCTGAAATTGTAACCATACTTACACTAGCAAGTGTTTGTGTGAATAAACTTTGCTGGGACCACAGATCTAGAACTTGAATATCTAGACTACCATTGCTAAAAGACAATACTCTGAATACCATTTTCAGAATAAAGTGTCATTACAATTTATTTTCTGTTCAGTGTTTTATTGAGATATGCCAGCTGGCTTGAGATTCATCATTTAGGGCAGTTGAAGGTACAGTGGATGGGCGGTATTGTGATTCCTAAGGCTCTGATACTAAAGGATTGAAAAAGTTGCTAAACAATTTACTATCATAATATTTACAGTACTTTGTCTTGCTCCTGTGTTGTTTGCTGTGCTGTGCAACCTGGCTTGGCTTGACTTTGCCTCCCTCAGGAGCAGGCTCTCTTTGAGAGCTGAGATGACAATACCTACATGAAGCAGCACCATGGTAATTTATCCTGGCTCCTCCTTTTTT
>VXBL01010096.1:33539-125081 GCA_013400195.1 Aramus guarauna | reverse complement strand
TTTTTTTTTTTTTGTTTTTCAGCTAAGAACCAGAGCCAATTATAACTGTCTTAGAGGTGAATTTGGGTGTATTCAGGCTCTAACAGCTGAATAAACTGGGGAAAAAAATAGTGGATGCGATGTGCTAATGTCTTGAACTAGTAGAGCAGGAAAAGAAAGAGCTGGTGCTAGTGGTGTGCACAGCAGCTCCCCCAACCCCAGCAAGATTACATCAACTGAATACTGGAGAATTAAAAAATGAGAGAATACCGTTTTGCCCTTCCTTCTTGATCACCTGTTAACTTTCATAAAATAAATTTTAATAGTGCTGATGTGCTCGTGGCTTTGTCATGGGATACTGCTAGAAAAAAGGTTTTCAAATTATTTTGCCCATCACTAGCCTGTGTATGTAGTATTGTTTCTTTTTTGCAAAGTTAAACTATTCGGTGATAATAATTCTAAGCAGAAGCACCATAAAATACTTGTTTGATGTTTCTAGATGAAAACTTGTATTTATTGAATTACATATTCAAAGGAAATAGTCTCAAACGCATAAACAAAACACAGCCCTGCTCGAACTATGACTTGTACACTTCTGTACAAAGTACTTAATTTGGGGGGTGGGGAGGGGATATAAATAAGACTTGAGCTCCCATTGCTAAAGTTTTGCAAGTCCCAATATATCTACTGTTGTAAAACAGAGGTAAGTTTTCTGATGCTTTCAATTAGAGTGTAGCTAAATACCGCTTGCGTATTTTTGAGGGACATATCAGATGGTCCACATCTGACATTATAAGTGCACAGAAGAGTAATGGTTACATACTCTTTCTTTAGCATGCTTCAGAAGGCATCGTACGATTTGATGTTCAATCGCTGTTGAAGTATGAAGATATTGCTCCATGCATAAATCTGAAAAGCTGGGTTCAAACACTCAGGTAGAGTTTCTGGGGAACTGTATTGGGAAAGTGGGAAAACTATTAATATGTGGTTAAAATAGTAACAAGCTATCAGTGAAATTTCAGATAACAATATTCTTGTCAAATTTTAAGTAGGTTTGGAAGCATCAATTAATAAAATTTCTCAGCATTCTTCTTTTTGGTTCCTTTAACTTTGACAAAGTTTGAGAATTATGGTGACCTTTTCCATACAAATTATTTTCCTTAAGCTAATTTAAAAAAAAAAAAAAAATATTCCATTGCTTCCAAATGAGACGTTTAGAGGTAAAAGGCACTTTAATATCTAAAGAAACAAATTGTAGTGTTACTGGTGCTACTGTTGTTTTGGGTTTTTTTTTAATCAGCTGCTTCAGATCCTGCCGAACTTTAACCTGGGAAGACTGTCTTCTCTCTCTTGCTTACTGGAAGTGTTTTTGTAGGATGGGGTGCAGAATTTTGTGTGGAAAGTTGTTTGTCTTGTTGTCTGTTTGACACATGCTGATTTGGAGGAAAAGCTTTGTTGGAATATTCTGAACCAGTGCAGCAATTACTAAAGTTGGTCCCTTGAGGAGAAGAAAGAAATGCCATACGATTTAAGCAGTACTTTTAAGACTTGGGCCTGACAATTTCAGAGTAGTCAATAATCCAAAATTTTTCATTATTTGGGCCTCTCAGTGGAGACCTTGGGCTCTTTCTAGGACTTTTGGATACTTGTAAATGGAATTGAGGTCGCTAAGAGTTTGATGTTTAATGAACATGCCACCCAATGTTAGATTCAGAAATACCTGATTTGATATGCCTTAAGTGAGGAAATAAAACAACCCCCTAATATGTCTTTGCCTTATTCTTGGTTTGTAAAATGGAGATGCTGTTACCTCCTTGTAATATTTGAGGCACTCATCTGACAGTAAATGAACTGCAGTTAGGTGAACTAATGAGAAATATTTATGTATTTACATTAAGGTATGACTAGTATCTCTTGAATGAAATAATAACACAGAGAGGGGAAAAAAAGTACTGAATGGCTTCTCATTCAGTCTCTTGAGTTTCAAATGCTTGGAGGCAGGGTGAGTATTAGGGAGATGTATCTGTCATGTGGTATTTCTTTGTTCTTAAGTCTTCTGTCAGCAGTCTGTCTGGTGTCTGCCAGACTAGGAAACCTGGGTTAAATGGACCTGTGGTCTGACCCAGCACAGATATTTTACTGGGTGACTAGTCTGCGTTCTTGGCAATGAAAGACCTGACAAGATCTTACAGAAAAATTTTGATCATGTAATTAAAGGTCGTCAGAATGAATGAATGAAATGTAAACTTAAATGATATTGGGCCATCCTAATGAATGAATTAGATGTTAACTTAAATGATGCCAGGCCACCCTCGTTCTGCTGCTTTTTTTCTGAAGCTCTGACTTTCCTATATCGTTGTTATTTAGCCTATATTTTTTTGGTCGCTTAAGGTCTAAAGTGTTTGTGCTGCTCTGAACAATAGCTTGTCCTAATTGTGTCTGAGTTAACATGCACTGCATAGGTGTATGTTAACATTCTTCTGTGTTACTACTCTGATTTCTGTAAGGCCTCTTATAGAAGGTTATATCAGAAGATAATTTATAAAAAACAATTATCAACTATTTATTGTCCTCTAATTATGGTGCCATTAATCTTTCAATCTATGAATAAAAGTGCTGATTGTAGCATGGATACTAGAGATGTAAAGTAACCTGTTTTTTTGGTGGTGGGTTTTTTTTTTTTCCGATTACTGAAGTCTGTTGATTTTTCCCATTTTATTTTTTTTTTATGGCCTGTAATGTTGAGCATTTAGACATTCTTGCTAAGTTCTGTTGGCTTCTTACTTTGACAGTGTCTGTAATGTCACTAATCCTTGTTTTCTAACTGACATTCATTTTAACTGAGAAATTTGTGCTACTTGGATAATTACAATATTTTAAGAGATGTTGTTGCATGTACTGAATTCAGTTGTACTTCAGAATATGCTTCTGCTTAAGCACGACAAATTTTGATAGAGGATACATGTTTCTTAATAGTACCTTCCATTGTTTTTTGTTGTTTAACTGCAGACCAGTGAGTGCAAAAATAAAACCTTTGGGCTCCAGAGATATTTTACCAAATAATCGTCAACTGTATGAGATGATTTTGACCTATAACTTCCATCAGGTAAGGGTTATGGGTGATTGTTTTTTGAAAAGTAATAAAGAAATACAACATTTTTTCTAAAACCAGACTTTAGCTTTCTGTCAGAAGCGAGGTTGAGACTCACACTCTAGACTCTACAGTCAAAATTCTGATTTGGTTGTCTTTAGGAGCTACTGTTGCTTGAAATGGGCTTTAGTTCAGGTATCCTTTTGAATATATGTATAATGATTTTACTTGTTTTAATCAATAATGGATTAACTGTTTTGACCTTTGTTTTAATAGCCGAAGAGTGGAGAAGTGACTCCAAGCTGTCCGCTTCTTTGTGAATTGTTGTATGAATCTGAATTTGATAGTCAGCTCTGGATTATTTTTGACCAGAACAAAAGACAAATGGGTTCAGGAGATGCCTATCCGCACCAGGTACAGAGTAATGTATTTATTTTACCTTCTGTTTTCTGCACAGTATGAAAATTTTTATTCTTTTTCATGTCCCAGGCCTACTGTTAGCTCCTGACATATCCTGGTATATAGCTATAATGTTCTTATATCTTCACCTGAAGACAGGTTCAGTGGTGATATATTTGTATGAAAAAGGAGTGATTGACAGGTTTGTTTCTGTGTAATAGAACATTATGAGTTTTTCTTTCTCCTCCAAGGAAGGAGAAAGTGTTATAGTGTGTTTTATTTTTACAAAATCTGTTACCTTGTGAGTTCTTGTGACTTTTGACCAGTACTTCTCAAGAAGTAAATTCAAGTTCTTGTTGTCTTTATGTTTGGATTTTTTACAGCAATGACTTTTTCTGTTTAAGGTGGAAAGGATCCCTTATTTTTTCTGTAGTCTGACTTGTCTGCTGATAGATCAGAGGCTTCTATACCCATGAAGGCTGTCTTCTGTGCTGTTGATGTTTTCAAACAGCTTTTTAAATGCTGTAGTATGGCTTACTTTGTTCTTTCAAGAGGAGTTTTTTGAACAAGACTTGTAGATACTGTACCCTCTGTGGGAATCTCTTTCTGCTGGAACAGACCATGTGTCTGGATCATGTGTGGAGGAGAGTTAGGGGGGAAAAAAGAAAAAAAAAAAAAAAAGAAAAGAAACATTTTCCATAGTGTTTGGCTTTGAAACCATATTTTACTACTCCAAAATCAGTTAAACTTTATCAATGTAACGTTTATTTTGATAGGCTGATCATTCTGGAAGTGTACAAAAGATGAACTTTAACGCATGTCTTTTGAATCTTATAAATGAATTTCAGAAATTGCATTATTTAAACTTCACTTCCCTAGCCTGCATTTTAAGGTGCTGAAATCTGCAAATCACCAAAGTAGTCTGTTAACTTACACCTGGTGGACCACCATGCTGTAAATCTCTGGTGTTGTGCATCATAGAACAATTCTAAAGCCATTCAGAATTATTTAATCCAGGAAGAAATACAAACAGGAAGCATGACTCCCTAACCCAGGAGAGGGAGATTCTGGGAGCAGGGTAGTTCTGAATTTTTTGTCCCTTTCTATTTAGGACTGCCTTTTGTATTATAGCAGCAGCAGCAAATGGCGTGCTACTGCTCAAAACGTCCACGTGGTGCCCTTTTAGATTGATAGAAATAAAAGAATGTTTTCAAAACTAAGACTTTGAGAGACTGGGGCTTTTTTTTGGTGTGGGGCAGGGTTTTGTTGGGTTTTTCTAAATAAATTGAGAGGTTATCTGTGTATCCTTAACTGAGTACATAAAAAGCTCATGGCAAAGAGTCTTTCAGCTCTTTAAACTGCAGCCTTGAATCTCACAGGAATACTGGGTCCCTTAGCGTGAAAGCTGGTGCAATGTTTGAGACACATGTCCTGTGATCTAAACTGCAGTTACACAGTAAATTCAAAGTGTATCAAAGCAAACCTGCTAGAAGTTTCGAACTGAAAGTTTATCAAGAATTATTATTATTTGAGCAGTTAATACAGTGATGGAATAGGAACAAATTATGTCAGCTTATTTTGTAGTCTGTAAACTTACATTTTTCGGTTGACGGAAAAAAAATTATTTTGGCTGTTATCAAGTTTTGAAAGCACTCTGTTTTCAGGAGATTCCAAAACTTAGCAGTCTAGCATATTTTAAATGGCTAGAGCTATCTGGTTCAAGAAGAACATGACAGTCTTATTTCTGGGTTTCTTTGTGAATAGTGAAGTATTAAATCTTGACATTTATGAGAACTTCTTTCTTTCAGTATTCTGTGAAACTGGAAAAAGGAGATTACACTATTCGGTTACAAATTCGTCACGAACAGAACAGTGAGCTGGATCGCATCAAAGACCTTCCGTTTATTGTTTCTCATAGGTTGTCTAGTACCTTGAGCTTAGATATTTATGAAAACCATAGCCTTGCTCTCTTAGGGAAGAAGAAATCCAACAGTTTGACATTACCACCAAAACACAGTCAGCCGTTCTTTGTTACATCTCTGCCTGATGACAAGTAAGTTACTGAAGTCCTGTTTTTTTCTCATCTACATCTAACCAGCTGCCTCTGCACCTAACTGAACTGATACTTTGGTAGTGTGTACCTGTTTAGGTCTGGTAATTCCTCTTGTGTTGCTCTTTCACTGTTTGGATTCTTTATTGTAGTCCCCATGGAACATGAATTAACCTAGTTTTAATGCTGAACTTTCTATCTTTGAACAGAATACCTAAAGGAGCAGGACCAGGATGTTATCTTGCAGGAGCTCTTACACTGTCTAAAACAGAACTTGGAAAGAAAGCTGTGAGTATTTGAAATGGATGATGGCTTCTTTTTCTGAAACTTTTGAAGTGAGTCAACAGCATGCCAGGAGGTGCTGTATTTCATGGTTTTAGTACTTAAAAGAGCACTAAGCTTAGTAACATAGTGCATTTTAGAAGCAGTTGTTACATTATAAAGTCAGAGTAACTTCTAAAGAGTTCTATTTTTATTTTCATCTTATAATTTAAAATTTCATTTTCTGAATTTTGAATCGGAATTATTTCACTCTGAATCCTTGTGTTTGTAGAAGCAACTGCTTTTTTTTATTGGTGTGACAGCCTTCAAAAGTGGTTTTATTTAATTACCTAGCTTAGTCTAATTTTTGAATGAAAAATACGTGCATATATATTGTGTTTTGTGCATGTTGGTTCTCTAATAAACAGCTATACTCTTCCTTGCATGCATACAGTTTTCGGCAAAAATATGTGCTTTCTTAACACCTGTGTGTTACTGTTACAAAGCAGTAGGAGTTTTGCTGACTGAAATGCATAAGCAGATATTCTTACCTGCTGCACACTGATGTTGTCAACCACTAATGTAGCTGTATGCTCCAACAGAATGATGTAAAATCTTTGTATGTGATGGTAGAAAAAAGCTGTAGGGTTTTTTGCTCATAGTACAGTATCCTGTAAAAATTGTTTTCTAACTTGCATGAATCTGTAGTGCAACAGTGATTATAGTAACCAGATCACTCTTGTGTGTATCTGGTGCTAGGTATTTAGAAGATTCCCTTAGCTATTTTTAAATAGATGGCAAAGCCGAGAATAAATTTGAATCAATCCTGGTAATTGTTACTATTTAGAGGTAGTTCGTCTGTGTCCATATCACGAGATGTGATAAGATGTATAAAACTAGAGTATGTTTTCATCGAAAATAAGTTTCTATGGGTAGGTGGGCATGTACCTTTAGGTCTTGCTGACTAGAAAAGTTTAGTTCATTTGATCTGTTTTGGTTGTAGGTAATACTTTTGGGGCAGATTGCGTGTAGCTGCAGGTTAGATAATGTCTATCAGGAGAATTTATGATCAATGACGAAAAATTCAGTAACTAAGAACACTAAAATACTTAGGTTTATATTTCTTTGGGATTCCTGCAAGGTTGCAAGTATATACTTTTATGAAAGCCATGGTAAATCCATTAGTGTAGTATAGTTTCCCTAACTTGAATTCTGTACTTTGAACTATTGGTTGTAATTCTCATCTATCTTACTTTTAAACCAGACGAAGTGGTTATATACAGTGATTTCTGGGATGGGAAGTAGGAGGTAGGTAGGGTTAGGTATTGCCTGTCAAATTTCATGAGATGAAGAATACTTAAGAGCTTACATGGAGGGAAGTTCTAGCGGAGGTATGTCTCGTTTCATAGTCTAAAGCATTACTGTTACGGTCATATTTCACTGGAAAAAAAGATAGTATCAAATAGCATCAGATACTTTCTGCTGCCTTTGCTGAACCTCACTATGTACCAGGAGACAAAAAAGGAGGACTGGGCAGCAAAGTTGTCTCTAGGTCAGCAAGTGGATGCAATGTAAGGGAAAATGTATCTAATTTCTGTATATTTACTATGAAATAGACCAATGCCACTAAACAGTCAAAATCTAAAATCTACACTTTTGAGGCTGAATTTCTGTAATTTATTAATTTAAGCTAAGTGGTTAACAACACTTGCTTGTCTTACAGGAATAATGGACTGTATACACAATAATGCATTGTTTAATTACTTTTAAAAACCTGAAAGAGCATGCTTTAAGAGCATGTTTGATCACAGATGTGACTTCTAAAAGTTTAAAAAATCTGTAGGTTGAAAGTATAAACATAATTGTACAGAGAAGGTGTCTCCATCCTGTGTGGTGTGTGCATGTTTTCTTACAGTATGTTATTCTAACTCCCAGGGGCAGTCTGCAGCAAAGCGACAAGGAAAATTTAAAAAGGTACTGAATGTTAGTTTTTGAAAAAGATATACTTAAGTCTTTTTGCATATGACTTAAAGAATTTGTCTACCAGTATTGGTTTTTAATTTGTCTCCTTCATCTGCCTTAGTCCTGAGTTATTTACTCTAGCACCTTAAGTATGTCTACTGGTAGAATGACAAAACACTACTGTAATACAAAGCTGAGGGGCATGTGAGCATCTGGATACTTCTCCAATAAGTGCTGTAAAAATGCATGTGGTGATTAGTGGTCTGTAACTATTCTTTTTATGAAGTACTCAGCAATCTTCAGTGTTTGTGGTCAAGATTTTCTGTGGCAAGTGTTTCTGCCTATTCTATTCTGTCTGCAAATTGAGAAAATACAAACCTAACATTCTGATGTAGAATTGAATATCTAACTGTATACCAACTTACTGAATTGACAGATGGCTTTGTTACAGTCTTAAAAAACATTCTGTAGCAAGCAGGTTTTTATTAGGAGGGATGGACTTGATTGAAAAATCTCTCAGTTCATGATTCTACCCAAATTGAATATAACTCATAGGCTAGAGTTTGTACAGTGATGTAGCAGGTAGTAGAACTTAGTGAAAGAATTTTGGAGAGTGTATAAGACATTTTGGGTAGGGAGTGAGTGACTTTTAACATAACAGTGTTTAATATTATGCTTTCTCATGTTTTTACATTAGGTAACACAATATTCTGCCAGCAGTCAGAGACTGAAGTAGTCATTGTAAAAAAAAAAAAAAACAAACAAAAAAACAAACAAACAAAAAAAACCCAAACTATTTTAATGGGCTACCTTTATAAGGCCTACAGGGTTTTTTCTTATTTTGTTCTTAAGTTGCAAGGCTATTTACATTCTTCCGTTTTCAAGGTACTGTGTTCTCGAGTGACATGCAAAATAGTCAGGATTCTTGTATAGAAATAAGACATAAGAATCATGAATAACACCATTTGTTGCAGTAACTTGTTGTTTTGATAACAGTGAACTGGTAACTGAGCCTGCTAACTTACTCTCATCTTAGTGTAATAACTGCATGCGAATGTGGTTAGGCTTTACAAGAAGGATTTTAATGCACATTGCTGCAATTTTCTTTTCATACTGCATCTGAAAATTATGCATATCACATTTAGAAATTATTTAAAATTCCATGTGAATGTGCAGCTTCCTGATGAATAGAGTATAACATCTTCACTAAATGAATCTCTAACAAGGGAGTTAAACTATAATCATAATTTAATTTGCAAAACAAAACCTATTAGATACAAGAGATTGCATGTTCTGTTTTTTCAGATTTGTGTTGAGATCTGAGCAGTATACCCACCCAAGCCAAAATAAAAACTGTTCTTCTTGATACTTCCACTTATAGGAGGCATCAGCGTACCAGCAGCAAATAAATAAAACACAATGTATTTTCAGAGCACTGATCCATAAGAGCTCCATTAGTTAATACATTTTTCTGGGAATGCAACTGTGAGGGCTTCCAAGTTTACAAGTCTTGAATATTTACCCTGCCCTGTCCTAAGTTTACATGCTGTTAAGATGTTTTCCAGCATGGAAAGCATGTTTATATTTTTGTGACCCAGTCAGTCAAAAACGTATGTGCCCATTTTTCATATTTTTCACAGACAAGTCCAGGTCCTCTTGTAGGATTAGGAGTGTTAATTTACAAGTCTTGTTTTTATTTTATGTGTGTGTGACTAGTGACTACTCTGTGGAAAGCTTGCTTTTTTTTTTTATTATTTTGTTTTAGTTGAGGAGGGAAGGAACTTGTTAGAAAGTACTTTTGTTTTTACAGAATGGCTGAGGCTGGAAGGGACCTGTGGGGGTCCTCTGTTCTAACCTCCCTGCTGGAGCAGGGCCTCTGAGAGCTAGCTTCCCCAGGACCATGCCCAAACAGCTTTTGAGTATCTCCAAGGGTGGAGACTATACAACCTCTCTGGGCAACCTGTGCCCAATGTTCAGTCACTCCCACTGTGATGAAGTATTTCTTGATGTCCAGAGGGAACCACCTGTGTTTCTGTTTGTGGCCATTGCCTTTTGTCCTGTCACTGTGCACCAATGAAAAGAGTCTGGATTTATCTTTACACTCTCCCTACATGTATTTACACAGATTGCTGAGATTCCTCCTCCCCTTCTGCCTGCCAAATGTCTTCTCTTATCTAAGCTGAACAGTCCCAGCTTTCTCAACCTTTCTTCATAGGAGACATGCTCCAGTCCATCATCTTCATGGACCTTCACTGGACTCTCTCCAGTATATCCATGTCTCTCTCGTAGTGGGGAGCTCAGAACTGGACACAGTACTCCAGGTGTGGCCTCACCAGTGCAGAGTAGAGGAGAAGGATCACCTTCCTTGTCCTGCTGGTAGTATGTCTAATGCAGCCCAGGACACAGTTAGCCCTCTTAGCCAGCAACGTGCCCTTGCGGCATACATTCAAGCTGGTGTCCACCAGGACCCCCAGGTCCTTTCCTGCCAAGCTGCTTTCCAGCTGGGTGGCACCCAGCATGTACTGGTGCCTGGGTTTATTCTTCTCTGGGTGCAAGACTTAGCAGTTCTCCTTGTTGAACTTCATGAGGTTCCTGACAGCCCATTTCTGCAGGCTATTGAGGTCTCTCTGGATGACATCTTGTGCCGGCCACTCCTCCCAGTCTGGTGCACTCAGCCCCATCATCCAGATCCCTAGTGAAGATGTTGAACAGGATTGGATCCAGTATTGATCCCTGGAGTACACAGCTAGTTGTTGGCCTCTGACTGTGTGCTGCTGCTCAGCCCCTCTGGGCCTGGCCGTTCAGCAGGTTTCAATCCACCTGACTGCTCATCCAGCACATACCTCAACAGCTTCTCTATTTTGCGTGAAATCAGTTTGAGGTTATGCCAGGAAATAGCTTAATTTCCCACAGAAGATAGTTAATTCTTTTATAACTGGATAAAAATGTCAGTGGGTTCTTTCAACAGCATAAGCATATGTGTCTTTGTTTTACTAGACACGTACAACAGAATCATATGCCTAATCCATAATTTTCTACTCATAGAGCTACTCTGGGGAACCTAACTTTATCTAAGAAAAAGCTAAACCTGAAACAAAACCCAGAACAACCCTTGGGTATGGGTTTTTACTTAATGTCTTTCCTGTCTTCAGTGTGTCTGGACTTCAGGAAAAAAAAAATCCTTTCTGCCTACTGACCCTGTGATATATATGAAGTTCAGAATTCAGTGGTGTTTTTTGTTTGATCTGATCCCCACGGATGTAGAGACTGTCCTACTGCCGTGGCTTAGGAAGCTGAGGTACCCTTAGAAGTGCCCTTGGTCTCTAATGGTGAGGCACGTGCTAAACAACCATGTGAAAAACAAATTGGTTCTGTGCACCTTTCTTCTTTCACAACCTAATTTTTGTAACGCAGTTGCAATCTGATTTATTTTTCTTTCCCTTGTCTCCAAGTTTTGTCCTGAACACAGAATGAAAACAGATCATTGACTTTTTCTGGTGTGTAAGAAGCATTATTTTGTGTTTTGTTTTTTTTTACATAAGGCAGCTTTGAACGGTGATATGTAACAACTAGCTAAGGGATGGAAAATTTCTACATCTTTCTCCCTACTCTGACTTTCCTCCAGTTTGAAGCAAGAAATGCATTATACAGATCCTGACAAGCGCTAGTAGAAGACTGATAAATACCATTGTGAAGTCAAATGTAAAAGGATGACTTCCTTTGAGCATTAAGATACTATCCCTGATTAATCAGAAGGTCTTCAAAAACAGGATGGCTGTGGAATACTTTAAATTACAAATAACAGTAGTTCATATCTCTTTTCCACATAAAATACTAGATGTTGAATCATCAGAGAAAAATTTAAATTTAAATCTTTAAACCAAATTAACTGTTAATTAAGCTGTTTTAAGAGGTGACTGTTTAGAGAGTGTTATGCTTGTTGATGTATGCAGTTTGTAGTTCTAGTCAAAATAAACTCACTGAGGCTTATCAAGCTGTGCACAGAGTACACTTACCAAAGCACATATCCTGTATGCTTCCAAAGTTTTTAATAGTGCTTTTTTTTTTTTAGAGGATAAACAGAGAGAGCAGCTTTTTCACTAATTTGAAAGTTGCCTTAAAGTCATTTTTTCAGTGGGAAATGTGCTTGCTTGCTGCCTTTCTCTGTCTGTAGCTCTATATCTTTTTATAGCTGTATATTAAATTAAATCTGTGGAATAATTAGAGTGAAATTTGAATAAGAAAACACCAAATTAAAGCACCGAATTGTGCAGAGTTGCCTTTCTTCTCCTTCATCTGTAATGATGAATGTTTCTGTAATGGCAATGACAGTGTCATTCTGGGATCTTCTGGTATCTAGGGGGTTGCCAAGCTTTACAAATAATGCTGCTGTTTACAAACAGGCCAGAGAAGAGAAAGAAGCCTTCAGTCCATCTTAAGGTCTTGTGATAGTTTAGTTAAATGTGATAAGGACCTAAGTCTTATTTATCCCATGAAATAAGTTTGATGTCTGTAGAGAAGAGTGCACCTCTTTGTCTATAAGCTCTTTTGAAAAAGTAAGGTACCTAGGTCTGAAGCTCCTTTCAGTGGCCATAGCTTGTAATCCTTGCAGAATCTCATGAGACCAGAACTACCTAGCTGAGAGAATGGTTAGCATTTTGCTGTTGATGGTTTAGCTACACAGAATTAGTCTCTTAAATGAAAGTGTTCATCCACGTAAGTGGGAATTTGTTAATCTAATTACTCTTGGTTTGAAACTTAAACCGGAGTGGTAGAGTCTTCTCATATAGACAAGGCTTGAGAATGCCAAGGCCATTTAGATACATAACTCCAAATATATGTTGCCAAGTAAGATCAAAGGGGACTTTCAAGAAGGAAATCCTGAAATATTACAAGAATATTTCTAGAAAGACAGGTTTCCTTCTTAGGAAAGTAGTAGCCTCAGTAGAGGCTGTATTTTAAAAACAAGACTGTGAACTGTTGATTCAGATATATCCTCGACTACATGTGCATGCTTCCGTGGCCTGTTTTGTCATGCTCTGGCCTAGGTCTTACTGAAGCCTTCCTTAGGTGTACTGCCTGGTTATGCACTTCATAATTGAAATACATGTGTGCAGAATAGTTCCTGTGAAAGCTACACTTTAATGTAGATTAATGATCTAAACTAGGCTTAAAAAAAATAAGTTAATTTTGTGGTTCATCTGTGATAACATATTAAGTTTTAAGGGAATATCGATGTCACTTTCTCTTACCAGTATTGTTTTCAGTAACCCATAGCAAGTTGCTGGTCTGTTTGAACTATCAGTTCAAATAAGACTGTTCTACATCAATGTTCTTGAATAATTTCAGAAGTGTAGTGTTGAAGTCCATTATTTTAGGTTATGCTTAGCCATTTCTAACAGTCACCTTTTTAGTCACTATTTAAGTAACCTGAAATAACTCCATCTTGTGCACAACACTTCATTACGCAACACTGACCTGGTTTATGGGAAACTTATTCCCACAAATGTATTTTGGAATAATTTGTATGAATAATTAAATTGCCACAGCAATTAAGCGTGCAACACAATATTTTGCACAATGTTGCAACAGAGTAATAGTATTTAGAGGATTTAAACTTAAGTGATCTCTGCGAAATATCCTGTATGTGAAATAATGTGACATGTAGCTTCACTGTTTGGGAAGAGGCTTTTTTAAAAATTGTAACATTAAAACAAAAAACAACAAACCAGCTTCCCCCAGCAGTTGTAACATTTTAGAAGCAATGACTGAAATCTAATGCTGGCTTATTTGCAAATCAATATGTAAATCATCTCAGGAAACAAACCTCAGAGCACAGCCTAAGATCAGTTAGGATTTTCCTTTTAAATAGCTGTAGCTGATTTTCTCATGGTAATTGTTGTCTAATGTAGCATAAACTCAAACTGTAGTGATATTTCTGTGATAGGGTTTAAAAAAAATCTTGCTGTGTCTGCTTAGTTTCAGCACAGATACAGGTGAAACTGGAAAGTCTGTAGCAGCAAACTAGAAAACAGTTGACTGTGGATGCATCGGCTAATTCAGTAGGCACATGGAAGAAATACTGTTTCAGGAGGAATAAACTTGTATATCCTATGGCATGATTCATGTTTTTACTACTGTGGTATTTTTTTAGAATTTGGTCGTCTTTATTCATTTGTTTATTGCCAGATTCGTAGGATAGGATCTCTAACTGATGTTTTCCTTTCCTTTTAACAAAGTTATTTGCTTTTTTTATAAGCAAACAAAAAACCTCCACTCTTCTGATTCCCTAACTAGTACTGTGTAAAATTATATGAATAAAAGAATGTCAAACTTGCTAAATTTTAGGCTTTCTTGTCTTACACCCAGTGTGCTGTTTTAATATTTACATCCTTGCATTGCTTAAAATAAAAACTTAAAGCAGTTCCTGAATTCTTAATGACTTTTGCTCTCAGAATCCTTACTCTGTGTATGTGTAGCTCAGAGTAGTGGCTTGCTATGATTTAGCTTTTCATATAACAGCATCAGAAAAAAGTGTACTGTATCCCTCTCAGTATGTGTCTCTCTTCCCACCTCCAGGATGTCCTTACTGTTCACTATCATCTGATACCATCACCATCAAAGAGTAAAAATGGCAGCAAAGAGAAAGAAAGAGAACAGGAAAAAGAAAAAGATGTAAAAGAAGAATTTGCTGAAGCTCTAAGAGATCTAAAAATACAATGGATGACCAAGTATGTCTGCTGTCATGATTACACAAGCTTGAAGCACCTGTACAAAAAAAGTCCAGAATATGTACTTTCATGCTATGTCCTCCTCTCTTCTAGGCTGGATACCACTGACATGTATAATGAGTTGAAAGAAGCGTTTCCTAATCATCTTCCATTGTACGTTGCAAGACTTCATCAGCTGGATTCTGAAAAGGTTATTTAACACTTTCTAAACTTGATTGGTCTCAATAAATCCATGTAGCCTAAAGAACCAAATCTTTCTTTGTATATGTTTGGTCTTGAAGTGACTGCCATAGCTGTACACAGTTCTATAAAGCAGAAATTCGTAATTAGATTGACAGCTGCCTCCCTAACTGGCACTGATTTACTTAATCCCACAGCAGAATGAAAGAAAGTATGCCTACTTAGAGTATGTTTGCTTATCATTTACTCCTTGTGAAGTTAAACACATTCTAAGTTGCCTTACTGGTTTAGGCTACAACAGTATTATTCTGAATGGTGGCTGATGAGACAAACGCACATCCCATTCTGCTGCTCTACTGGATTGGTAATTTCTGCTAGCAAAATTGCTCAGATGGCTGAGGACAGTAACCCCTTGAAATGACACAGCTAAATTCACCATCTGTTATTGTCCTCAAATATGAGAACCATAATCAGAAAAGCTTACATATGTCTGCTTTTTTTGTTTAAGATAAACAGCTTTGTGTATATGTCAGCAACTTGAATATTTTTCTGTTTATTTGATTCCGAATTTATATTTATTTCGGAAATGAATAACTGCTACCATTATTTAAGAGGAATAATTTGTACTGACAGGTGTTTTTCTTTCTGTAAACTCTGCATTTTGCATATGCCCACATCATTTTAGAGTTTGTTTTCAGTGAAATGGACGACATATATGAGAAATCTTGATAATGCATACCTCTTACCAGTTTTTTTGAATCAAATATTGGAGAAGGTGGAGAAAAGGACATGCTGAATTATCTAATGTTATTCTGCATACCTTTGCAATTATCCTAGTGTTAGTAGAATCAACAATCAAGTAGTGTGATTTCATAGTGCTAAACACCTTTTTTTAATTCTTCTTTTAGGAACGAATGAAAAGACTTGATGAAATTGTTGAAGCTGCAAATACCGTAATCTCTCATATTGATCAGACAGCATTAGCAGTATATTTTGCCATGAAGACTGATCCCAGGCCTGATGCAACTACTATAAAAAAGTACCTACCCAGTAAATAATTTTCCTGCATCCTATTTCTGTAATCTACCTACTTTGTCTCTGCTTATAAGAATTGGAATGACTATAACCTTTTTGAATAACTTGTGTTACTTTTTGGGGCATAAGTAATTTCAAACTTGGCTGAAAAATTAATTTGTTCTCTTATTATATCTCTAGAATGCAGGAACACGGAAACCTGCAAGTTTTTGATTTGAAATATTAAATAAAATAAACAAGTGAGCTTTCAGGGGTCAAATGCATCTGAAAAATGAAGTATTAAGTTTTTGTATCAAAACAGATCTCAGATCAGAGAAATCAGAGAAATTACAGATCACTGTAATATCTGTATAGAGGCATGTGTTTTGAATGCTACCTGCCTTTTCCATAATACTTTGCAACCTTTTGGATCTGTATTTGAAGACAAAATTGACAGCAGTCTAAGTAGTAACTACTTGCAAAAGATTTCTTTTGTGAAAAGCATAGTGACCATACTTGTGCTTCAGAGTATTTTTGAGGTCCTTTTTTTTTTTTCTTTAGTTTTAGATTGTTCCTTTGAATTAGTTGTGTATATCCTTAGGAAGACAGTATTTTGAAGGCGATACCCTAGTCTGGAGAATAACTGGTGAATTTTGCAGTGTGTTGTGTGGTGCTGTTTTAATCACAAAAAGAGCAGCAGTTTTGAAGATTAGGCCCTTAAAATGGTAGATGTATATTTGTTGATTATTTTGGATAAAATACCAGATTTCAATTATAAAATTTGTCTGTCCTAGCTATCCTGAATATTTGTGTATAATTCTAGAATTGCTGATATAAAAGCAAAGCTATGATGTAATAAACTTAATTCTAAACATTTCTTGGTAAGTTGACCTATTAGGTCATATGGTTGAATCTAACATCTGAAATTGAACACCAAATTTAGTGGTGCTTTAAATGGGTGCAGTTCCTTTGAAGTCAGCAGAATTGTATCTGCTTATGTTAGTGATTTGAGACTCTGTAATGCCAAGAACTACAAAGCTGTATTTCTAGATGCTGGCTTATTCAGTTTCAGAATCCTGAGTTGCTCTTAAGTCTGAAATGTCTTTGAGGTCTTAGAAGAATGATTGAGCTTGTTTAATGCATAGTGTCTCTAGGTAATTTTTTTACATTTGGTTTAAATTACAGTAAATAGCCAGGCTTTAAAAGTTATCTTTGTGCTTATTTTCATTTTGTGTGTACTAACTGTTGTAATCTTCTTAGTTTAAACTCAGTACAGCACTGATTCTGTTCTCAGTGAGGTATCTGCAAAAAGTCCTTAATATTTTTCATGCTGGTTTTTTTCTAGTGAAATGGAAAAACAGAAGACTACTTTAGTGGATGCACTTTGTCGAAAAGGAAGTGCACTGGCTGACCAACTACTTCATCTGCAGGCCCAAGAAGGGGCTGCTTCCAGTGATGCAGAAGGCAAAGATGAGGATCATGAGACCTTCTCAGAAGCTTTGACAGAGACATTCTGGGAAACAACAAAATGGACTGATCTTTTTGACAGCAAGGTAAGAGCAGAGCAGATTTTTGTCTTGCATGTTGGGTTTTTTGATGGTTTTTCCTGGAATTATGCACTGCCTTTGTGTGCACAGCCTCATACATTCCTCCCTTCTCCTTTTTTCATGCTGTCCCCATATGTTGTGCTTCCTTAATGACCTTTTCCCACAGAGGTTTTGCCAAGCCTGTCAAATCCATGGTAAGCCCATCTCTGTGCATGTGAATGTAGAGGTATAAGGGAAGGATATAGAACAGTACCAGATTTCCATGAAAAAGCTCTTTGCTTTATTGAAGTGCTGCTTTCTGTACTTTTTAGGGAATGTTTTTGATTAGCCCCTGCACTGTTCTAGCTGCACACACACAGAAGTCTGCAGCATCCCTCCTCTGTGCAGTCCTGTATTCTGTAGCCTCTTCTACAATATGGACAAGAGAAATTTTGCTTTGCTGTCAGCAATGTCTGTAGAGATAAAGGAAGAAATCCTTAGAAACAATTACACTTATATATTTATTAGCACACATTTCCATGTCAGTTCAAGGTTCCTAATCCTGAGATTGTTTTTGTCCGCTTCACTGAAGGCAGCTATTCCAGAAGAAAAAAAAAAATCCACTGTAGGTGAATAGTTATGTAGCTTTTAATTTATCGAGTTTGTATGACTTTGTATGCCTAACTGTTGTTGAGTATTAATTAGTTGAGGTACTTAACTCTTGCACATGATTGTGTTTTAGTATAAGATGAAGTGATGAATGTATTTGTTTATAATTCAGTTAAATTGCCAAAGCACTTCAGATAGTTACAAAAGAACTTTGAAATTAAGGGGGGAAAAAAAAAAGCTTCATTTCCCTGACAGTAAATAATCTTCCCATTAGGAACTTGTGCTTTAGCTGGAGGCCTGAACAAGAAGATTAATGGTGCTTACCCTCATTTCTTTTAATGTATATATTCTAGTACACCTACATCTCTTCAGCATTCCTTTTCTAATCTTTAACTGATTATAATATCCTGTGGTAGCAGATTTTGTACTTTAATCATATTGTCTAGCATATGATTTTCTTGCTGTCTGTAAATACAGTAAGTACTGTGTTCCAGTATAGTGACCCCTGGTTTACTTCTTTAGAAATTTTTTTTTTTTTTTTTTAAAGCTGATGGGAATAATTTCAGTGGAAAAATTGCCAGTATAGACATGTTGTTGGAAGTTTATCACTCTGTTACGGGGGTTTTTTTAAGACAGATATTGATTCCTGGCACTCTTGATCTGTGTGCTCTGGGCCTGGAATGAGTAACTGATTTGAATTTCACAGGTTAGGGATTGAACCAGTCTCTTTGATTGTCTTAACCATGGATTTGTCTAAATGCGTATTCAGGTTTTGCTCTGAAAATTGATGCTTTTGTATGGTTGAATTGGTACTGAAAGGTGAACAAAACCTCTTTGATTTTTGTAGCATTTCATATGGAAATAACTTCCATCCTGTTTATGCAGTGTGTTTGTCTGCTTTTCCCTCTTAGTTTCACTAGTCAAATTGAAATCTAAACTGACTGACTGTTGTGAGCCTTACACAGTCACTTGCTCGCTCCCCTACAGTGGAATGAGGAAGAGAATTGGAAAGGTAAAAGTGAGAAAATGTCTGGTTTGAGATAAAGACAGTGTAATAGGACAAAAAAGGGAGAGAATAGTAACAATAGAATATACAAAGCAAGTGATGAGCAGCACAATTTCTCACCACCTGAAGTCGATACTCCACAAGACCCTGAGCTGGCCAACCCCCAGTTATATCTCGAGTATGGTGTGGAATATCCCTTTGGTCATTCGGGGTCAGCTGTCCTGGCTGTGCCCCCTCCCGCTTTCTTGGACGCCCCCAGCCTTCTCATTGGCAGGGCAGTAATGGCAGCTGAAAAGTCCTTGACTGCTTGGCAACAACTAAAACATTGATGTGTTACCAGCATTATTCTCATCCTAAATCAAAAACACAGCACTATACCAGCTGCTAGGAAGAAAATTAACTCTATCGTTGTCAAAACCAGGACATAAGGTTAAAAAAAAAAAAGTTGGAAGGGAAAGAAATACATGCTGCTACTTAAAGCTTTTATATGATTATTGGAACTAAAACTTTTAATTTTTTACTTTTATACTTTGAGGTTTTCTTTCTCTGGAAACACTTTGAAAGGGATGAGGAGTGAGAATAATGTCGCTTGGGCCTTGATGGGATTGAGAATTTTGCTTTGAAAGGAGACAGGAGAGCACTAGTGGTTTTCCCTGATAACAGATTTGGAGAAAAGGACGAGGGCAAAGGGAGTTATTTTAAATTGAGAAAAAACTTTCTTGTTTTTCCTTTATTACTTCATAGAAGTTTCATGCTTGCTGCTGTTCATATTGCTTCATTTCCTTGACTAATAGTAGTGTCATGTTCATCTGGTAATTTTCATAAGAGCTGACTGTAGTTAGCAATTACACTGTTCAGACCAGCTGTTTCAGTTGTTAACACTACAGTTTCCAGCCAATGATAGAATAGTCTTTGGTCATTCAAAATTATAAACATATGTGGTGGGTTGACCCTGGCTGGAGGTCAGGTGCTCACCAAAGCTGCTCTATCTCTCCCCTCTTCAGCTGGACAGGGGAGAGAAAATATAACGAGAGGCTTGGGGGTCGAGATAAGGACAGGGAGACCATTCACCAATTACTGTCATGGGCAAAACAGACTTGACTCAGGGGAATTAATTTAATTTATTACCAATCAAATCAGAGTAGGATAATAAGAAATAAAACCAAACCTTAACACTTTCCCCCACCCCTCCCTTCTTCCTGGGCTCAACTTCACTCCCGATTTCTCTACCTCCTCCCCACCAGCAGCACAGGGGGACAGGAACAGGGTTTGTGGTCAGTTGATCACACATCATCTCTGCCACTCCTTCCTTCTCAGGGGGAGGACCCCTCACACTCTGCCCCTGCTTCAGTGTGAGGTCTCTCTCATGGGAGACAGTCCTCCACAAACTTCTTCAACATGAGTCCTTCCCACGGGCTGCAGTTCTTCAACTACCCCAGTGTGGATCCCTTCCACGAGGTGCAGACCTTCAGGAGCAGACTGCTCCAGCGTGAGTCCTCCCCAGGGTCACAAGACCTGCCAGCAAACCTGCTCCAGCGTGGGCTCCTTTCTCCACAGGGCCACAGGTCCTGCCAGGAGCTTGCTCCAGCACTGGCTTCCCACAGGGTCATAGCCTCCTTCAGGGGCATCCACCTGCTCTGGCATGGGGTCCTCCATGGTCTGCAGGTGGATATCTGCTCCACTGTGGACCTCCATGGGCTGCAGGGGAACAGCCTGCCTCATCATGATTTTCTCCATGGGCTGAAGGGGAATCTCTGCTCCAGTGCCTAGAGCACCTCCTCTCCCTCCTTCTTCACTGACCTTGGAATCTGCAGAGTTGTTCCTCTCACCTATTCTCGCTCTTCTCTCTGGCTGGGATTGTTCTTGATGTTGTGCAGGGTGGTTTTTTTTTTTTCCCCCTTTTTAACTATGTTATCCCAGAGGTGCTACCACTGTCTTTGATGGGCTCGGCCTTGGCCAGCAGTGGGTCCATCTTGGAGCTGGCTGGTATTGGCTGTATTAGACACTGTGGAAGCTTCTAGCAGCTTCTCATAGAAGCCACCACTGCAGCACTCCCTGCTACCAAAACCTTGCTATGCAAACCCTGTACAACATATGATGAGGATCCAATTATGCTTTATTTAGCTTTTTTTTAAGGGTCACTGTTAATGACTAAGAGTACATAATTATGATATGGCTGGACACAAAAGCATAAGAAAAAATTTACGGTTATATTCCTACTCTCTTTGTTGTAAACTGAGAGAATAGCTGTACACGTGTGTCATGGGCTGTAACTTTTCTTCAAAAATTAACTTAATACTGTACAGTTCCTTCATTCTATCCGCCTCTGCCAAACTGCATCTTATGTTCAAGTTGTCTGATCAGTATTCATTCCTTGTTATTTATCATGGCTGACAAGTTTTGTAAGTAGAACTGTGCTTAAAACTGAGCTTCCTCTTTGAATAAAAGTGTCTTCTGCACTAGAAATGGATGAATAAATTTTTTTAAATATTTGCAGTGGCCTTTTGGTCTTCCTTCTTTGCAACTTCTTCTGTCTACTTGGAAGTAACAGTTGTATAAATCTCCACCTCAGTGTTGCATGCAAAATGCTGTTGTACTTCTGGAATATTTTGCTATTTTAAAAAGAAATTGGATAGCTTAGTGCAAATAGTTTTATTTTACAGACTGTTAGAGGAAGATCTGGAGTTTTGACTATTTAAGGGGAACCATAGTGTTCGTGTCACTTGCTCCCTTAGAAATGGGGAGTTTAGGACCAGTGCTGCAAACTTAATTTTGTAAAGTAGTGTTTAAGGCTTCAAAACAGATTCTGGCTAAGAAACAAGTATTTTTACTAGGGAAAGGGCAAAAGCATTGATGATGTTCTTCAGTCCAGCTGACTTGTGCTTGGCAAAATTCACCTTGGTAGAACACAAGAAATTACGACTTTAATGGGCTTTCTGTGATGCTACTCTGGACTGACTTAGACAGGACTGATAAAATGAACTGTTGTGACTTGGCCCTATCTCCTCACTTTACATGACTTGTTTGCCTTTTGGGGAATAGAAGAGGTTTGGAAGGAGGAAGGGCAGAGTAGGATCAGGGATAGACCCTGTGTGAATGTCATTCAAATGAGAGTCCTCAAGAGGCATCCACCTTATTCTAAAGCACTATGTTGGAAACAAAAATGTGGAGCTCTTCCTGTACGTGAACATGGCTTTGTGGCATTGGCACTCAAGAAATAGAACAACTGAGTGAGAAAGAATGCAAATAAGGCACTTGAATACTGCACTGATTGTTCAAGTATATATATGGCTTTAGATAGAAATATTGCTCTAAGTGTTTTTTACTTCTAAGCTTCCTGTAAGTCAAAGTTCATCCAGATGTCAGTAATTAAAAGGCAGAGTAAATTTTTGAGAACAGAGATCATGTTTTCTTCTGTGTTTAAGTTGAATCAGGAACATCATCAGTTTTCTGTGAGTTTCTGCTACCCTCTAGTAAACCAAGTGCTATCACCTGTCACCTCTCTTCTGCAAGTGTAGCTCCTGTGTTTGCCACAAGGCATTAGTTCCTTTGAATTGCCTGCTTTCCATTGAAGTATTGTGCTTGTCCCCATAATGTAGCAAGTATATAGGGAAGCTGGTGCTGACTTTTGACAGTAAAGTGCATTTGTTCACATTTTCAGCTATTCTAGTTAGATTACTTGTCTCTGGTTTTTCTAGATGAAAGAAAATATTTGTCCCCTGTGTACACAAGTGTTTCAAATAAACTCTGGTTGAGGCAGCTCTATGCAGCAAGTATTTGTTTGATTATGCTAACACATTTGTGATAGTGCTTTAGGGTTTTTAGTAATGGAATAAAAGTTGTCCAATTTTTCTTTTACCTAGAACACAGCTTTAAAATTTGGAGGCCAAAATCCCCAGTTTGAAATAAAACTGCTACAAGAGAGTAGTAGGATGGTGCCTGTTTCTTACTGGGAGTGACTCATCTATAGAATTTAATGCCCCTCAACCTTTAAATTAGCTGTTGGGGGTAAGCAAAAAGTCACTTTTAAAAATAAGTTTAAGAACAAATAAAAGGCCCAAACCTTTCCATCTTGTCTTTAAACATCTTTAGCCTGGGTTGTTTTTCATATTACTGTCTGCACTGTCAGATGCAGCTGTCGCTTCCAGCAGATCGTATTCAGTCACTGCCAAAAACTTCTTGCTGGATATGTGATTCCCTTTACTCCCCTCCCTCTCTTGAGAATATGATGAGTCTTTTTTTTTTTTTTTTTATATGAACATTGCCTATTTTATTTGTAATAGGCCAGTTGATAGAGCAGAAAGGAGTAAACAAACATGGCTAAGAAACCTTAGTTTATTACTATAGATGTGTTTGAACCTGAAAAAAATCATTTGTTAGTAATTATAAAAATTACAACTTCAGTGTTCTTACAAGTAGCTGGAGTGTTACCTATAGATTATATCGCTTAACCTAGTTTTTTAATTGTAATGTAGGTACATTTTAATCAATGGTTTAAATAATGAAGCAACTGATTATAAAAATCTGTTTTCCTTTTGATAGGTAACAGTATTAAGATACTAGAAATGTTTTAATAGGTAATTTAGTGTTGCTACATTCAAAAAGTGTTCCTTTAAGAGTGTTTTCAGGCTTTTAACTACTTTAGCCCTGTAAATCTCTTTGGAGAGATCATTCAGCATTTTACTATTGCCCTAAATATGCATCTTTATGGAGCCAATGGCAAGTTAGGCAGCTGATGAGGAGAGGGACACCCAACCACTTTCATGGGTCTGTCTCTTAGCACACTTAGTATTACAGGCTATTAGCTTGGGGAATAAAGTATCTAAAAATTATTTCTTCCCCCCAGTATCCTGGCAGTACATATTGCCTTTTGGTAATTAGTCTATTTACTGTTATATGTTCGGATAGCAGCTGTTTTCTGTTACATCTTAATAGCACTCCAGTTCACATTTATTTACACGTATCAAGGAATCATCATCTTCACATCTGTAATCTTGTAAAGCTTGCAATATTTTAATTATAAGACTTAATTTGAGCAATATGTGTACAAGTTATAAAGTATTATTTCTTATCTAACACTTTTGTTTGTAAACCTGTTCTGATTTTAAAGCATCTCATGCATTATTAACTTCTGAAGTGCTAATGAACTTTTAGTAGTTTTACTTAACTTATGCAGAGTTGATTGGGTTTTTTTCAGAGCACTAAGAAATTACTGTCTTTTATCAAGAGCTCTTGGAGCATTGTTTTCAACCTTTCGGTCCAGCAGAGAACTTTTTTCTCATTTAGAAATACCCAAACTTTTATTTGGCCAGAGCAAGGGTGTTTCGTAAAATGCTTTGTTTTCTTGCCACAAAAACTCTAGGAAGCCCTGTTACGAAAGAAATGCTGTCAAGTGGCTTTCCTCCTGCCTTTATCACTGATGTTCAATAACCATTCAAAACTTACAGGGTCAGGTAAGAACTTTCTTAATAGAGCAGTGACATTATTTCTGGTTAGCCTCCAATATGTTATATTTGCTGAGAGCTCCAATGCATTTTTACTTTGATTTTTGTTTTGTTTTGTTTTTTGTTTTGTGGTTCTATCATCTTTTACAGAAGGGATTTTTTTTTTTATTTAGTTTAACCAACTAAATCTGCTAATGGATCCACTGAGCAGTTATTCAGCAGTGTTTGCTAATGTGTTTTGCTTTAGGAAAACATCCAAAATAATTGGATTGAGAATGCAGCATGCAAAGTATTTTTCCAACAGCAATACTTGGAAAATCTATATGTGAATGGTGCTGTATGCTCATTGTTGCATATGTGTGTGTTTTAAGCTACAATAGCTTAAGTGAATACTTCAACACAACAAAGTAAATACTTGAAGACGGAAGAAGGATAAGCAACTCTGAGTGCTTGGCATATACTTCAGAACTTCAAAATTGCACCTTTGCTTGATATTTAAGCTTGTTGGTTTTTTTTGTTTGGGGTTGGGTGGTTTTTTTTAGCTCAATGTTTTAAGTATTGATACCACAAAGACTTCCAATGGAAGTGTTCAAGCTGCTAAAATTAGGCAGGCTTTTTAGTCCTTGCAGGATTGAGATCTTGCATTCCTTAATGTTTATGTTCTTAAGAAATATTTTAAATTTTTTTGCTGTAATGCAAAATATTTATTTCTGAACATCCTTGAAGTGTTTTTGTTAGCTTTTCTTAATGGGATATTTTAAGTGGACATTGGGAAAATGTAACTTTTGTTGGAGTCATCAGAGGAAAGGAAAAATACTGTAATGAATGAAGGGACATGAATAGCAAACTCAGAGATTTTCTACACTTTGCCAACAACAGAAACACTACCACATTCACTAACTTTGCTATGTCACTTTTCCATAAAAAATTAAAAAAAGCTATTTACTATGAGTGTTCTAAAGGGAATATATGAAACAACATCTTGATTGCACTAAGTGCTTTAACTGGTGAAATGGTATGAACTATCTTGCAACACCCTGAACGCTATCAGTGTTTGGGTGTTAAGAACCTGATTTATTTTACATTAGTTCTTAAGTAGACACATTCATTTCATAGAATCACGGAATGGTTTGGGTTGGAAAGGACCTCAAAGCCCATCTAGTTCCAACCCCCCTGCCATGGGCAGGGACACCCTCCACTGGACCAGGTTGCCCAAAGCCCCATCCAACTTGGCCGTGAATGTGCACGTTATTTACAGTGTTGACAAGTATTGTAAGGTGTCTCTTTACAATTAGTATTATCAAGAGGAACCTTTTTTGTAATCTCGTATTAATAAATGGCCAATAGTAAGGAGCTGACTCAAAACCTGAGGCTTGTCTTCATGCTTACCTGTCTTCATTGCTTGTTTATAATTATGTGCATTTCTCTGTGTGTGTGTGTGTGCATATATATATATATCATTCAATATGTATGTTCATACTTGTTTCTGCAGCAAGTGTGTGACTTCCTAGGAATCAAAACTCTCAGTTGAATCTTTGTTCCTGTGGGTCAAAGATATACCTGCGTGGTTCTTGATTTATTTTTTTTATTTGTTTTTTATACCACACAGTTGCCTCTAGAGAATGAAAATCCAAAGAAGCTAGAAATCTGATGAGTAAAAAATTAGCATAGTGACATCTGTATTATGTAAGATGTTCTGAAGTCAAATATGTTCATGAAGTTAGAAATAGTCTCTACGAAGTTCATATTTATTACTACTACAGTGAATCTTCTGTTTTACTGCAAAGAAAAATGCAAGTTATCTTGTGTAAATGTTTTACTTTAAATCACTTCTGCTACCTGAACAGAATCTGCTATTATTTACTAAGCCTTGTAAGATTAAAATATTTTTAATATCTAATTTGTTTTTGTTTTCACATTGTAGGTTTTGACTTTTGCCTATAAGCATGCATTGGTAAATAAAATGTATGGGAGAGGTCTCAAGTTTGCCACAAAACTTGCAGAAGAGAAGCCAACGAAGGACAACTTGAAAAATTGCATTCAGGTAAGGTGTATTTGGTAAAGTAATGGGCTATGTTCACGGTGAGTATGTTAAAGTAAGATGTAAGTCTGTGAATTTTTGATACCTTTTACATTATCAAACTCACTAAGCTTAACTTTTTAACTTTATCCGTGCTTTTGTGTGGCTTGGCCTCCATTTTTAGTAGTGACTTCTTTCTTTTTGTAAAATACCCACTTTGTGAGTAACTGTCATATTTAGCAGATTTACTTTCCAGAACTTACTGTGGGGCATAACTCAGCCAAAGATCATCTGCATATTTCAAATCATTATGTTGCTGTTTAACCACTGTTACCATTACTATTATTAATCACAAATATTGCTAGTAGAATATAGATGGAGAAATAGTGGGAATTACTGCAACTCCTAGGACAAAATTTTTGTGCATTGAATTGAAAGACTGTAGATCGTGTAGAATGGTTTTCTTTTTCCCCTTTCAGGACTAAGTAATTCAAAGATCACCAGTTCTCCAATCTGTTATCTTTCTGATACTAGACATCTTTAGTAAGATGTTGATATTGATGCAGTGTTTGTTGGAAGGATTTAGATTTTTAAAAAGAATAAGACTGTAGAGCTTCCCATTATTATTTTCAGTAAAGTTTGCATATTTTTTTTTTCTTCAGCTAATGAAGTTGCTTGGATGGACTCATTGTGCAACTTTTACTGAAAACTGGCTTCCTGTCATGTATCCACCTGATTATTGTGTATTCTAGAAAACCAACAATTGTAAACTTCAAATGATTTTATATGGGGCAGGATATGAAAAGATAAGTTTGACTTTTTATTGGAACGCATGTTTTCATTACTGAATGCTGATTATTAAATTGTGTGTATTTATCAGTAAAGGCACCTGGGTACAGCTTAATACCTGTTAACCAAACTCCTGTCATCAGAGAGTTTCCTTATCGTGCATCCCATTGCTGGCAATGGATGTGCCAGAACTGCCAACACCAAGGATTTGGAATTAGGCTGGAAAAGCTTACTGCATGCATGTTAGGTTCTTAACTGTTATTTTTAACTGCAAACCTGTAAAAGCTCTGTATTTTTTACAGTAAACTGAATTTTAACATGTTTTATCTTCATTTCAATTGTATGAAGGCCTTAAAGCTACTTCAAGAGTAGCTAAAATCTTATTTATTAGACTAAAGTAACAGAACATCATTACCTGTATTGTTTTGCAAGAGTTTACATTTAATTTTTTTAAGAAAAATTCAACCTCTCAAACTGTTACAATGTGTAACTCAGAATTGCTGATGCATAGGTGCTCTTGTAAATCTTTGTTTTGGAGTGATTTCAGGCAAATTCAAAAATCTGTGTGAAGTTGAGTATCAGGACAGACTGATACATGTATAAAAGTGCCAGACAGTTAAATCTTGATCAGGTATTGTAAAGCTATACATATATGTTTAATAATGTTAAAAATGTAAAACACAGCAGAATAAATGTGCAAAGTTGAAGATCAAAAAACACCATGTGCACTCTGATACTTTAAAAGATTATTTTATAATTAATAAAAACAAATAATGAAGCTGAAAATTGTATTGGTTTCTAAAAGAGTACATAAATGAAACTTGCTGAAAGAAAACACTTTACAAACAGCAGAAGTTCAGTGCAGCCCAGAAGATCAATGCTTTCTGCTAAAGCCTTTTTACTAACTATTGCTACTAACGTTGTTCCTTCAGTGGAGAGAAGTTGGTCTGTTTGAACAGGTCGTACGTATCAACCAGAGACAAATTGCTATATCATTTGTCTTACCAGTTTTTTCATAACTTGTAATGCAAAACTCAGATACAGCTGCAACTTTGCAAACACAAATGCACAGAATGTGTGCACCATAATGCTGCAAAACATTCCAAACTGTAAGGTGCTGCCATTAAATCATAAATCAAAAATAGTAATAGTTTTCTCTTTAATTCTCTCTTGCTGTGGCTTTAAGCAGCTTGACATTTGATTCTGGAAATTCTGCTAGAATAGTTGTGTTAAATATGTTGGAAATTTTTTCCAAAAATTCATAGTCTGTACTGAATCTGAATTTGTTTGCCCATAACAATACTGTTCCTGGCTTACAAAAATACACCATTGTTGCTAGCAGGGAGTCCAAAGCTGTATGATGGTATACAACATCAGTTGCCAGTATGAAATCATAATGGTAAGTTGATACAGGGAAGTCTTCATTGAGGCCTTCTCCCCATACCAGTTTTCTCACTTCAGGTTTGTGCATATTCATGTTCTGTGTATTTCTTGAAATATTGTATGAGAGATTATCGAGAACTTCAGGCAAATCAGTAGCTGTAACGTAAGCTCCTAAAGAAAACATTAATTTGTTTCAATTCATAGGTATGTAGTTGAACACTTATATCTATAAAACTTCATCTACATAACTTCCCCAGCTTCCCCATTGCCAATAACTAGGGTAGTTACTTTAGTAACAAAACAGTATTTTACAACAATTATCATTTTTTAAAAAAAAGCAGTGACAAAGTTGCTTCATTGCCTTAAAGTGACAATGGCAGCTGTAGATCATCTTTCACAAGAAATTTAAAAGGAAATATGAATTTACTAACCTAAGATACAGGCCACAATGGAAACCAAGCCTGTTCCAGCACCAATTTCCAAAACTTTCTTGTCTTTGAGGTTGAATTGTTCTTGATTTGATTCCAGATATTGAGATAAAGCCAGTGCCTAAAACAGTTAACACATATCCATAAGAGGGTAACAGGTAAGTTGCACAAGAATTCATTAGATGTTTTTATATGGGGGGGTGAGGGGGGTAGGGGACTGGTTTATACAATGAAAAATACTGAGGGCTGTAACATAATGTAATATGGAAAGAATTATCATGTGTCCTGTTTTTTATATATTAAAAAAAAAATTAAACAGCTTATTTTTAGTTTTAGATTTATGGATTTGCTATACACTTCTGGGCACTGTGAGTCCTCTGACAGCTCAAGATAGGCAGTGTTTAGATGAGAACCATACAGTCAGAACAGCACACAAGGTTTAACAGTATGTAAAGTGTAATGTTCTGGTTTATTATGATAATTGTTATGATTTAATATCACTATCATACAGTAGATCCAGGCTTCAGCAGAGATTTTTTTTTTTTAAACTGACCTTTGTTTTAATTTTTTTTCAAAGGAAATATTAAAATTTTGTTTTCTACCAACTCAACACTTGTCTATTGTGATAATAGTATAAACTTTAAAAAAAAATACAAAAAAATAAAATCTACACTGTATGTAAGTATTGCTTCTCAGACCTTTGTAAAGATCTTATCAATAGAACATAAATCGGCTGTTTATAAACAATATAAACCAATGCCAAAGAAACCAACTTCCCCTCTTGCTTCTCTTCTTTAGAGTTGTGTTACTGTTACTGTTTTAACTCTTGTGCTTTTCATAATGCAATGCTGGCTACCTGCTGTGGGAAAGCTGACAGCTCATGAATCACCAGTTCAATTTGTGCAACCTCTCGATTTTCTTGGAAAGTTTTACCATCTGCATTCTGACACCTGATTAATGTGAGAACTGATGATCTGACACTTCAAAATAAGACACTGCTTCACCCACCTATACACTTTCTTTTTCTCTATTGTTTTGAAATTGCCATTTTCTGTGAGCTTTTTCAATAAATGTGGATCTGAAAAATTTTGAAATCCTAATTTTCATGTCTTTATCAGTTGACCCTGTCTTCCCTCAAAGGCAGTTTTCTCAGTCCACACTAAATTCTGTTTCTAAAAGCAGGGGAAGGAAGGACTGAAAAACTGATTGCAAGTATGGTTTTCCATACTGCAATGGAACTGTTCCGGCCTATTCTTTAAAAGAAGCATATTTAATTGTTTTAAACTCTTTTACTTCATCTCTCACAACTTTGTTTTTCAATCCTCTTTTTTGTACTGCTGAGTGTTTGCTTCCCAACAGTGACTGACTCGCAACGTGGAAGAAACTGAACACTTCCCAAGTTCCCTTTCTTAATTTTTTTCAATTTCTGCATCCAATTTACAAATATCTGTGCCACAGTTCTTTTGGTGTGAACTGGCAAATTAGCATAAGGCAGAGCTTTCTGCTGAAGTACTTCACAACTTTGTTCTGCACAGGGAAGGAAACCTCCACTGTCAAAAGTGTCATGCAAGAAAGCTTCCTTACTATTTCTGTGCCACTGTCATGGCTTACTCCTCTGTTGGGTCAGCTTTTTGGGTGCCATGTCACGCACTTACCCCCGGCCACACCACGGCTCCAAAGTGTTCTATGGACTCCTGAATGACAATCTGGTGGCCTGCATACATGTAGTGCTCTTTATCAAAGTAGGGGGAAACTCTAGGAACCCAATTCTGTAGTATTTCAAGAATTTCTGGTGAATCTGTGAGATAAAAGACAATTTGTATTTTTATATGCAGGTGTTTATAGGCAACTTGTTAAAGGTTAAAAAGTATGTTGTGAAAATAGTCCGTAGGCACGTGGACTAGAAAAGCTGTCTGGCCATTGGCCTCAAGACTGGTCACTGTCCAGATGTGGATGGTCTGGCTGGCCAGGGAGAGAAAGGAGCAGCGGTCATTTCCTGCCGTTCTGAGTTCTTGCAGGGGCAATTTACAGATAGAGACAAGCCTTTTAGAAAAATCTACTAGTTCGAATATAAAACTCTGCTAATAACAGCTAGAAGACTCTCAGTACCAAGTCAGCTTGTATTTCGGGGTATGCTGTGGTTCATGCTGTGCCGGAGTATGCTGTGTAGGGGTGTGTGCTGTAGTTTTCATTTGTGGGGCCAACAGATCTAGAACATTTAGCTGCTTCTTACAAAAGAAGGATTTAGGATTTACCTTTTACATTGAAGAAAACCTAACTTTTTTTTTAGTGGTTACTTTTTTTAACCATGCTTCCACAAAAGGAAGGTTGCAAAAGCTCTTTATGTTGACATGTATGGTGCTGTTCAGCGAATGTCAGTGCTACAGTTGTGCTAGCATGTCTCATAGCCAGTAGGCTTGTAGGTGAGATTTTTCAGGAGAGCTCTGCTGAACTGCTCCATCTGATCTCACTGAAACCAAGGACACGGTTCTGAATGACTGTACTGTTGTTGGAAGCCTGTTAGCAGGATATGCATAGATAAAACAAAATTATCTTTTAACTGCAATGAAAAAATTTGCTCTGACTTGCATGGATTTTAACTGATGCCTGTCTGAAGTCCTTGGTAGGTGTTTGAGCAGTTTGGCCTGTTGAAATTTGTCACATGACAGCTTCATCAGTGCTAGCCCAATTAATGCATATTATATGTCTGAGTGTGATTGAGAAATAACTTTTAGATGTTTAAATAAAATCTAGAGACCTTTTTGAACATACATCTTAATTATGGAAATAGTCTTTTCTGTAGATTTGATCTGATAATAAATACAAGAGGAAATGGTAGGGAGAAAATAGAGATCAAAAGGAAAAGTGGCACGGTAACATCTACTCCTTGAGGACTGAGAAAAGTGAAAGCATAAAATGGTAGCATGCCATGGTAATTGCAGTATTAAATTGGATTAAACCTGAGTTAGATTCTGCTGTTGATGCACGCTTGGAGATGCAGTGGCAGTTTTCAGTGTCGTACTGGTCTTCACAGGTTTCTTCTTCCTCGGTTTGGCAGTCCATTACTCTTTGAATTTTGCTGGGGAGTGGTGGCTGCTGTGCAGAGATCATGGCAAAAGAGCTGAAATGGAAGAGGGAAAATAATGAAAAAGCTTGAGGGTGCTCTCTTTGTACGAGATACGATTGGAAGAAGACTGAGTAGTTTGGGTGGGTGTTGGGTTTGGGTTTTTCAATGACACGTTGAAGGGATGGGAAGCCACAATGAGAGGTGACATTCCCACTCCGCTGGAAACTGCAGTGAGCACTTTCTGGTAATGCAGTAATACTATCAGAGTTTTTATTTTATCATGTTTATCTATTTATTATTTTATCATGTTTATTTTGTCATGTGTGCAAAATCTTAGCATTATGTCACTAAATGGATGCTACTAATCAGTATGAAAGGTCAGCTACTTGCATGGTACTCTGATCAGTTGTAGCAACAGCCGAGAAAGACAAACTGTCTTTTGATGTCTGTCACTTTTTTTTTTAATCTGTGCAATTTACCGCTTCCCAAAAAACTTGGGACTTGGCATTCCTGTGATAAAACTGGTTAATTTGCTGCAGCCAGTGCTCTTGATTTTGTCTCCTTGTATACAGTTGCCCTCTCTTCCCTGCCTTTTCCTGCAGAACAGCTCATTGAATTACCCCGAAATGTAGAGAACTGCGGAGTATGCAGATTGCGGTCAGGAAATAATTGCGGTGAGCAGTTTGGATCAGTAAGCTTGTTTGGAGAACGGTGTTAGGAATGACGGCATCTGCAGCGTACGGGGCAGCCAGTACCCAACATCAGGAGGAGTTGCTTGATGCCACCTCACAAGCCGTAAGAACAGGAGTAGGACCAGATTGAATTTGCCTGAGGAGAGCTATGCCAGTGAAATTTTTTGCTTCACTAGAGTCATCTTCAGTGATAGCACCCATGTATGCGTGTATCTGTGTGTACGTGTATATACAAACACGCATACATATACATGTATAAAGAGGGAAAAAAATGGTTCATAACTTGCTCTGACCAGAGGCTGTACAAATTCACCCTTCCCACGTATTACGATGTTTGGAGTTTGCCATGTTTTTATCTATAATTGGCCTTTTTCTGTTCACTTTGGAGAATGCGTATGCGTTGGCTCTCTCCAGCCACACGCGCTGCAGACGACGACGTGGTGTGGGATTTGGGTTGCAGCACGCTGCAGGCAGCTGTTCTAGATATCCTGGCCAGAAGGGGGAGAGGTTTGGCAGCGGCCGGGAGGTTCAGCAACGCATGCAGGTAGTTTTTTAAGGAGCAGAGTGACTGCTGACTTGTGTGGGTGGTTTATTTGCACACATGATACTGACACCATTGCAGTTTTACTGATACCTGATATATTTCTTACTGCTACTCTGTTTATTCACAAGGACAGGATTTGTGTTCTAACTCCTCTAGCACTGCACTCGTTCAGTCGTGGCAGTGATTTTGTACTGTTGCAGCAAAGAGTGCTTTAAAGTGAGTTGATTTCTGCAGATTTTTTTATTTTTATTTTATTTTCCTCAGAGGGCCTCCATCTAGCTAGTAACAAGTTCTGGCTATGCACCTTTTGTGTATAATTTGAGATACGATGATAGGTAAGAGACTGAAGATAATGCTGCAGTTACAGCATTCCCTGACACACATGAGCAAATGCATCCATGTTCATGTTTCACATGTGAAAGTGTGCCTCCTTACAACAGCAATGGTTTCTATGCGATCTCATGTAATCAAAAGTATGTTTCCAGTTTTCATCAATGCCTCTTTTTCATATCTTGAGCTAGAATAAAATCTAGTCGTATTTTAATGTTTTTGGAAATCTCTGGGAAAACGTAGTAAGACTTTTTTAATTGACAAGGTGTACAATGAAAAGAGAAGAGTGTCTGAACTGGTGAGGGCTACAGCCAGAAAACACCCAGCTGAAGACCCAGTCTTCTGAACGCTCCATGTTTAAACATGCAAAGCGCTACATTTTCAAAGTTTGGGTTTGGTTTGGATTTTCTTTTGTTGTTTTTCTCATTTGGTAAGGCTCTTGTAGCATGAAATCTATACTATTTAAGTGAAAGGCCAATCCTGAAATTACAAAGCAGGGGGAAACCTTGCATTGTCCAGTACCCTTATATGTAAAAAAACAGAAAACCTTGTTTAACCAGTAAACTGTTTAACTTGTCCACTTGGGTAGAAAGCGATCCTTCTGTATTTTTTTTCTTTGCTTAGATAAGTTTTTACTGCAACAGGCCAAAATTTCAGTTGGCTGTGCAAAGCAGTGCATACCACAAAACAGCTGGGAAACAATCTTAGTAAATATCTATTTGTTGATCCGCTGTTAAGTACTTGCAGTAAATAAAATTGTATATCTGACCATGATATATGCATATATATGCACCCTATTATCACTCATTCAGTACAGACTGAATTTTAAGTTGTTAGACATGTTACATTAAACTTTCAACATATAAATTGCTATACTTCCTTGTGCTTTGTCCTTTGAGTTCCTCCAAAAGAGGAGTCTGCTTAAATATTCACAAAGATGCTTTGTTGTTTTTATTAAATCCCTTCTTAAAATGATCAGGATGTCTAGAAGATGCCCAGTGGTTACACTGGTACTGTGGTGAGACTGGTATGGTCCTTCAGTCCATCAGCTGCCTGAGTTCTGTGATGGTAAATTGGGGGGATAAAGATGATGTGCTTTGCATTTGTGTGTCACCTAACACACTGGGCTCTGGTTTATGGCTGGGACTTCTAGGTGCTATAATAATATCTTTTCATAGGTGTAGTTTTTGCAAAATAGAAAGGTGGTGTTGGGTTTTGGTTTTGTTTGGTTTATTTATATAGCCTACTGCCATAACTATTAATTAAATATTTCATAAACAGGAGTAAAAAGTAAGGTTTTTTTTAGCTGCAAATTACAAGATAAATTTGGTCTTATAATTTCAAGAATTCAAGTCTATTAGCATCTTGGCCTTAATGATGCACAGTTTTATCATTTTAAATGACAAACTGTACCTGAAGACTACAGACAAAAGCGAGTATTGAGTAAGCAATAGGTGATGTTTGCATTATTACAT
Organism: Aramus guarauna; assembly: GCA_013400195.1. Taxonomy (NCBI): domain Eukaryota; kingdom Metazoa; phylum Chordata; class Aves; order Gruiformes; family Aramidae; genus Aramus; species Aramus guarauna. Next base: position 90,101 of record VXBL01010096.1, on the reverse strand, counting down.
ACCCTGTGTAATATGATCAGGTTGCTTCTGGAATTGCAAATACTGCCATTTCTTACTATTTTGACATTTTTCTGATACATATTTCACAGAGAATGGTATATCTCAAAGCATTTTAATTTAATATAATAATATTGCAACCAAAATCTGTTCCCTTATAAAATATTGGCTCTTTCTGAATGATAGCAGCTGACTTCTTTGCAAAATGATCCTGAAGGGAAATCATCATAAAATTCTGTGCTTTCCAAAGTTTTTAATCCCATATTGACTTCATTAATAGCCTTAAACTGTTGTGAATAAAACAACTTACAAAATCACATTTGATTTCTTCAGAACCTAAGGAAAAAATAATAATTCACAAAATTATCTCTCTTTGACAGTGCCACATAAAATTAACAAGGCAATTAAATGCTGAAAGATAAATTATAAGATGATAAACCTTAAGGTGACAGTTTATCGCCTATAAGAATAAACTTTGTCTCTTAACTTCTCAAATCCGTTGCTTGGAAGGAGCTTTTCAAATCTAGCTACGTGGCCAAAAATGAAAATAAAAGTAGGTTAGTGAGCAATACTGTGTCACTGGGTCCTCAGCTGTAAACACCAACTCCGCCAAAATGTGTTTCTCTCACCTCTGCGCAAAGTTACACAGCACAGTCTGGTTTAGCCTGGATCATTTGGGCAAAATCCAGCTCCGTGTGCTCGGGTGGGAAATGCAGTGTGTTCTTTGCGAGACAGGGCTGAGCCGTACGCTCGCGCCGTACGCAAACATCGGCGTTTCACGCAGCTCATGCGGTTTTCTCACGTTCTCATGCACTACATAAAGTATTATGAAGAGATGAATATAAACGCTAGGAAACAAAGGAAATGTCAGCGCTAGGAACATCGCGATATTAAACCACAAGGTAAATGCATCCAAATCCTGAAAACCGGCAGCGACAGTCACTCCTCGCGAAGTAGTAGGGGTTAGGTGACCTGGGTTTAGTTGGCTAACACGGCTGACCTGAAACACGAGGCTTCAGACAAAGGCGTTTCCGTTGTTAGTTCGCAGAGCGCGAGGTTAGCTGGACAGCTGCGTGGGTACCTGCTGTGGCAGCGGGCGCTGGGAGCTTCCTGCGGGTGGATGCGTGCTCCAGAGGTTTTTATACAGGCATGCACCTGGAAGGAAGGAATAACTCTCTGCTCCGACCAGTCGGGTTGCAGGCTATTTAGAGTAACATTACCAAGCAGCACTCAAAGAACTTACTATGTTACACTAAACTCTTCCACATTTGCAGTACAAAATGAAAACACTCTTAGGCTTTGAAGTCCCAAGCGTCCCAACCTTCAGAAATAAAATCTCGGCTTCAAGCTCTTGTTCTGTTTTTGCAAATTAAGGGTTCCCTGGGTTCACCTCAAAGGTCCACAGTGCTGACCCAAATGAGCAACTTACCGTGGGCAAACTAGTGCATAAATAGCGTGTGTGGCCATTTGGCAGCAGCCCAAACGCAGGGAAAACTTCGTGAAGCTCCTCCTGCCAGGAATAGGTCGCGTCTGCCTTGCCCCGCCGAGCATCTGGCTGGTAAACTCTGGGTACCCTCCCCTGCCCTGAGTCACCGAGAGCGCGGGGAGCTGACAGCCTTGAGGAAACAACAGCTTTCCCATCCTCCTTAGTGCGCGGCATAACCGTAGGAGACGTCATAGCTACTGAAAGCGAGAGTGCAAACATGAAAATCACACTTTCATCAGAAAATGTTGCAGTTGCTTGTTTTAAAATAGATGGGTATTATAGGTGTTGAAGATAAACTAGATACGTAAGCCTTAGGCATTTCAAGAATTTGCATTTTATATGCATTTACCACTTTGCTGCCTTTTTCCCCTCCCTTCTTGAATTTCTTTCTACAGACTCTTTTCCAACTAGAGGGTAGAAAAATTTAAAAGGAATGTTGAAAGTTATAAAGTTAGAAGACAAGCCCCGGGTAATTAATGAACAACTGAAGGCTGGCAATAGAAATAAGGGGGGAGGAGGGGGTGGCAATGCAGATTAACTCAATTTATAGGCATTTGCATCTTAGGATGAGCAGCTTTTGAAAGCAGGTAATGCTTTCTTGAAGAGCACCAAAGGAAAAAATGATCCTCTCCTGTCAGCGCAGGCGTGTGTTGCACACGTTGGCCGCTGCGTGTCTCTACTAGTCACACCAAGTATCGAAACGCTCGGCTGCTCATTGAAATGCTCACCGGTTTCTTTCCTCTGAAATTTGATAGTTAAAAGACGCTCTTTTAATTTATTCTTGGGACCTAATATTAAGATATTAACTGTATTAAGCTGATATCGTCAACATCGCCTTTCACAGGTCCCGAGCCAGGTCAGTAGCTGTTATTAGAAAGAAAAAGGCAGATACGCTCCTGTTGGAATGAGTGCCGTACCTTTTTTAAAGACGTGGTCTTTTTAGCAGGCACGTTCCCGCTGTCATATTTATTGCATTTGTCAGCGGGGGTTAATGTAGTTCAGACTGGTGCTGCTGTTAAAGTTCTGTCCTAAGCTTTGGCAATGGGGACTGATGCTGAACGTAGTTTATTTTTTAAATCACACCAGAGGAACTGGCTTATTCTATATTGTGTCTCTTGCATAAGCAACTAAAAAGGATGGCAGCTGTAGGGGCAGTGTTAGAGCTTATTTATAAATCATGCAGGTATGGCTTCGTTTCATGTTTAAGTGACACAGGAATCAACACAGATACTCTGAAATGTAGCTGCTGTCGACATATTTACTGTATAATTTCTATAAATGCTTCTTGTGCTACAGCCTATGTCCAAGCATTTCTTGTTTAAAATTGAAAATGAATGTTGTCTGGAGGTATAGCCCCGTGGAATTAAAATTTCTCCAAACTTCTGTGAGTAGGTAGGCCGGGGGGAGTACAGCAGCTCCGTCCTATGCGTAACAGGGTGATTTTCAGTTATTAGTGCAACATCCAGTTCCACAAAGCTCTGCGTGCTGGTTTTGGCTGGGATAGAGTTAATTGTCTCCATAGTAGCTAGTACAGGGCCGTGTTTTGGATTTGTGCTGAAAACAGTGTTGATAACACAGGGATGCTGGAATAAGAAGGGAGGAGTTATCTTTTGTTTTAATAATTTGTTAATAGCAAGGAAGTAGTAAACGGTCAGGTTTACAGTGAACTGTGGGGAGCTGTGCTACTGACTGTATTCCTAAAGGCTCACAGGAAATGAAGAAAATAGTGCGGTGACAATAATGTAGAATTATTCTAGATAGTGAAAACAAAAATAAGCTGGGGAGTTCCAAAAGGATCCCTGACACGTTATGAGAGGTGATAATATGATAAATGAAATTCGGTGCTGACAAGTACAATATAATACACAGGGACAGCCTCTGACTCGGTATCACCTAGGAAAGAGATCTTAAGGGCACCAGAGACAGCTGTATAAAAATACCTTTGCAAACCGTAGCAGTAATCAAAAACATAAAGGGACTGTTGTGTTTTTATAAGGGGGAAGAAAAAAACAACAAAACCCACACACCAAAACAATGAAAAATTAACACTGTTTTCCCACTCTAGGAATTCAAAGCTTGTCTCACATGTTCAGTGTGTGACTCAAGTCTTTGATTAAAGCCTTCAGGGGCTCGGAGGTCCTGGGTGGGCTGGTGAATGACTGGCGAAGAATTGCAGACTCCCAGTTCTAGAGCGATTCGCCTCATCCTTATCGCTGGAAGCATCTGCTGGACTTTTCTGGATGTGGAAAGTGTGTTTGCATTCTCCAAATCACAGGGACTCCTTAACTGCTGTAAGCAGCCGGCTAAATGTCTACAGCATGGTGTTGACAGGGCCTGTGCTCTTCGCTGAACTACAAACAACTGCAAGGTGAAATTTGTTCCAGGTTAACATCTTCAGTGTTTGGGGTTTTTTCTTCCTATTCCTTATGGCTGTGGGATGAATCCCCAGCTTAAAGTCACTAATACCCAGAGGTAATACTGGCAGCCTGCCTGATTAGCGGCAGCCAAAGGTGTAGAGCAACACAAAGTATGACCCTCAAGCCAAACCCGCTGTTGTTTTTAGAATGAGAAATCCTTTCTGCATGGCTCAGGCCTTCTTTTGCTCACCTGGCTGAGGGATGACGACTCAACCGCTTCCCTGGGCAGCCTGTTCCAATGCTGGACAAGAGCATGCTTTTTTTTTTTTCTTTAATTGCTTTAATGTTGTGTGTTAAGTTCATCAGGCTTTACCTTATTTCCACATACAATGTGATGACACGCAGCTCAAAGAAGGGAGCAGAGTGTTGCCAGATAAGTAATTATTTAAAATTCTGCTACCACATAAGGGCTCTTCACATTCCGGAGCATGGAAGAATGAAGAAACGCTCTGAGATTTTATGCTGAGAAGAGAGGGATGCTGCACCCACCTTGCCAGCAGCTCTTGACTGCCGGTAGCTGCGTGTCGTGTATTTGACGCCTGCTCCATCCTCCCCGGCAGTGCAAGCGCTGCAGCTCGGTAGCAAAGCTGTTGGGGAAACCAGTGCTGCATCGCTGGGGCTCACTGCCGAGATGGTGGGGAACAGGGCTATAAATTGAGTGCTTATTTCCACCATCTGACCATCCTCTGTGACTTAGGCTGCTCAGAATTAGGCTAAAGAGCCCTGTCTACGTGAGAACAGATGTGTTCTGGACTCTGCGTCCAAGTGATCTGTTGAGCAAAGGCTCTGCCTCGCATTGCAGGAAAAGCAATGGGACAGATGAGTCAAAATTTGGCTTTGGGCGGAGTGTTATTTAAGCACATGCTGTGTAATACCAGAAGTAACAGTTTCTTTTTTTTTTTTTTTTTTGTCCTAGTAATTTCTGTGTCGATGAGGTTTTTATACAGCTTCCGTATGTGTCTCCTACCGTAGCAAAGGCCCGTTACATAAATGAACGCGTTGAGATTCCGTGCACTTGCATGAGCAGATTGGTGAGAGGGGTCCAACTGCAGAGGGAAGGCAGTGGGGGGAACAAGGGGGCACAACATCTGGCACTGCTGGATGCAAAAAGCGTGTTTGACCGCGTGAAGCCATGGGTGCAACAGATCCTTTGCCCCCGTATTCGCATACTGACAGCAGAGGCGATACAACGCACCCGTGGGGTTTTTTTGCAGCTGATTAACTCCTGTTGCTCTGGAAAGCCACACGCTTCTGCTCCCCTCAGCAATTAGTTTTGGGGATGTCTTCAAGCCTGCCATAGTTTGTTTTTTCTAAATCTGAATCTGTTTGCCTTCAAGGGGTTTAGTTGGAATTTCCTCAATCCTAGTTCTCCTTGGTGTTTGGGCAGCACTGTTTTTAGTAGGGACGGGTTTTTCCCTTGGTGCCACCTCTTTCTCATCTGCTTATTCCCCTCGCCTCTCTGGAGATCCGCTGCTCCCTGGGGAAAGGGGTCATTAAAGCTGAACTTTCATCTGAACTCTCTCAAAGCTTGGGAAGAATTTTACCTCTTCGCAAGCAGCCCGCTGCCCTGCCGCGGGTGTTGTCTTACCGCCCGCGGTCTCTGCCATTTCTCAGCCGGTTGCGCGGAGAAGGACTCGATGCCATCTGCTATTTTTTCCTTATGGCAAGGAAAGAGATCTTGAACTAATTCCATGGGGCTTTTTATAGACTGTGATGGTCTTAATGTGCCGAGCTGGAAGTTTTACAGCAGGGCTGCCTTTACTCGCGCTGTTTGGGGCTGGTTACTATACACACAAATGAGGGACCAACTTTAAGCGTCCGTGTTAAGGACGAACGCGGCGCGCCCAGTGCCGCAGCTTTGGTGGACCGCAGTTGCTACATACAGAGATAGAACTGGCAGGGGTTTTTAACAGACTTTTTAATATTTTTTTTTCATGGGACACACTTAGCTATCCCCCTGCTGTAATAATATTTGCCTAGGATTAAATTCTGCTGAAGGTAGGGAGAGTTTTGTGGTGATGAGAGATGATTAAATGGCTGAATAACACGAATGCAGGATCTGATTAATGGTATCCCATTAGGAAGAGTCTCCTCGCTTCTCTTCCACTTCTGAAAAATCTGGTGTTTCTCTAGAAGGAAGATAAAAACGGATTTAAAGCCATTTCAAATGAATGACTAATGGACTGCCTCACACCACACTTACAACTAAGTAATTAGTTTTACAATGGGAATTATTTAGAAATTAGTCTTTGCAGACTATTATTAGAAGTAACTTGACCGTATTAAAAAGCATCATATGGAAGAGCCTCTACTGAGTTGGCAGCCACCTTTTCCCCCTTCTTTTTCTTTCTTTTTTTTTTTTTTACTTTCCCTTTTGCACCCAAACTCATTCTATAAATGGAAAGTTTAAAGCCTCCGGTTTCACTTGGATTTAATCAATGTCTCCGTGCCGCAGTATGCAATATGTTTGAAAGCTCAGCAGTCTTGTCTAAGCAAGAACTGCAGAATTTAATCCTGAGTCACTGCTCATTTTTAAAAAGCATCTACTAAGCTCCTACATCTATCATCGCATCTTTGTAACTGCTTTCCAGAGCTATAAATGGGCAGTAAATTCAGTACCAACTCACCTGCTGTACCTAGCTGTGCACCTGCTTCACAGGCAAACCTGTGCTGGTTGTCCCTGAAGTAGGAATAGGCTGCTGACCTTGCTCTATAAAAGGATTGCAGTCTGGATATTTAAGAAACAGCTTTCTTCCTATGACAATCAGAAGTCGCCGTTGAGCCCTCCCCAGCTCACTGAAGGGGAAGCTGCTGGCAACGTACCTGTCGTGATTTCTTTAGCACATCAAAAACGGTTCCTGGGTTTGGTCTGCAGAAGCACAAACCTGGATTTGCTGCCTTTGGGGGTTATAAAGCAAAGTTTGACTGTTTGAGGGGAGAGTTTTTAGCATTTTTTTTTTTTTTCTAATTGGAGGGACACGTGAATCTTGGCACGTTTCCTCAGCTTCACTTACCGTATCGGTGCGTTTTGTGGAGGTGAGAGGCGAGAAGTCCCAGGAGCTCGGCTCCAGGGAGGTAGTCGGTCTTGGCAAACCTTTTGTCGTCCTGCTGCCTCTGCAGTCATGCAGCTTGCGTGTAATATGTTAGGAATGGCCCAGAGAAAGCAGAATTACGTTATCTGGAAAGTACCAGTAATACTTAAAGCTATGAAAGATTTGCCTGGCAGCTTTTGTCAGGCTGTTCAGAAAAGATATTTTGGGATGACTATTACAGCACGGTTAAAACTATTTCCCACCAGCACCACCAGAAAGACAAGGGGTTCCTTCGTGTGTTTTAAGGCAGCGATGGGCCCCACAAATCCTCCATTGGCCGCACCCCTCCAAAGATGCGGTCCCATGCGGAGAGCCAGGGGTGTCAGTATTTGAGCCTACTTGGGGAAAAGGCGACAGTTACTTTTAAAAGTTGTTTACAGACCATGGTTGCAGCATTTCAGCACAGACCAAAGCTCAGAGGAGGGCTAGCAGAGCTCTGCAGGAAATGATCATCAAGCGAAATGTGTGTCGCGAGTAACAGTATCCCGCCACAGAGCAGGGGCTAATCCGGCACTACCGCGGTAGCAATCCCGGGCAATTACATCTGGTGTTACCAACCTGTTTTTGTGTCACTTACTCATCCTCTCCTCTGCCCCTGAGCTCCAACCTGCCTGTCCGCAACCGTCTTGTGTTTGGCAGGCACCCTGCCTTTCTGCCGCCACGGGCTCGGGGTGAGAGTGATGCTCACACCCGCGTGAACGGAGGTGACCGGCTCTCGTGTCACTGCTCTGAGTGGTACCTCTGTGGGGAAATCATTATTCATGTATCTCCACAGGAACACTGTGCCATTGTACGTTGCGTGGATGCTTTTATGTTATTTCTCTTTCTGGTCAAATACTGAAATGTATTGCTAAGATTGCAAGGAGCTCTCTCCAGCTGTTTCCTCTGGAAATAGTTATTGTGGATGCTGTACAGTAAATGCTTTCCTATGCAGTCATCCATGCATGGATTATGAAATTCAATTAGAAGAGTAATAGGCTTATTTTGGTTTTTGTTATCACCTGTTCTGCAATGCAGCTCTTCTAAAGAAAGTGGTTAATAGTAGTGCCATGTGAGCTGAGCAGTTTTTCCCTGCAACAACTGCCAGCTACAAAGACTTTAAAAATAAATAAGAACTGAGTTTTGCGGTATTAGACTTATTTACAATAACATGCTCGCTTTAGCCCGCAACCTGGCTCTAACATTTCAGAGACTCCAGACAGTCATCTCGGTTCAGCTGGTAGCAGCTTAATCTTCAGCAAAATCTGCCTTAAAACAGGATCTAGCCAAAAGGAAGAAATGGGAACAGAGACAAGAAACATTGTCCGCTCTGAGCAAGACTTCTTGTACCAGTATGGCTCAACTTTTTGCACAATGGGTAAATGTAACTCGCATAACTCTGTGTGGTAACACTGGCTTTTAAATACGTTATTTCTGTAATATCAATTACTGTGGGTATCTCCAGCGCCTGCGTGAGTTAAGGCAGCTGTACCCTCCTAGACCGCAGCCTCCTACTGCTCCCGTGCCGAGCGAGACGTTTGTAGGCGTCTGGGGCATCGCTGGTTTATCGCTCGGATTTGAACACGCTCAGTGCTGGACCCTGCGCGTGCCCATCAGCAAAGCTCCTCCACTGCTGGAAGCCGAGGCTGCCTCCTGCATCTGCGGGTTTCGGGAGGCGGCGAGCAGCCCCGTGTGCCCGACCGTAGCTGATGGACGTTACTTCCCGCCCAGCTGTTGGTCCTCCTGCCGTGCACCCGCGGAGGTATCTATTGCAAAGGCGTTTACGCCATTTATTTTTTTTTTTTCCTCAGTCCTTGCTGACTGTCACGCAGGCACTGGGGAGGATGCGAGGGTGTTCACAGCTTGCTGATTCTGTGCCAGGTTTGCAGGTTGGTGACAGGAGTCGCTGTTTGTGTCTCCTCCCCTTGGCAGGGCCTTTCTTCAGGCATTTGTTGGTAACGCAGTGACAGGAGGAACCGGATGCTCTTCAGGGACCACCCCCATTGCCCTCAGGGCAAGACATGGTGTTCTCATTTCTTAAACCTGTGTTTAAGTGCCACGAACAAAGCAATCCAGTGTATTAACACTGTGAGCAGACTCATCCCGCTGGAAGTCAAGCGTGTGCTGAAGATGGGGAGTTGGGTGTTGGAGAGAGCTGAGAGCCCCAAGGGATGAGGGTGGTCCGGACTCGTGCCCAGGACTCTGGAAGCATCCGTACCCTTATGCCACCCGTGTGTAAACCCTTCTGTCCCCATCTCCTTTCTGCAACTTGATGGGGAAAGGGAGCCCTTTAGAAGTATCTCACTATAGCTATAAAAAGTTTCTGAAACACCAGATGAAGGATTTTTTTATTATTACTTATTTTCTAAGGGAGTTGCTGCTACTTTCTCCCCCACCCAGGGGTAACTGCGAACTGGTTCGACTGAATCAAGTACCAGGGAAAGACAATTTACTGTGCCAGAAAGCCTGCACGTATGCAGGGTATTTCTGTGCATTTAGCCTCCGGGTTTGCACTAAAACTGCTCTTTTTAAAAAAAATTATACTTCTGCATTTTCATGCTAGGGAATCCCTTGGATTATAGATGGTGAGTTGAGTTTGAAAGCTGACTAAGGGGGGGGAGCAGAATTTATCCCCTCAAGTTAAATGATTGTTTTAGTGAGAGAGAAGATAAGTTTGCATTTATCCGCAAATATAAAAATGCTCTGGATGTTTATTGTCCCTGTGCAAACTGTTAATGGAAAGCTTCCATTTCTGAAACAGCTGGGATGGGGTTCGGGGATCTCAAATAACAGGTTGACCCAAGCCTGTCTGAGTTTGGGTGTCGTCTTTGCTCCCCCGCATCGCTCCCGTGGTTGTGTCTGGAGCTGACAATGGAAACCTTTCATCATCTTGGCACACAGGTTTCCTTTTATCCCTGGTACTCCTCGCCTGACATGAAATGGCAACGTGGTGTTAGGGGTTTGTTGGAAGGGAGTTTGTTATCCTTACACCTGCTCACTGAGATAAAATAAGAGATGGGAACTACACGAATTGCTGTCTCACAAAGGAAAGACATCCTCGCAAGCAAAAGTATCTAAGAGTAGTTACGTGCAAAGACAATTCTGTATATTTACCAAATGAATCTCTTTGCAAAAAGTCAGAGAAGACACCCTAAACAAATATGTCAGGACATTCACTCTCTCTTCCTGTGCCTGGGGATGATCTCCATTAATTTCTTTAGCTCAGCCTCCTCTTTCATGGCTCCATTGCCTGTAAGATTCCTCTCGCTGTCTGCTGGCCCTACCCCTTTACTACTGTGCACAGAGGTGAAAGTTTGTTCTCACCAAAATAGGCAGAAGACAAAGCCTGTGTACTCTAATGATAAATTTTATCTCAATTATGCAGACTCTCAGTACACATGATGCCACTCTGCAAAGTCTATGCTGACACCAAAAATGAATTTCAAACCACTGAATATTGAAGTAAAATTCACAAATCCTCCTGTAGATACTGGGTTGGCAGTAAAAAAAAAAACCTAGCAGCACAGCTCTAACTAATAAGAAAGTGCTGGGAGATCTGTGATTGGCGCTGTTAGTGTCAGAAGGCACCCTGGCATTACTTTGCTAGGGTCGCTGGGTTGGAGAACTGTAGGATAAAAAATGGGAATTTCAGCATCAGCCTCCAATATGCTTTTCAAGCCAGAAGGCAGTACGTAGCACAAAATCATCATGGCATGAATTGGTGCTGTCCTTGACAGCCGGCGGCGAAGACGCCGCAGCCAGCAGGCATGACAAAAGTCTTGTGAACAACGTCAGTGCAGACTTTGGCTTGGCCCTTCCCAGAGACTTTGGAGCACCCCCGGCACTGACCATACTGACAGCATCCTCCTGGACATCTTCAAGACGCTATGGGCAGGATGCGGTGGCCTAAATACAGGTGCCCAAAGCCCTCTGAGATACCTCCATGTGTCCACAGTAATTGCATGGGGCTGACGGAGAAGACCCTCACCCTCCTGCAGCAGCAGCTGTAGTCCAGGTAGGGTACCCAGGATTGTAGTAGTCACCTGTATTTAGGCCACTTAATCCTGCTGGGAAGAGAAGATTCGATTCCAGGTGAGAGCACCTAAATACAGGCATTGACATGGGAGTTCGGTTCACTCCTATCCATGGAGAGATATTCTGTATAATCGATGAATCTAGAAGTAATCAATCTCTCTAAAACCAGGATTCAGTTGCCTAAAAGCAGGTGTCTAACGCTATTTTAGGTGGTATGGAGTATCCCGGTTGGCATCCTGTTGCTGCACCAAAAAGAACATGGGCTTTCTCCGTCTTGCGTCATATCTGCCAGCCCCGTGCAGATGTCTCATCTGCCCTGGAGTATCAAATGGCGCGAGGAGCCACCGTTAAGGGAACTGAAGACCAACCTTGCTGGTAGGGCATCTGAATCATCCTCCAGGCTCCCTTGACTGCATCAACCAGATCTCTGATGGCTATAGTAGGAGCCAAGATAGTAAATTTTAAGAGAAGATATCAGCCTGACTCCCCAAAATAAATATCTTGCTGACAAAAGCACAAGACTTGGAACACTGAAAGCCCCTTTTTATCCATGGTTCAATGATTTATGGGTGCAACTGTCTCTGTATCACCCTTCTGTTACCTCCCAAAACAGCAGTCCAGCTCACAGGCTGATGGTTACTTTTAAGTCAGTTTTTCACTGTCCCTCCTGTTGTAACTGTACCTACACCTGGCATGAAGAGGCTTGAGCATCCCCTATTGCCAACGGAAGGGTGCCACAGACCGCGTTCAACCAGGCAGTCAGCAGCAAAGTATGACGTAAGGCATGAGGTAGACTTAAAATTAGGTTTTCCACTTGCAAGGTGAAATAGATGGGAAAGTGTCCCTTTGGGAAATCCACCTGGTCTCGTGCTTGGACAACAGCGCTTGGATTTGACTAATTGTAACTATGGCCAGCAGCTGATGAGATGGAGATTTTACCATGGAAATGGAGCTGCAGGGTAGTCTTCACCAGAGCCAAGCAGCAGCTTGGGGTGGAATTCACAGGATATATATTTGGATTTAGCTGCCCAAGTGGGGCTTATGATTGCCATTTATGATTTAGATTTTTTTCTGTCTGTGTCAACCCTTGGTAACAGGTAAAATGGGATGGAAAGTATGTCCTCTCAGTCAGTAAGTTGAAAAGGATTCCCTTCCCAACAGCGAAACATTTTCTTTCCTCCAATCTTCTCTTCTTGAAGAAGATATCTAGGTAAACTTAAAAAGGTTTGAGCGCTACAGAAAAATCTGCATAATGAGTATTATTGTACTTAATTTTGTCTACTAGCTAGTAGCTGTACTTGTCATGCATGTAATAGTCTAACGATCATGTCACATAATTTCCTAAGAAGTCTCAGGAAATTGAGTTACAATTGCTTGTAAAAGGCCGTTCTTCCAGCCCAAGGCAGGAGCAATTATACCTAAATCATTCCTGGTAGATGTTTGTTTGCTCCTCAAGACCACCAAAGAGATGCAGTCTTCATTTTACTGAGGTCTGTGAGGAGCAGCAGATCGCAGATGCAGGGCCTGGGTGCAAGGGTGAGAGCAGGCTTGCACAGTTTGTTTTTGTACAGTCTCTGGTCGAAGCTCCAAGTCAGCTCATCACTCAGCCATAGCAATTAAGGACATTCCAAAACCCATTAAATCCAATAAGATTAAATTGAAAAATCTATGTAAGCACTTTGCTGAATGACAACTGCAAATGTCTTTGAGCGTGAGCTGGGATTATTTGCCACCTTACCATATCACTTGGTGCCTTGCTAGACTGAGATTTACACGGCAAGAAGTCACTCCAACTCCCTATAAGCCAACAAGTTTCACAAGGAACAGTAAGGGCTGAGCGTCCCCTGAGTTAAACTGTGCTGCTTAGCAAGACTACCAGGAAAACTCTCATTTAAACAGAACAAATAGCATAGGTAGACAGATACACTCCCACCCCCACTAAATTTCAAAGCTATTTCTAAACTGAGAAGTGTGTATTTCACCCACTGGTGCAGACGTCTATGCTGACAGAGGACCACATGGAAGGAAACTTTACTTTGGCATGTTAGTTGTTGGGCTGGTTTGGTTTTTTGGTTGTTTTTTTTTTCCAAGCTGCATCAGTCTGAAGACCGGACAAGAATGTACTCCCTCCTCTAACCCGAATGAGATCCTGCAAATAGAGCTATATCCAGCAAAGTTTTATAGACTCAGAATTATCTCCAGCATCTGTGCAGGAAATATGAGAAAGGACATTCTCTCTCTGTGGTTTAAGACGTTGCTAATGAGGGTAAGGTTGCCTCCACTCCCTCTCGTCAGCTCCCCTGTGTGTGCACACTCAAGCTGTTCCATCATTCCAAGCCTTCCCCTTCAATACCGAACTGCTCAGGGCTCTTTTCTAAAGGCCTCATCGAACGAGTCTCATGTGCTCTAGTACTCTTGAAAATGCAAGAAGACTTGTCTGAGAGCATTCTCTGCTCCATCTGCCACTCTTCTTCTGTAGAAAGCCGTATCTCTGGTTTGTGCGTTGTCTGACAAGAAAAACGTTTCTCTGCTGCTCAACTGATGGGAGAATTTGGGACGAGTTTAGTCATTGCCTTAGTTCTTGACGATAAAATGCGTCTTCAAACAGCAGTGCTGGTGTGACTATTTCAAGTATCGTAGCACAGCTCTTTTCAGTCAGCTGCTATCCGGGACAGCAATAACCAAAGCCACTGGAGTCGACTGGAAGTAGCCAAAGCAGCATGAAATCCTGTAAAAAAAGAAAATAGCACTTTCAATTTTTTTAAATGATTGACAAAACAAACATAGCCTCAGTTGAGGGGGACAATTTCTGCAAATGTACTACTTAACTTGCAGTGTTTTAAAGGTTTACTTCTGCACTTCTAATTTAACATCTGTCTATGCCGCTCTCAATAGGAGAAGACCCGCTTCTACACTCAGAAGCTCTTTTAATAAGGATCTTTGATTTGTTGGTTTTAAATTACAGCTCACAAATCATCAACACTCTTATCTGCTACTAAGAAATGCATAATAAACAACAGAGGAAAAACATGCATACAGCTCAGCATGTTGTTACACATATTGTTGTGTGTAATATTTATTTTTTTGTGTGAATTCACCAGTGAGTAATAGTGACCTACCATTGAGGAGAATACCTTCCCAGTGTTTACTAATCACTCTTCCTAACAGCAACAGATATCCTGCATGGTCCAGCAAATTGTAAGTCAATCTTCAGGTTCAGTGCAAGGCAATATCCTGAAAGAAAAATGACTTTGGCAGTTTGTGATCAGCAACTTGGATTACAGCCTTGGTACTCTGAGCATCGCACCATTTCATTTAAGAAGCATGACCACATGTTTGCAAAGTGAGGACTGGTTTTTTATTTCACTGCAGAAGCCGAGTTAGAAATCATAAAGATAGCATGATGGCAACAGCCTGCCTCATCCAGAGGAGGAAAAATCAGAAACTGTTAAGTATAAGAGGGAAATAATGATATAAAATATATGTATAATGTTTTATATAATATATATAATACTAATTATAACATTGGGCTGATGATTGTTTAAGGAGAGAGTTCCTGTGCTTGTTCCATTGCTCCGACCTCTGAATATAAATGTAATATTAATTTCTTTCCATTGTGAGTACTAAATCTTAACAATTTATGGGAAACTTTTAAATGACTGGTCTCCCCCATCTCCAGAAAGGTCCCTTTGATTTAACTTGGGCTCTGCAGCATTGCTGAAAGGTGAGACAGAAGAGAAGTAAAAGACCCGCCTCGCTTTGCCTCCCCGTTGGTGATGTGAAGGACGAGGCTGTGACCCTGCTGCCAGAGCTGACCTGGGCCGAGCGTGTGGGGTTATAAATCGGGAAAAAGCATTTAGGAAATCCTTCCTCTGTCACCCCTCAGCAGGGTTGGGCAGAGGGTCACTTGGATGGGGTTCAAGCCAGCCAACACAAACCTGGTGAGGTGTGCCAGGTGAGGAGCTGCCTGAGCGCAGAAGGGGGAGAGGTCAGCTTTCCTGGTCCTGGTCTCCCACCGTGCCACCTAGAGCCAGACAGGGTGTTTCTGATTTGCTGTCTTCAAGGCCTAATTAGCTCGGGCTTAGTGTCAAATGAGCCATGAGACCCTCCTGAGACAAGCATCATGACACCAATCACTTGATCCTAGGTCTGACCTACTCAACCCTCTGAGGGGACAGCCCGCACGGGTGCCTGAGCTGGTTCCCTCCATGCAGCCGGACGGCAGCTATCGGCCACTGCAAGCGTGGAGGCTCCAACCTGCCAAGAGTCCTGCAGATGACTAGTTTAAATCAATTCAACGGGGTACCCACGAATGGGCAATGAAGCCTGTGGGTTTTTAGTGCTTGTCCTCTGCAGCTGCCCCTTCTCCAGCCAGATTCAGGCGTACCTGGAGCCAGTGCATTCACATTGTACATGGACAGCAATGTGAGGGAATAGTGAGAAGCCATCTCTCTCACACATTTTTTTTCCCCATCCTCCTCCCTACCCTGCTGTGTTTCCAGGACACTCCTCATTTCTTGGCTAGAAAAGTCCACTGGCACAGTTTTACAGGAGCAAAGATTCCTTTCACAGAAACAGGAGCTTATCTAATCTTGTCCTCGCCCTGCTTTAAAGACATTTAAAATGCATTTAGACCTCTCACCAGGTGCATAATTGTGGCTATTACAGCATTTCTAGTTCAAGAGGACAGTGAGTAACTCAGGCTGTCTTTTCTGCTGGGCTGCTGGACCATGGAGAGAAACAGTCATACCACCTCACCCAAGCATCAGGACTATGGATTCCCTATAGAAAAAAAACTGTGGTTCCCTGATGGAAAGCCATGACCAAGAACTAGTCAAAACATAATTTAAACACACCTAAGAAGTGCCTAAGTGCACTACTTATTGCATCTGAAAGTAACATGGCCTCAGCAGACCAGAGACCCTGGCCCTGCCAACCCAGGTACCTAAGCAATTGCAGTATTTGTTTTCACCTTTCCACTGTCAGTTACCTTCTCTTATTGACTCACGTAGCACCGAGTTTCCCAGAGGAGGGACCGTGTCTGTTTGCCTGTAAAGCACTCAGCATAGTGAACTTTCCATGGCTGGGTGTCCTTTCGTCCCATGCAGTTGTGGATGTCCAATCTGGACAGGGATTTCACCTCCTCCTTCAGATACAGGGAAGGAGAAGAGGGAAGTGATGAATCTTTGAATTATGGATTTTAATACACGCGCTCTGTGATGTCTCTGATTCAAAGCCACCTCGCGCAATGGGACACGTTTGTGCTGGAATGGAAACACAATCCTGTTAGAATAAAGTCCACTATACGAACTAGGGCTCCTAATTCAATGATTTTATTTCACTAAGCCGACACCCCAAGTTCTAATTTGATAACACTCACAGTGGCACAGATGTGGCCTATCACTCGGACATGGGTAGCTCTAAGCATCAAGTAACGCGTGGCATGCTCAAGTTATGGCTGTGCTTAAGAGCTTATGTTTGACCTTGGTCCCCAGCAGCAAAGTCCTTTGGATCTGATGTGGATGTGATGTAGCTGTAAGTAATGCCTTCTTCAGATAAATATGGTCTGGAAAGCAGCTGTTTAATAAGATGCATTTAGGGGGTCTTCATATTTAAGATTACTTATTTTAAAAGAGCCTGGAAGTGTTTATTCCCGTCAGAGGGTGCAACTCTTCACAAGTAATTATTCTGCTATCCTGGAGCTTCCAGCCTCCCTTGGCAACTTTTCCTAAAATCCTTTAACTTCACTGTATAGAAGGATCCTGAAAGTGTTGGGAATAATCTGTTCCCTAATCTCAGTACATTTAGGATGTATAAACCTCCTGGAATAGTCCCACTATCCCAGTCAATGCTCCTGACTATGCATACACCTAAGAGAAATTAAGTTTAGGTTGAAATATGTGTGTATCTGTATGTGTGTACAGGGACTCTACACACATACGTGCATACATACATTTCTTTAAAAAGAGACCGCACAAAGCCTTTCACATCCACCTACTTAAAAACACAGGGTCAGCTTTTTGAACCCAGGTGAACACGTCTCACTTCCAGCACCCCGAACACATCTGGATCTTTAACTCCACAGCTGGATCCCTTCGGCGCTGGGAAATAGGCTGAAGCTGGACGCCTGACACGGCCGGGCACCGTCAGGCCAGCTCTCCCCTCATGCTGCTCCCCACACCTCCGAGGGAAGAGGAAATACCCTGGCATGGTCCTTCCCCGGGAAAGTGAAACCTGAAGTCAGAAGCGCACGTTACAGCCCTGCCGTTGCCTCAACTACCGATCCGCCGGGATGGTGCCAGAGCGTGGCCGCTGATATCTGTCATAGTGTCAGAGGCGTTAGCATACAATTACAGGAAAAAATGAGCTCTGTGACCAAGGGAAAAACTGATGCTGCCTTTCCATTGTCCTGGGAGATTTTTATTGCTGGGAGAGAGGGGTTTTTTTTTTGTCAAGTATGAAATAAATAAAATTACTGTGAGATGTGCTTCCATTAAATTGAAAACAAGGGGTTCTTTTAATGTGTAGATATTTTTTCTAAAGTACAAGGGACATTATACACAGACAGATTTTGCTAATGTATGAGAATGGGGAAATTAAACTGCCTATCACTATCAAAACCTAAAGTTATCTTGATCGACATCTGAGACCTCATGAAGTTTCAGAAACACAATTTACTTTTCTCCATTTATTTTTATTGCTGGGAGAGAGTCCATTAGCATGTTTTTTTTTATGCTTGCGGTTTTCAGGGTCCGTGGCGAGCTGCCGTGTGGGTTAAAAAGGCTGATGCAAAGAACGGCACCAGACAGTACCCTCTGCACATCAGTATTCAGGGTCCCCCTGCCTCTGTGGGGATTAGGTTACTGGTGAGCGGCGAGGCCCTCATGGTCAAAAATACCGCGGGGACAGTCCACTTCCCAACTTTCCATAATAAGCAGCAAGGAAATCAAGTCTGCAATGTGGACAATAGCTCTCTTCGCGCTCTCACATAGCTTTGGGGTGTCTGTGCCTCGGCGAGCTGTGGTTCCTTCCCTCACCCCAGGAGGAACTGGGAGACGCTCTGTCTCGAGAGCGTCCCGTGTGCTACCCGCGGGTGATGGGGCCGTGCTGTCCCTTTGCAGCGACAGCAGGAGACACAGACGTGCCGCTTGCGGGGCCAGGCTGCTGCCTCTGCTCCCTCCTGCTCCTGCCACCCCACAGGTGCAGAAAACAGAGCAGGCAGGAAACTAACCCTATAGGGGCAAAACAGGGAATAATTTTCTCTAGCTTTTTGCCCATTCAGTTCCCTGAATGCAGCAAGACTTTCTGCAGGTTCAACTCCCTGAAGGTTGATACAGGAGAGAGCGGGAGGAGGGCCGGGCGGACACTGGCAGGGGAAGGAGCGAAGTTAAAGGCAGTATAACCTCGCACGTCCACCTTCCAATGGGACCTGGACAACTTGTCTCAGAGCAGGGGCTGAAGCACGTGCTCGTGACTTCTGACAGGGAGGAGAAAATGGAAAGAAGAAGACCCTTCAAAGACTTGCTTCAGCAGCTCACCCCCAGGAGGGTGCAGGCAGAGCATCCTTCTCTCCAGTGACTGAAACAAAGACACAACCCGCCATCACCTCTTCCCCCACAGCCCGTCCCAGGGGCCTCTAGGGACACCAGGGCTGCCTCCTGCTGCCAGGAGGTTTGTCACCTCTCCTGACCGACTGGTAACGGCACGTTGGCCTGATGAGGACAAGATGCTGGTGCTCACTTGCCCAGAAAAGGAGAGTCCATCCAGGGAACAGGAGCTGTGGGGCACAATTCAGTCAGGCTTTTGCAGGTTCCTCTCTGGTGCCTGGGGGGGGACACCCAGGCATAGCCGCAATGGCGGTCACCTCATGCTTGTGGGAATCTCGCCCACAACCACTCACAGCACTGCTTTCCTTGCCCTTCCTGCAGGCACCCAGCAATTTATTGATCATATTCTGGCATCACTTAGAAGCCTACCATTCTGCTAGGCCTGAAACTACTGTTTGGGATATGGTGACAGTAGGGTAGGGGGCTCTTCCAGAGACAGACCTTGCAAGCAGATTGGGAAGAGGGCCCTGAGAAGAGCTTTATACCACACCCAGACCACTCCTGTCTCAAATATGGCCTCAGACATGGTTTCGTATCAGCAGAGTGATTCTACCGACCTAGAAGTGGTTTTGACAAGCTTATCTGAAATGAGGGCACTCCAGACATATCTCAGGATGTTTTCACAGCACCGCTGCTCTTTCCCTTCTGGTGGGTTTTTTGATGGGGATTTCTGCCATCCGGCGAATATCTGAAGAAGAATTATCTCAAGGGAGCAGCTGACCGGCAAGGGATCCAGCTGCCCTCAAAGCTGTCATGTGAGATTTTTCACAGGATGCCAGAGAGGGCACCGAAATCAGCAAGATCACAGGTTTTCCAGGCATGGATTCCCAGTCACCCTACCTGTAACTATTAACACAAGCATTACTTCACAGTAAACAAACTCTACCCGGTCCCCTTGCAGAGATGTGGCACGAGGCTCCTACAACATTTAATGCTATTTCAGTTCTCAAAATAGGGCTTTAACGAGGCTTAAATGCTGAGTTTGTGCTAGACTTTCCAGAGGGAAGTTCATTTCACCCTGCGGGCCAAATATTCATGAACTTGAAAGCAACTCTGGTATAAGTTAAAAAAGAAAAAAAAAAGTGCTGTTTTACATGTACATGAGCATATCTGCATATTTTTGTGGGTATTCCCATGTGCTGGTATCTGAAAATGAACCCCATGAAGTTTCTGGCCAAAGATTAAATGGTATAAATATAAACATCAGAAGAGCTGAGGATTTTTTTCTGCTATATTTTATTGTGTCTGCAATAAGCACAACATTAGCACGGCACATGAAGAATGGGGAGCTCCAGGACGGTGAACGTAGCAAGTCTCCATCTGTACTCACAGTGCACCGGACAGAAAGCGTTACCGATGATCCCTGTGCTCCCTTGAGGCTCTAACCAGCCCTTGTGGCTTGAAAAATCCTTTTATCAATTGCTTGCAGGTTAATCAAAGACCTGCTGTCATACAAATGGTGTAATAAATGTATATGTATCTTCCAAAGATGCAGTCTTATTTTTACAGCTGCTTTGGGACTGGGAAAAGTAAACTGAGAAATGGAAGATTTTTTTAATTAGTATTTCTGTCATTCTCTTCCCTTGCTTTTCTCAGCAGTTTCTCACCATCTCTAAGGTGCAGAAGGAGGAAGCCTATGCTTATTACACTCCTGCAGTTCTAAGACAGGAACTCAGTCGGCTCCAGGAGGACCACGTACTCCAGCACGCAGAGCCAGCGATAGGCCATCCATCCGGATGAACACCTATCTTACAACATGTATTAGCTTTACCAGCACAGCTACCGCTTTGGTGGCTTCAGTGCTCCTGCTGCTGAACCAATATCCCGAGGTATGTGCAGGTACAAGGGCAGGCCATGCTGCCTGCAGTTAGTATGAGAAACTGTTAGCACAAGTAACACATGACTAAACCCTCCTCAAGTTGATAACAAAAAAAGGCAACTGGCACTGGAGGATTTAAGGCTCCCTAAGAAGAACAGAAAGAAAGAAAGAAGGAAAGTTGAGGAGAGTGACCTTGGAAAGGTAAAGAAAGGGATGTAACTACTGGAGGAGAAAAAGCAACACGACAAATTTGAGGTTATTATCAGCCTTAAACGATAAACTAGAAAACTTGTGAAAGGTGGCCAGAGCAAGAACCCATAAGCACAGGACCTTAAAGGAGTACATCTTCATGAAACTGTGAAGTCTCCATCTTCAGGTTCCCCGGAGTCTCTGGGTGTTTGGCCAGGGGCTGGTGATGACACCTCTCGCAAGCTCTGCAAGTCACCACTCGGTTTCACCCAGTTACGTGTGCATCCAGTAGAGCTGGCTGTCAGAAGAGACACTCGGCTGCTGACTGTTTGACTGCCAGCTATCCAGTTTCACCTCCTTGGTAACAAACAACTTGGGCCCATCAGTTTCCTTGGGATGTATCTGAGGGATGACAATGTGGCATTTCTGACCAGTCTGCTACCCTGAAATGTGGAGGTGGGTCTGCAAGAGTCAAAGAATGGTAGAGTTGTAGAAAACAAGCTCTCCTCTACAATCCTCCACTGAACAAAGTCAGAAAGAGGACAGAGAGAAGGACAGACTGAGGTCAGTCCAGGAAAAAGAAGGCCCCAAAATGGCATGTGACATCCTCCAACTTCTTCTTGATGGATTCACCTGTAGTTACCTGAGAGCCCTGCTTGGTCTCCAGTCAGCACAATCTGCTCAGGCCAAGCCACTTGGGGTGCCCACAAACTGCCAGTCTGCAGAAAATTTGCCTGTCCTGTGAAAAGGAAGGAGAAACACTCTTGGCAGTAGTTGAATAAACAGTATGAAACTGTAAGTGCAGTTCAGTATTAATTATTATGAGACAGTATTCAGTATTATACAGGCAAGCCCTGGGACTGGGACTTTGCACATAAATACTTTGTCATATGAACATTAAAATAAACATGCACTAACCTGCATGGTGTGAGCAAATGGAAAACAAGCAATTTGTTTCAAAAGAAGATACGTGGTTGGTTGCACACTTCCCGTAGGCAGAGGGTGAGAGGACAAACATCTGATGCTAATGATATTCTTTAAGTATAAACTAACTGAGAGTGAGAGGGCTGAAGGGACTAAACACACTGCCTGCTGTGTTTGTACTGGCAGAGCCTCTTCCTTCCCCTGCTTTGGGCTGTGTCAATGCAAACGCAATGACTGCTGACATAACGTGGTCTTAAAAGTTCTCAACAGCTACCACAGCAAATGTCATAGGATGTTGCACTGGCAAGGACAGGACGAGATGACACAGCTGGCTTCTGATTCTCTGATTTGTATGATCCTAGGAAAATGCCCCACACTTACAAGATTACTAACAGTAGTGACATCAAAGCATCTACTGAGATACATTTCTGCTGCATCTCCTTCCGTGGGATCCCTCTAATATATATTGAAAGAAAGATTTTAAGAATTTTAATAGATTGATGCAGTAATGCAAAATTGATGCAAAACCATTATTTTCTACCAAGTCTTATTTGACAAATCAACTGACCAATCTCACCAATCAACTGAACTAACCTCCTTCTTTGCTAATACAAATTCAGACCTGACTTCTGGTTTAGACAGGGTACAGACCACATGAGGTACTATAATCTCAGCCCAGCACTTAGACAAGGCCAAGAGCTCAAAGCGAACCGAGCATCCAAGAGGATAAGTTAATAAACGCAGTTAGCTACCCAAGGCTGATTTGGCCACTGTACAACAGTGGGCTAAACCTGATCTTGATCCAAACTGAGGGCTGATATATCTCCCTTAATCTGGAAGTGATTCATTTTCTTAAGGGTCAAAATTCTAAACTCACTGCCCAGAAACCCTCCCATTATTCCATCTGAGAAAAAAAAAAAACCAACCAACCAGCAAACCACAAAAACAAACCAAAAAACCCCCCAAAACCCACAGCAAATATTCCCTTTGGAGTGTGTAAAATTGGAAGACTGAAAGCAGCAATTAAACCACAAAACAAATAGCACCATAAATTCCGTCCTGCAGATGATCTTTCCTTAGGTCTCCTTTTCACCACCCCTTTCATTAGCTCTGCCCCTGTCCATCATGCTATAAAGCTCAAGGCCAAAACCTCGCCGCGTGCCCCAGCACAAGCTGGCATAAGCGCGGTGCAGTTTGTCAAGCCTGCCTCCTTCTGACTTTATCACCAACTCGCCTCTTGACTCCAGGGACGGTGTGCCTGATGTCATTGCTCAGACATCCTCAGCCTGATTTGCTGCCATTGGCAAAGACCTATGAATTCCCCATGGAAACAAGTCCTCCAACTTCTGAGTATAACGTTACTATCCTTAGAGTTTTCCCAGAAGGCCAAAGTGCAATGAGCTGCTTTTTTTTTTTTTTTCTGTTGTTTTTCAGCTAATGGGATTAATTGCAGAACAGACATGTGAGAGACCTGTGATCTTAGATCCAGTCTCCAAAGCAAATGATTGGGTCTCGCTTGTTGAAGTAACCAGGTGATCAAGGCAAGGCTGCATGTCCCAAAGTTCAAAGGTTAAAACTGGGATGACTGGTCCCACATAAATAAAAGTCGTGTGATGCTACAGGACCTTTGAAGTACTCGCTGTGGATGATGTCCTGTGCTTCACCTCTCTCCTAAACTTATTCGTGTCATATAACCTATTGATTTACAAATGCTGAGGAAAAGAAGTGCCAAACATGTCTGGGGCTAAAAGCTGTCACGTGGATTCCAGTAATTTGTTGCCCCTGTAGCATCTTGCAGAAGATTTTCCACTTGGCACTAACCAAAGACTTGGTTGTAAAAGGAAAGCAGATTTTGTGAGGTGGAACCCGTACCTTCAAGTGGAGGTCAGGATACCTCACATGGTTAACTTCACATAGCAAGAAGCTTGGAGAAGGTCAGGACACATTTAATGGTGTATCAGAGAAGCTCTTATGAAGCTCAGCTTTATTTAAAATCTGGATTTTAATGAGCCACATGTACAATGTAAATGTTATTACCTGCACCATTACCAGATCTTCTCTTCCAGCCTATCAAAGTCTTTGCAATGGCTGTAAAAGCTGTTCCTGTACAATTTTATAACAGCTTTAATCCATTAATCTCAGCTGAGTTCCAGCTGACTGACTTCAGCATGAGAAAAAAACCAAAAAAACAAAAAAACCCAGCATAGTCTGCCCAGGTCTTTCAGACTTATTCAAAGAACATTCTTCATTTGGTCAACATATGTTGTGGTTTAACCCCAGCCAGCAGCTCAGCCCCACGGAGCCACTCGCTCCCTCCCCCCCAGTTGGATGGGGGAGGGAACTGGAAGAGTAAAAGAAGGAAAACTTGTGGGCTGAGATAAAGACAGTCTAATAGGTAAAGCAAAAGCCGCACACGCAGGCAAAGCAAAACAAGGAATTCATTCTCCACTTCCCATGGGCAGGCAGGTGTTCAGCCAACTCCAGGAAAGCAGGGCTCCGTCACACCTAACAGTCACTTAGGAAGACAAACACCATCACTCCAAACATCCCCCTTGTCTTTCTTCTTCCCCCAGCTTTACACACTGCGCACGACATCGTATGGTATGGAATATCCCTTTGGTCAGTTGGGGTCAGCTGTCCCGGCTGTGTCCCCTCCCAACCACTTGTGCACCCCCAGCCTACTCGCTGGTGGGGTGGTGTGAGGAGCAGAAAAGGTCTTGGCTCTGTGTAAGCACTGTTTTCAGCAGTAATGAAAACATCCCTGGGTTATCAACCCTGTTTTCAGCACAAATCCAAAACATAGCCCCATAGTAACAACTCTGAAGAAATTCGATCCCAGCCAAAACCAGTACAACATTTAATAATCAATTCTCTATGCATCTCTTTCATAAATTTGCAACCAAAACTACAGAGCACAAACAGGTGGGGTAGAGATCACTGACACCATACTAAACCATTGCTTTTCAGGTAGCTGTAAAAGATGCAAAGCACACTTGTAAGAACTGAGGTGACAGTACAGTCGATCAGGATTGGAAGCTCCTGAACAACATTGCTTCTGGCTGACCTTTCCTTTGGAGGGAGATTCGAGAAAAGAGAGTGAATGTAGGACAGCTGAGATGGAAACAATATAGGATACAGAAAGTAAGGAGCTTCTGCTCAGTTGAGACAGTATGGATACAAGGATTCAAGGAAATGGTAAGGGAAAGGCTTTTCAGCTAGTGATGCGGCTGGGAACACAGAGGGGCTGTAAGGCAGGACATCATCTCTCTATAGTTAATTTCTCCTGTACTCAGAAGAGCAGGTCTTGTAAAAAAAGATTCACGCCAAAGATACTTGACTCCTAGACAAGTATCATCTCTTCCAGCTAGGCTCAGATTGGTTTTAGATAAGGCACTAAATGGAAGGCTTCAAGAATACACACCTGCTTGGATTACCAAGTGCAGCAAGATGCCAACTCCTGAAAGTACTGATGCATGGAGCACATGCACTGATGGTGTCACGAGGTTGCTGAGCATTGAGCGTAGCTTCTCATGACACCAGGAGGACTTAAAGTAGCCAGCAATAGCCATGTAAGCATCCCCCCACCTGAGACTCATCAAGCACAGTTAAGGGATGACTGAACTGTCCTTTGAGCATGCCGTGAGCTAGAAGACATCTCTGAGCAGTACCGGGACTTTCACAAATTTTGCTGGGCCATAGCCACATCTGTCAATCACTTTTCAGATATTTACAGAGTTGTTTCCTTGCTTGCTAACTCTTTTAGAGAGTGTGTGTGTATGTTTATATTCAAAAGTATACAGTTGATAGCAAACCAGATCCTGTTATATACAGCAATTTATGACAATGTGCAAGTTAAAAGAGGAAAATAAGGAGACGCCAATATTTAAACCTTTCAGTTTAACTTCAGTTCCTAGGCACTATTAAAATAAATACACACTCTTCAGTACACTGAAATCTTCTGAAGGACGAACAGTATTCAGAATGGATTTGCTAAGGTGTGTCAACCAAACTATTTTTCTTCCTACCCCCAGTGTAGCACATTTTGTGAACAGCAGATGTTGACTTTAGTAAACTTTGACACTGCTGCTTTTTATTTTACCACAACATTAAACTTCCAGAAAACACTTCTCAGTGACACAATATTCTATGAAACAGAACAGTAAATCAAGGAGAGTTCCATGCGCTCCTTTCTGCAACTCACTATGTTTAGAAATGTCTTGGATCACAGAGTAGATAACGTACTTCTTAAATGTACAGGTAATGAGGCCAAGAGGGATTGCTGGGATGCTTTGGAGAACAGGGATAGGAGGCAAACGTCTCCATAAATGAAAGAATTGACCTGGAGGAATGATCACCGAAAGTATGACAGACATCTGCAGAGACTCAGCGTTACTCTGCAGTCACCCATGCTCTGACAATTTATGGATAAACAAAGGGCTTCATCTTCTAATTTACGTGAATCTGTGTGAGTTAGAGAGAGGTGCAGTGTCATTTTTTGTATCTTAGAATGAATCAATTTCTTAATGGAAGTGAAAATGGCCTAGGAGCTTGCAACAAGATGTAAAATGTACCAAGTTCTCATATTTAGAGGCTGTAACACGGTGTTTAGAATTATAAATAGCAATAATCTCCAGATAAGTAACTCACTTGGATGACTGATGACATTACTGCAGAAGGCGTCAGTTTTTTGGACTGAGAATCAAATGTTAAGGAGTCTCAGATCTTAACACAATGTTCACAATAAAGGTAATGCTAGCAGCGGCAATAACATTCTTTACCATCCCTAACTACGCTGATCTTCTGAAGAAGCAACAGATAGAAACAGAGTGAAACTTCAGAGTGAAAACATACATGGAATTGAGTGCAGCATTCAGAGATTGTACAAACATGCCAAAGCTATTAATTCTTGCTTTGCGGCACTGGGAGCAGAAAGGTTTGTTCCACTGGATCCTGGCCAGGTTAGTTCACCATCAGCCAAGGGGAGAGAATAGCCAGAGAGACCTCCTGCCAGCAGTCCCCAGCGCAGTCCCAGCACACGAACAAATTGTAACAGCTGCCGCTGCAAAACAAAGCGGTTGCATTTATCGAGAACAATGAAGGAATACAAAATCCCTAACAAAGACCCTGAGAAATGTATAGCATCCAAATGTTGCCATCCAGAAGCATGCATTATGATGACACCTTCCTTAATTAAAGTAAGGATCTTCCATTTAGCACCACAATTACAAAGCCAGAAATGTTCCCAAAGAGTCTCCTGCAGTTCGAAAGGGAAAGTTTTTTTGCAATGCATATTTGTTACCTGACGTTATCCACAGTCCCAGAGTTTGTGACCAACATAACACTACAAAAGACACCAGTCCCCTGTACATGTCATAGTTTCATAAAAATCAGTATCTAACAAATACACATTACAGTAAGTGTGTTATTGATACATCACAGTATGAATGGGCTAATTAGTGATGGACGCAACAAGAAAGCTGAGATCACACGAAAAACTAGGATAATAAAACAATTACATTGTTATCAATGTCAAATGAACAAATTGTCTAATGAACAAATTGCCTAATAAATACATTTTATCAGTCTGAAGTACAGAATTACCACTAACACAAATGGTTTCAGTTTGGTTTGGGTAATTCACCTTCTGACTAGCCTAAGGTCCCAAGGAAAGTTAGAGCCAAGAGTTTCTGACCTCACTGGTGGGTGACATCCACATCTGCAGAATGCGAGCATCTGGCTTGCTCTTTCACCCTTCCTGGAGAAAGTCATCCAATGCAAACAGCTGAGTTTGGGGGGGGACTTATGCACACCACACTAAAATCCCGCNCTTTCACCCTTCCTGGAGAAAGTCGTCCAATGCAAACGGCCGAGTTCTCCAGCTCATCACAAAAAAAATGGGGACTTACGCACACCACACTAAAATATCGTATTTTTCTGTATGTTATAGTGGTTCTGCTTATCATCTGTTCATCACTTCCTCCTTCAAAGAGGACCTCCAAATCTTTTCAGACCCTCAAGAAGTATGATACAGTAGTTCAAAATCAGTCAGTGTTATGAATATCACTCAGGAAACAATACTGGCTAATCAAACAACAGTTTGCTGATCACTGTCAGAAAATTAGTAAAGGTGCTCTTGATACCTCTGCAGGCAGCATGTGCATGTGTTGAGGTGCATGCACATCCTCAGGAAAAGAAAAAATGAAGGAACTTGGCCAAAAGTTAAGTTTCTAATTCCGAGTGAGAGTTGAACTTTTTAAACAATATGTACATCTCCAGCCTAAAACAAAAAAAAATTATCCAGATGATCTTTTATTAAGAAGTTTGGAAAAAGAAAAAAAAATGGGCCACATGCCCCTCAGCCTTTAGTTATTTTGCACCGAAATACAGGAAAAAAAACCCATTTATTTTACACTTTTAGAATTATTTTTATACATTTTTCTAAATGAATCTATTCCGACAAATGATTAGTAGGAAAGGTCATCTCTGTTGTTCCTATTGCATGTAAATCTAAGTCACTGGTATGAAAAGCTGTATTTATAATCCACGGAAAAGAATCCAAGGGATTGTCTGATGCACTATTGAAAATTAACAGGTCCCAAGTTTAGATTGGGGATAATGCCATTCTTTGATAAACAGCCACAGTTTCTTCAAACCCAGCTGTCTATGGCATATCAAATCTGTCAGAGGTGTTTACAGTAGTGTATAGGTTATTATAACACACAACATATATTCTCACTGAGACATGCCAAATCACATACCTTTCATAATTATCACACTTGGTGACAAATTTAGATTATTATGCACCATATATTGTTTTCAGAATAAACTTCTATTTCCAGGAGTGATGCCAGATTAAAGTTATAAAATGATGCCATGCATCTAAGAAACCATGTTTTCTTAGATGTTTAATTAAAAATATCAGCATTTTCAAAAGTGGGAGCTTAGACTCTTAATGCATATTTAAGCATGTAAAGAAAAGCATTATGATTTTCAATGACTGCTGGCAGTGAATACTTCTGGATTTCAGAAGTTACACTTGAAAAATCCATCAGAATCTACTTAAATATCCCCCTCAAACCACAGAAACCTAATTTTCAGTAGCTAGGTATAACAGTTGCCTTACATTGCAAAATTAAAAAGCAATTCCTTCACATTTAAATTAACAGATTTCATTACATAGGCAGAAATTCATAAAACCAGAATTTATCCATCATAAAACATACAGCCATGAGTTGGAATCTAATACACCTATTTAAATTTCCTAGCCTTTGACATATTAGCAATACTTGGGCCACTATAAAGGACCCTTATATTGCAGAAGGAACGCTATCACAGAAAAAGTGTGGCAAAAATAGACTGGTCCAACCCTATTCCCATGGACCAGAGGACTGAAGAATGAGAGTCTCTCCTTCCTCCGCACATTCACATGTTCATTTGCATTGCTCAGGACTTCACCAGGTATTAGCTAGCCTACCTCAAACGCCGTGCTTATGTAGATGAGAGTTTTAAGTATCGAAATGAGATTTGGGCTAAGAAATTGAACAGAGAAAATAGGAAGTAAACTCGTAGCGGCTTGCTGTATGCAGAAACAATAAGAAAATAGTTTTCCAGTGTAAGGGGTTACACATGGATAGCTTTAATATGGCATGACAGAAAAAGACCTGGGGGTACTGGTTGACAGCCGGCTGAATATGAGCCAGCAGTGTGCCCAGGTGGCCAAGAAGGCCAATGGCATCCTGGCTTGTATCAGGAATAGTGTGGCCAGCAGGAGTAGGGAAGTGATTGTGCCCCTGTACTCGGCGCTGGTGAGGCCGCACCTCGAATACTGTGTTCAGTTTTGGGCCCCTCACTACAAGAAAGATGTTGCGCTGCTGGAACATGTCCAGAGGAGAGCAACAAAGCTGGTGAGGGGTCTGGAGCACAAGTCTTACGAGGAGCGTCTGAGGGAACTGGGGTTGTTTAGCCTGGAGAAGAGGAGGCTGAGGGGAGACCTTATCACCCTCTACAACTACCTGAAAGGAGGTTGTAGTGAGGTGGGGGTCGGCCTCTTCTCCCTGGTAACAAGCGTTAGGACCAGGGGGAATGGTCTGAAGTTGCGCCAGGGCAGGTTTAGGTTAGACATTAGGAAAAATTTCTTCACAGAAAGGGTTGTCAGGCTCTGGAATGGGCTGCCCAGGGAGGTGGTTGAGTCCCCGTCCCTGGACGTATTTAAAAGAAGGATAGATGAGGTGCTTAAGGACATGGCTTAGTGGTGGGATGGCAAGGTTAGGTTAGCGGTTGGACTTGATGATCTTAAAGGTCTTTTCCAACCTAGATGATTCTATAATATGACACATGTTCTACAAGGCCTGCTCTGGAAACAGCATGTGAATAACCAAAAGCAGAAGAAATACAGCAGGTGGACTGAAAAGGGAGGAAAAATAGAATGCAAAAATCAGGCCAGGAAAGAAGCAAACCAACACCAAAAAATATAAACTATACCAGAGCACATAAGCATCCATTAAGTATAGGAAATAAAGCAATGAAGAAAAAAAACCCCAGGAAATTAATATGAAGATTTCCTTAACTCTCCTTCTTTCTTGCATTCCTTTGTTCTAAACTGGGGTTGAAGTTTAGGTTGAAACTGTAACTGCTTCAGGATTAACAAATCTTCTCAGTCCCCTTTTACTAAAGGCTTAACTGGTGTTAAGTAATAATTGGAATACTGTGATCTCTACCCAAGATAAATTAACCTGGCATTGCTCTGAAGCATTTTTCTCTCCCCTGCTCTGCTGGGCTCCCCGAACATGAGCTATGGCTCAAGGAGCCGCTACCTCAACACCGCCTGCAGTTCAGCTCCCAGTGAAAGGCGTACAACTCGTGCAGGCTGCGCTGGTGCCTCTCACTCGGCTTTCTGCTTCTGCGACTCGCTTTAGCTTGACATTTTTTGGGGAAGGTAAGAAAAAGCTCCGTCTTTTTCAGCTTGATTACTTCTGTCAATCAGTAATTGATAGTTTCTGCTGAACTTCTCCGCTTCTGTCCTTAACGCTTACATTTTACAATAATAACGCCTCGGCCAGCAAACTGCCTGTGCAGACTGGCAGCGCTCATACTTGAGGGGTGGTCACTGATAGCGGGTACACTGAGTTGCCCTGCCGGGTTCGCTTCTCAGAGAGACGGAATATTTGGATCCCAGCATTTGACAACATCCAGACAGCTGAATAATGGCGAGAAACTTGGAGCACAAGCCAGAGCACGCTTATTTTCCAGCAGGTGAACATGTGGAAAAACAAAATTCCATTTGGCGATGGCATCTTCCATCAGCTAATATAAAATCCTAATTTCTATGCGTTTTATATGCTGATAATGGAAGAAAACACATTCTCTGACTAAATACTTCACCAAACAGGATTTTTACATATCTATGAAATACCCAATATATAAATACCGCAAGCATTGTTGTAGAATATTGGTGCTGTCTTCTCTCAGTTTGAAGCTGTGTTTCGAACACACTACTGAAAACACTAGTACTTTTATTGTACAGCGAAGCCCAGCCCAGGGGACAGCTGTACGCTGGCACACAAAGCACTAGCCACGTAGTCTGCCTCTCCTGTCTGTGACCACCACGTAGATCCAGCGTGCCAACAGCTGCCAGAAAAATGGCCTGACGTCACTCTGGACACCCAACTCAGCAAAGACCATATCCCTACTCCTTGAAGTCAGCGAGAATCTTATTTTCCAAGCAGATGCTAAGCAATCATCTTTAATTCTTCTGGATTATCACTTCAGCCTGTATTTTCCACATGCCCATGAGTAAAAACTACAGCGAGCAGCATGAACTCTCCAAACCACTAACTCTGACCTAAATTCAGCAACTAAATAACCATCATTTTTTAAATTCCCCCTCTAGTCACTACGATATTAAAATACGCTTCTTCTCGATAGACCAAGTGTTTTTTAAAAACACAGCTACCGGTGCCTGACGCCCACAGATGTGCACTCAACCACATAACCTGGTCATTCAGCCGACGACACCCCCCCCAGACACCCAGCGCTGCCGGCCGCGGAACAAGAGCCCCGGTTTCTCTCCAGGCCCAGTCCAGGGACACCTCCCGCCGCCTCCCCACACGCCTCAGCCCCCGCCTGCAGCCGACACCTGCCGGTGCCCGGTGCCCCCGGCCAGACCAGCAGCACACACCCCGCAGCGCGGCTGCCGCCATCGACCCCCTCCGCCATTATCCCTCCGCCCCGCCCCCGCGCGGGCCAGCTGCCTAATCCCGCCCTTCGGGGCGGGGCCCTGCGCACCTGTGGGCCAATCAAGCACCGCGCCAGCCTCTCCCTCCCTTCCCCGCGGTGAAGCTCAAGTGGCGGGGTGGTGAGAGAGGGCCGTCATTCGCGTGACGTCACGGGCGCGGGGCTGGGAGCGGTATGAGCGGGCCGGCAGAGGTATGGCCGTCGTCATCATCACCCCTCCCGGCGCGGGGCCCGCCCGGGGAGAGCCGAAATCAGCTGCCCCTTCACCCGTGGGGGAGGCCGGCGGCTCAGGGTGTCTCACAGGTCGAGAGGAGCGCTGCTCTCCTCGGCCGCAGCCTGGCCAGGGGTTCGTCAGGCCCTGAGCCCTGGGGGAGCCCCGCGGCGTTACCGGCACCCGCGGCTCGGCCGGCCCCGGGCTGCTCTGGGGAGGCCGCGCTCCTGGGTCCGGCCCGGCAGCGACCGGTTCCTGCGTTGCCGCCTGACGCGTTGGGTCCTGCAGCCTGTGGCAACTGCCGCTCCCCTCTGAGGAGCCCCCAGAAGTGGGGAAGGGGGTGGGTGTGCTGCCGCCTCTGCCTTCCCGGGGAGGTGTAAACGCGGCTGTTGGCCACCCCAGCCCTGCTTCCGGGCACTGCAACACGTACTGTCCGGTCCTCTGTCGTTCAGCTCAACGTCAGCTGGTCTGGCGTCTCATTCAGCTCCTCCTGCTGTCTGTCGCGACCGGAGGCCCTCCGCCATCATGAAGCTGGCTTTGTGCGAAGCTGTGCTCGCTGCCTGCTGTCCGGGGGAAGGCTCAGCCTTTGGTGGCTGCTTGGAAACCTGCTCCGGGCTGTGTCTTCGTGTCTTACGCTTCTGTGGTTTAGGCTGGGATTTGGAGAGTGCCTTGCTTCTATTAGAATGTAAATTATACAAATACATGAAATACGTATCGTGTGACAGCTGCCATCAGTGATTATTGAACACTTCACGAAGAAAAGTAATTCCTGTGGGTTTTTCCTTATAGTTGTGTGTAATGTGTAAAACTGGTGTATTCAAGTCCATTTTTCATAATACTCTGTTTTGGTCTTTTCCTTGTGTAATGAAGCTTGTGCACGGAGCTACAGGATTAAATAGTTGCTGCCAGCATGGAGTTCTCTTAATCCTATATGTACTCCTATATATACTCCGTATGGCTTTACAGACCCAAAGTAATTTGGTTGTAACAAATGTTTAGGGGCTTCTGTAATTATTTAATAATGTCTGTGAGACATGGGAGATAAAAATACTTTTTCTGGTATATGAAACTAATTATGGAAGAGTTTGTATTTCCTTTTTATTTTTGAGTCTTACAGAAAAGCTATTTTTTCTTACTGTGGCAGACTTAATATTCAAGTCAATTATGGCAGTTAGTTCTTGAATAGCTGGATAGAGATATATAGAGAAGTTATTTCAGATTATGCCTTGAAGCATCCTTTGAAGCTAGGAATGCTTCATTTTCTAATGGAGAAAATAAGGAATGGAGTGATAAGGTGACTTGCCCATTATTGCATGGAAAATCTTGAAGCCAGAGGTAGAGTTACTCATTTAGTACTCTTGAAGAGAAGACTTGCAACATTGATTTCTTTCTTAATTGTCTGATTTTTCTTCATCATAGGATGTAGACTGGGAACATGCCAGTCTACATGGCATGTTTGTTTTGGTTTTTTTTTTACTTACGTTGGGTTTTGTTTCATTTCTAGGTTAAAGTGAAA
Organism: Aramus guarauna; assembly: GCA_013400195.1. Classification (NCBI taxonomy): domain Eukaryota; kingdom Metazoa; phylum Chordata; class Aves; order Gruiformes; family Aramidae; genus Aramus; species Aramus guarauna. The sequence continues at coordinate 56,596 of VXBL01010096.1, read as the reverse complement.
ATACCTTTTGGAAACAAACACCTCGATGCTATCTTTTCTGTCCCAGAGAAGAAATCCACATATGGAGTGATTCTTACCCATGGAGCTGGAGGAGATATGAATTTCCCTCACTTAATGTCTTTGGCAGCCTATCTTGCATCCCATGGAGTTCTGTGCCTACGGTTTACTTGTAAAGGCCTTAACATTGCTTATAGGGCTAAGGCCTTCAAAACAGTTGTGGTAAGAAGTCACCAAATTCTGCTGAAGCTTAGATCCATGGGTGTTGCCTTCTGGGTTTCTTGGAGTATGACCAGCGATTAGTCAAGCAACAGTGGGAAAATTAGAAGTGACGGTTAGCTAAATGGAGCACTGTCTGTGAACAGAAACAGCAGGAGCAATTTTTGTGTGGGCAATAGCTGGAACAGCTAAAGCAAGTGTATGGGTTTGAGTTCAGGGAGAGAAAGAAAAGCTTGAGAAAAGGATGTAAGAAAGCAAGGGTCTTTTGTGGGAAAACTTAGAGCTTGAAAAAATGAAAGTATTTAGGATGGAAAACAGAGGTAGGTGTTCTGGGAGGGCGTGGTGGAGGGAGAGGGATTAAGGCACAGAGGTTTGGGGGCAATTTTGACAGGACAGAAGCTGACCTGGGAATTGTGTTGGGCCTCCAAGCGCTGGCAGCTGGGAGAACGAGACTGGGAAAAGAGTAGGAGACTCTGGGTCACAGGAAGAGTTGAAGCAAAAGAGATTGGGAGTAGTATATGAGCACCTTGGAATCTAAATAGTCTTTGATTTCAAAATAGGTTTAAACTGTTACATGCATGTGCTTATTTCTTTCTGCTGCTGCTACGTTATTTAAGAAGTTCTTATGTACCTTGGTTTTGTTACAATGAGCAACCTTTTGTTATAATAGCATCAGCTTATAGTATCTTCCCACTTGGCATTGCATAGGAAAGAGTGGAAATTTTCTTCTGATTATCTAGCTACTTTTACTGGGGCATGGGAAGGTAGCTTGAGGACTTTGCACTGAGCATCAGGGGGAATTAAGTCTAGTTCTTAAGGAATTAATATGTATGATGTCATTGTGATTATTTGTCCGTTAATTTGACGTTAGACTTTGCTATATTTAATGTGAATCTGTTCTCCATTCTTTTTTGAAGAAACATAATGTTGTTAGTGAGTTTATATTAATATGTTGCTGTGTGAAGGTAACTTAAAGGCCTCTGCTAAGAGAGCATCTGATTAGTTGTCTCCTAAAACCTGAAAAATTTGTTGCTGAATTTTATCTTTTCTGTCAGACATAACTGATTGTGTGTTAAACTTTTTGTTGGAAATATGTGAGCTCAGTGAAAGGCATTTTTGCTAATTTATTTTGCCTTTTGATGGGCTAAGAGTATGTGTGTGGTCTGTTACTATGACTGAGTTGATGCACAGTCATCACGTTTTGGTAACTTGATAGGGCATCTGATATTTTAGACTTGTTGAGAGCTAATGTGAAGTTGCTTATGTTTAGTATATTGTTGCTGCAAAATGTTATGAAATCATTTGTGTGAAAAAAGGAGAGCAATTTGTGTGTATCTGTTTGTTGTTTAATCTGCAGTGCTGAAAGAGCTTCCCATTTTGTATTTAGTAGCTAAAATCCCCAGCCTCTCAGCTGTCTTAATTCTGACTTGTAATATTTCTCTTTATCTTATTTCTTTAGGAATTCTTAAAGCTTTCTGATGATTATAAACTTTCGGGCGTCTTCCTTGCAGGTATTGTTTTAGTGTCTGTAATTTTCTCTCTTGTACTGCCTCTCACCATAGCAATCTGCAATTACTCCATTTTTGAAGTCTGTCCCACTTTGCTAAGAAGTGAATGAACAGATGCGGGTGACAGGTTTCAGTTTGAGGTGGGTGCTAAAAGGTTGCTAACTTGGGAACAAGCTCCCACTAGTCAGTATTGCCTAGGGAGAGCGATTCAGCTGTCTGCTGGGAGAACCTCCTTTACAAAGAGATTACAAATGCTCTCTAATCCTCACTAATTGATTACAAGTTCATTGGGTGCCAAGCCCACTTACAGATCTGCATTTGGGGTGCCATAACCTGAAGCTGAAAGCTCCCAGCCCTGTAGCCGGTGGCTGCGCAGGACGGGTGTGCAGCTGGCTGTCTCGCAACGCTGCTTCTCTGGTCGCAAATGGGAATGGCCAGCCTGCATCTTTCACTGCGTTCCCCTGAGAGCATGGCTGTCTAGACCTGTTCACCCTCCTTGTGATGCCACAGATCTCACTCCAGAAGGAGTAGGGAAAGAACAACAGATGATGTTTTCCAGATACTTCAGGAGAAAATTCCCTTGTCGCTTGTAAGTGACGGGGCATGAGTTCTCTGATAATCCATGTGTACTTTTTAACTGGGGGTCTTGAAGAATTCCAGTTATTGGTAAATGGAAAACCATTTTGCCAAAGCAGGTTTTGGTAGATAAAACCTCAGACAGATAGAATATCAGTTATATTATGTGAAAAAGGGAAGTAAGTGGGTATGATTAGGAATAACTTTGTATGGGAAACCCTGAATGGTCTCTGACTAAGCGAAACCAAATCTGCGCTGGTGCAACTTAATCCCACCGGAATCAGCCACTTTAACACTCAATTACAGAGCATTGTCAGCTCATGCCTCGTCTTTGAGGAGATATTTTGATACCCCTGTGCTGTTACTGATGGACCTCGCGGTACAAGTTCATACTTTATTTTTTTTTCCCCTTCTACTTTTACTTTTAGGCTGAAGTTTGAGGTATGCATAAACACTTGCCGGGTTTGTTTTGGGAGTAAGGCACATAACACTTTGTTTTTAATTTGAGCAAATTAATGTTGTGGGAGAAAAATGAAAGATTTTTCTCATGTGTAAAAATACATGATATGAGATGATAGCATTGCTATCTGGAATGTCAAGGGTCTGGAGCAAAGGACCTGACCCTCTTTTCCTCCTGTCCCCCAGATGGGCTGTTGTTCCTTCCAGTATTGCAAAAGATCCCTCTCCATTTATGGCTTTTACTTTTTTTCTCCCTTCTTTTTCAAATGAGGATGCAAAACCGTAATATAACTAGTCAAATATTTTAGCAGAAAATGTTGAAATTAGAATTAATATTTTTCATGGAGTAGATGAATAGGAGCATCCCTAGCATCTTGTAGTACTGGTATGGTGAAATACACTCAGTTGGATTGTTTTTAGGAGTTGCTTACTCAAACAGAATGTAAATGAGGTAACAGCAGATACGCTTTTTTCTTTTATTTTAACATGGGAGAAAGGCCGTTCCATGGGCTCACGAGCTGCTGCCTCTGTGATACGTCATCTTAGCCAGGAGGATGATGATGACTTCATTCAAGGTCTAGTATGTTTATCTTACCCATTGCATCGACCAAAACTTCAGTCCAAGCTCCGGGATGAAGATTTATTATTTATCAGGTGTCCAGTGCTCTTTGTCTCAGGATCAGCAGATGAGATGTGTGAAAAAGTGAGTAAATCCTTGTAAAGCCTGCTATGAAGGGGCAGTGGGGAGGAACAGGAATGAGCCCGAGTGATGTCTGTAGGGGTATGTACAGCTGTGACTTCGATGAAAAGCTTTCTCTAAATATATGTACCTTCTGAAGGAGGCCTTGGGTAGGAAACGTCATTGGACATAAGGAAACCTGGGGGTGCACTTTTTTTTTTCCTGCTTAAAACTTCTGGATCGTACTTGATCATCCACTTCAGCACACTCATCTTTGGGCTACTAACATACTGCTAACTTGAACTTTTTGTCTTTTTTGATAGGATAAGATTGTACAAATTAGAAGTGGCCTATGGAAGGAGCGAGTTATTTGCTATTCTGGTCTAACCATTTCAGGTTACAAAACGTAAACACCGTGCTGTGCTACCAGTCCACATTCCTCGCATTTTCATGACAAATTCTCGCAAAGCAGTTCTAGCTGCGAGTCAGACTTTGGTGGTAGAAAGCGCTATTTGTTAAAGAGGAGGTGCGCAGATATCGGAATACAGTGGTTTTCTGCCTTGGTTTCTTGCAAATAGGTACCTGTTGTTCTTGAACAGTTCAGCTTGAATTTGGAACTGTGTGCAATTGGCATTTTCCATGCTTGGACGTAGTTTCTAAGGAGTCATAATGCTTTTGTGAGGAGCTGTCACCAAAATAAGTCAGGCTAGCAGCCAGCAGATCCTTGGAGTGCCCTCTTAGTGGGGAAATCTTTTAAGATTTTCTGAGCTGGTTCTTACATCTGTTTGCTGAGAAAGTTGAATAGAGTCAAAGCGAGTCTCTAGGGAATTATGTTGCCTCTCTGCCACTTGAGACAAATCTGATGTAAGAAGTTTTGTCATCTTATTGCTAGTACTACCCTCTGGCAGTAAAAGTGGATTCCTTCGTCCTTCCCTTCATGGGGAAGGAGCCTGCACAGGGTTGTGACGTTTGCAGTTTTTTAAGTTTTAATTTTCTTCTATTCTGTGTTTGAGTGAGGGCTAACCTTTGAGTTACTTCTGTTACTGAACACAGTATCATCACATCTTTTCTATCAACATGTTTTTAATGTGCAGGCAGATCCATTTTGTTTTTGAGCTGCCTGTTACGTGTCGCACAAGCAAAGCGAGAGGCATCTATGAGTTGCACGTTTGTAGCAGCTGATTCTGTAACTTTTTTCATTCTTATTTTCTCCATAGCAACTGCTAGAAGGTGTGGCAAGCAAAATGAAAGCCCCTAAAAAAATCCATTGGATTGATAAAGCAAACCACGGGATGGTAGTCAAAGGACGAACAATGGACAATGTCATGGAAGAAATAAATGCACAAGTTTTTTCTTGGCTTAGAGAGAATATTGAACTGGAGCAGAAATGATTTGCAGTATTTAAGCAGTATCTTTGTTTAGCTTTTTCTAAATGCAGCAAATGAGAGTTTGTTATTTCTGAGAGATGTAATTTTTAAAACAGATGTTTTCAGAGGCCTAAGTGTAAATGGAAATAAAACATTTTTGTGTGAATGAAAAAAGAAAGTTTTCAAAGGAAAGACAGAAAATTTCCCAAATATTTCATACTGTGGCAGCATTGTTTTCTGTATTTCTATGCAAATAACTGCATTAACAAGTAAATGCTTTTGACTGATACTTGAAGTAATATACTGAAATCTATTTTGACAGCACATACTTAGATGCGTTTCATTTAGTGATGCTATACTTGTTTGAAATTAAAACCTACTGCTTTGTAGAACTGTGTGAGCTGGGCAGTGCGGGCTGTATGGCTCTGTTCTGGTGCTGTATCCTGGCACTCCAATGTGCTTCAAAACCTGTGACGCAGGTAGAGAATCCCTCGTGTACAACGTCACTACCCTAAAGAGCCGGATTCTGGGCCTCTGTAGCAAGCAGGAGGTAACACAGGCAAAGAACGTGGTTTGGTTTTGAAAAGTCACCTTCCAGCAACTTCCCTTGCCTAAGGACTGGTCACAGAGGCCTGTTAGGGAGATGGGCAGGGAAGGCTATTAAATAAAAACTGACAAAAGACAAATTATGTTTGTACAGGTGGAGTAAGTCCTGGCAGTGGCGATGCCGTGTTGCACAAGGCTGCTGGCAGTCAGGAGGGCTCTGAAGAGGCAGTGGGGGTCTGCACCTTCTTACTCATTAGCAGAAGGAACTCAGGTCTTCAGCTGAGCTCTGACGTTGCAGAGTGGATGAAAAACTGCGTGCTTGTGGGTGCAGCCTTCCCCATTGTGGGCTGTGAGCAACCGGTTGGTATAACTGCAGGTCAGCGATGTGTTAATCGCTTTCAGCCAAGTCATCAGCAAGTACCAGCTGAATGATGACCCCAGGATGAAATGACTGTCTGTCCTGAGAAAAGCATTTTGGCGTTGATCTCCTGTGATGGCGGCCTCAACTCCACGGCCAAGAGTTCCCCAAAACCTGCTCCAGTCACTCAGCATCCTGTGGCTTGCGGCTTGCCACTGCAGCGCAGCCTGTTGAACAGGCAGCTTCAGCTGGAGGTTGGTTTTGGGAGTAGCTGTTGCATGTGATGCTGCAGAGCTGCCTAAACATACGCTTGGCCAGCCCTGGTGAGCTGAGAGGATTTCTATGATGTTTTGGCGCTGTACTGTATAAAAAAAAAAAAAGAAATCTATTCAAGACTGTAGGTTAGTATGAAGTGCAAAATATTGTTTACCACATGATCAAACAGACCATTCCTTTGGCTGGCTTTTACTGTAGTAAAAATAATAGGCAGGTGAAAATTAAAAATGTTAATGGGATACAATATTCTCCCGTTGTTTCTCACAAGATGCCTCAAGACTGCTGATCTCCCAGCAGTAATGTTCAATGAATGCAGCACAGACCTAAATGTTTGTGAAGAAAATAGCTATATGGATTTCAAATTGGCTGTGTTACAGAGAAAAATCCTCACTTAGGACTGGAAACATATGTGCTAACTTTGGAATTTCATGAATTTAGACTTGACTTTAAATCTGCCTATGGATCATTTTAAGATGATGTTGATACGCTCAAAAATAACAGTTGCATTACTTAGTTTCAGTGTAAGGCAGATATTTTAAAAATAGACTAGACTTGAAATAGTCACTGTAGTCACTGCTCAGAGCTACTGAATTGTTTTCATGTTGCCAAAGAGACTAAGTTTCACAGACAAAGCATCTGTGAAAAATCATATGGAACTTTAAACTTTTATCTAACGTTACTAAAGTGTCCAAAAGCACTGTGCTTTTCCTTCAGGTTAAAAAAGATACAGTATAAATCCCATGCCATTGTTGTTGAGAATACTGATTCTCCCAGAAGGAATAAAATTATGGTTGGAAAAAGATGACTTTGGATAGCTGCATGGGATGGGAGGTTGATTTATGATTCTTATCTGCCCTTTTTTGCATAACATGCTTGCAAGTAGACTCAGCAGAACAAGTACAAGTAAAAAGTACTTGCATTTCCAAGGTATCTCAGGACAGTAACATGACTGATACAAACATGGTTTTTATTAAAAAAAAAAAAAATTATAAAAATGTTTTTGAACAAAGTTCTGCAACCACTGCATGATAAAAAGAGGTTGCTTGGTTGTCTTCCATATGTAGAGCATGATACAGTAAACTTCGTAATATCCATTGACATTATCCATTGGCATTTTAATGCAAATTTTTCTTCTTTCCTTAAGAAGACAGTCTGAATGTAGGTAAATATTCAAAAAATTTTCTGTCTTTCTGTCAGAGTTCATCTTTGGCCTGTAGTCAAGAAAGAAGAAACATTTTTCAGTTAATTGGAAACTCAATTTTTAACTGCCTAGTCCTGCAAATACATTAAGAAACGTTTCTAAGTTTGACAGGCGTTAATGATCTGGTAACTGATAGCATGGGCTACTGAGCAGCGGCTGATCCAATTTGGTGAAGTAAGAACTGGAGACATCCAGTGCTTTACATTTAAGGCTGTGTGTACCGTACCTTTTTTCTGTGGCAAGTACATGGAAAAAGGTCATCATCAGGCTGCTGCACTTTCTCCATCCCCTCTCTGATTTTTGGCTCGCTCACTTGCAAACTGGCATATTCCTAGTTTTAGAAAAAGGAAAGTTCCATTAATTCATAAACTTGTTAGATTGTACATCTGGTTGTAAATACTGCACCAACTCAGTGGAGTAATTCTGTTAAAAACTCTAGGGCTGCACAATCTGTTACTCCATACTGTGTCACAGACAGGGTAAGCAGATACATGACCACAGACAGGAGCCCCGTCGGGTGCCTCTCTGGAGTTTCGATACCTCGGTGCTAATGCACAGATATTTTCAGCTGTGGTTCACAGGGTGTGTGTCTGATGTGGAATTCTTTGATCATTGTGGGCAACATACTCTTGCAGATTAGACCAAGATTTATGGGATCCCACGGCTCCTCTCAAACCGCCAGCATAGTCTTAAGGGGTTTCATAGGAAGTAACTGCATGCAGTGTTTGTAAACCAACTGAAGTTCTTAATTGCTGCTGCTGCTGGCTTTGTGGCTTCAAGTACTGGATTGGCCAATTTCCAGCAACTCTGAGGGCCTGAATTCTTTCTGTGGGATTTCTACTTTTTGTGGTACTAGCTGTTAAAAATATACTAACCTGGAAAAGTTTGAAATAGTAACAAAAAATGTGATCTCCCATGAGATTGTTTCTTGCAAATTCTTGTCCAGATTTTGCAATATTTTTTGCCTGTCAAAGAAAATAAAAAGTTGTGTTTTTTTTAAATTTCTAAAANTTTTTTTTAATTTCTAAAAAAAAAAAAAAAAAAAAAAAAAAAAGGTAGTTATTTCAGTATTGATTCTGGAGTTAAGTATAGTGTTGACAGTTTAGGATAAGTTCTTTATTGTTATTTAAGCTTTCTTAATTCTAAAAGTAAGGCACTCTTACGAAAATACTCTTAATTTTTTCCAAAGTTCAATTTAATGTCAAATTAAGGGCAGTATTATGTATTTTTTAAAAAGTATTTTTCTTATTTGTAAAGTCAATGACAATAATTTTTAAGTCCTTCTAATAAATTTTTCATTTTAAAGAAACACACTTTCTGGTGTCTATCTAGAACCACTGCCGAGTCCTTCTAAATGTGTATTTACCTCTTCATCATGCTCTTTTGCCCACTGGAGTTTTTCTAGTAGATCACTCAGGTCGCTTTTAAACGGAATATAATGTTTCCATGGCTGCAGCTCGTTATAAAAATGCTCATAGTAGATGGAGTCTTGCTTTAGCACCACACTGTTTCCTGCTAGTAGATAAGGCAATCTGTATGCTGCCACTGTGCCATCAATATTAATTTGGTATTTATACTGGAAAGAAAATGACTGTAAGTTACTAACAGACAGGAGATCCAAGTAGCTTTGTTAAGCTGTACTATTCTGAGGGCACCAGTGTGACTGACTTGCCAATATTGAGAAATGTAGGATTGGCTAGGCAAGCGTCAGTGCTTAAGTAGTTTTTAGTATTTAGTTTGGAATTCATCACAGTGCAGGGTACACAGAGATGCCCTCTTCATCAGTTAAGTTCTCCGGAAATTCTTAGACGCTCATCCTCGGATGTGAGGGTAGATGTGCCACTTCATCCACCGATTTTCCCACTATGTTAGTTATGTTAGTAGTCCTGATCGCTGAATCAGGAAAAAGAAATAAAAAGTAACTTGGAGTTATATAGATTACATGAAGTCCTACAGAACCTTTAGATGTAAATAAAACGTTATCATCCCAGCGTAAGAGCTACATAGCAGTTCATCCCACTGGAGGGATGCCTATTCATGCTTGTTACTGGTGTTGCGCTGAAAAACTAAGAATCACTTTATTACCGGTAATATATATGAAGTTATTTGATAATTTGAAACACCAAGAACCTAGTTCTATGAAAAATGGTTAGTAGCTTACCTTAAAAAAATCAAAAAATGAAATGTGCTTAACAATGGGGCCATAGAGGCTTTCATCATGTTTAAAAAAAAAAAAGTTTGTGAAAGCAGCATCTATGATCTCTGGGTATTTTCTGCTCAGTTTTACAAGTTCAAGCCTCTCTTTGCGGCTGTCACGTCCTCTCCAGAATGCTGTGGTATTCTTGTCTTCCCATGATGGGCCAGTATTTGCTTGAACTGACATCATATCCAGACTGACTCTGGAGGAGAAAGAAGTGATTTAATAGGGAAGCCTACTGGAAATTTTTTAAGTGCAATTATTTAAAAGAGTTTACAGTACCAGCTGGCAAATCCTAAGGATGAAGGTAAGCCACGAGCACACCCGTATATGTATTGTATCAGTACTTTTGCAGCGATAAAAATAGGTAAGGAACGTCAAGTTCCCAGGCCTGTGGCAAGACAGCATCAGTTCAACAACATGACATGTGGAAGGAATACCTGTCAGTTGTCCTGGAAAAAAGTGGCTGAAAGTGGATATAGTTGCCAGACGGGTGAAGACGATATGGGGTAATGCAATAGCAGAAAATGGCGATGAGGCAGTCACGATAGTCCAAAGCAAGGTTTTTATGTAACTAGTTAAGTCAACATATTTCACTACTTTTGCTAAATTAAAACACATAAAATGAGGGGGGCGGCAAGGGGTGAAACAAAGCAAACAAACAAAATACCTACCCTGAAAACATTCCCTCTAAGCGCTGTTTTCAGTGACTTGACCATGTTTAGATTACTTTTATTTTTGAAATGAAACAGTGAAGTATTATAATATGTCATTTATGTTATATAATACATAACCTGGTTAATGCTAAGATACTGATCACACAGTTAGTGCCTACCTATAGGGTGCAAATATCTCAATGAATAAACACAGAATATACCAGTTAATACACTGTTAATACAAATATATTTTGGGAAGATCATTCACTGTGAATTTTGTGAAAATTTTAAGCAATTTCTTACCGTCCCATAGTCTCCAAAACTGAGTCTGTTAAGTCATATGTTGGCATGACAATGTCTTTTGACTCACTGGACCCACACCATGAGAAGATGGGGTGCAGGTTCTGTGGGGATTTCTTTTTCTCCAGAGGCCAGTCCCCCAAATTAACAAAAAATTCTACATCTGGCATTTTCACCTGAAGAGAAGCAAAGTAGGTGCAAATACACTTTAATACAAGGCAGTATTCTTCCGCTGGCATCTTGCATTTTGAGAACAACCTCACTAAGGCAAAAAATAGCCAGGTCGTTAATATGCTCAATGTACCTGTAATAAATAGTTAGTTTAGAAACATGTTAGAAGTACTGAGACCACAGAGTAAAGCCTACAAGATTTTTTTTTTTTTTAAGATTTGTAGAAAGTCACATAAATGTGCTTTTTTTTTTTTAGGAGTAGGAACTTCCCAGTTCAGAGGATAGTTTCTTGTTATACTTTGCATGACTGGCAGCACAATCTTTGTACCAGGCTAACACTGGAACCCAGTAAGCGATCGTGTAGTTCCAAGGGAAGTTGAACCACCTTGTTGATTGTATGGAAAATCGCTGTTGGGTGGTACATTAGTGTTCAGTCTCATCAGTGGTCTGCCCTGTGTCTGTACGACGGCTCAATCCAACAGAAAAGAAGTAACAGAAATGAACAGCCATGATGGAAAGACCACATTTAGTCAGCACCAGGGTTAATTATCAAGGATAATATCCTCGATTATTTAAAATAGGTGGTAGTATGGAACCATATCTGAAATTACCGTCGCAGCCAAAGAGCAAGCAAAATACTGTTGGTGGCCAAGAAACGTTATAAAAACAGGATGGGCATACTTTTGCTGCTATATGAAACTTTGATGGACCCCCATCTTGAGTGCTGTGCGTGGTTCTGGCATTTGCAAGCATAGCAAGAGAAAGTGCCATGAAAGGCAGCTACTATGATAGGGATGGACTGGCTGCCTTGTGAGGAGAAACTGAAATTGGTGGGACACTTCAAATGGGAGAGCAGAAGGCTGAAGGTGACGCATGGTTGAATTTTACAGAACCCTGAAGGCATGGATAATGTCAGTGCAGAACTGATGCTGTATCTGTTCTTAGTTCACCCTCTTCATGACATTAATTTTTAAAAAATATACATCCTCAGTTGCCTCTTTCAAAGCAAAGGACTCCTAGTCAAATTATCTTATTATTATTGCTATGTCATTCTTTTTGAGAATGTGAAATGAGAACTGCACAGTTTTCACAAGAGAGGCATGTCACAGGGTTTATACTGTGACATAATCTTTTTTTTCTTTTGTTTTTGCCTCCCTCCTTAATAAGTCTTAGCTGGGTATTTGACTATTATGAACATCTGATTATTATACCAGCATTTTTTGAATGTGTGATTAGGAACGTTTTATTCAAGTGTTATCATCAACTATCTTAATATCTACATGAGAAAATACCTTCACTGAAGAAAGAACAATTCTGAATGTTAATAATTCTCAAAATATACACATACATGTAAAAATAGAGTTGAAACATTTTGCTGACTCCTCATCATATATATGCATTGAAACATTTCTCTTCTCAAATCCCTTTACTCTTCAGATCAGAATGGCTGGTCACAGACTAACATTTCAGGATTTTTCTGTGCTCCAGATAGCTTTCAGTAAGTTTCTAATTTAATGTATCTTTATAAACAGAGATAAAAATTAATAATTTGCCAAATATCAAACACCCCTCTAAGTGGTTGAAGATGTTTTTCTCTAACTTGATGACACAGGAAGACCTTTGGCAGAGACATCCAGAAATTCTAAAGACAGAGCAGTATTTTTTGCCTTCAGTATACAGACTGACAGAAGAGGTTTTATTGCATACCTTCATTACGAAGGCTACATGTACTAATCTTGGACACTGAACTTTATTAATACAGTGCCATCTAATGGTTATGATGGACATAGAAAAGTTACAAATTATATTTTATCTACATCCTAAATGACAGTATCATTCAACAGGTTGAATCTTCTTCTCCAACCCAATAGATCTGTTGTCTTTCAGTGACATTGTCTTAATAGAAATTCCTACAGTATTTAATGAGGATGAGACAATTTGTGTTTTGTGGATCTGTAAACAGTTTCTGTCTTTGGAGTTAGCAAATCTTTCCCAACATTTAGCCTAAATACTGTTGATACCATTTAGTTCTATTATTTCTTGTCCAACACCAGTGACACCGAGAACAGCTTACTTTCATCTTCCACAGAGCAATCTTTTAGATAATTAAAGGAAAAGCTGCAGCCACGTCTTCCCTCAGACACTGTTAGATGAAACAATTCCCACTTAAATGAATCTTCATTTGTATGTCTAGTCATTCTTACCACTTTCCTGTGCAATGTCAGTAATTGAACAACCTTTCTTGAAGCATGACACCCAAGGCAGACACAGTAGCATTATTAATCCTGAGTATAGTGGAAAGGTTACTTTACATTTCTTTCATGTGTTTATTCTGTTAATGTGTGTGTTTAGCTTTTCGCAACAGCATGCCACTGTTGACTCATGTTAAATTTGTGATACTCCAACCTTCATGCTTTTCTGCAGAAAATAACCACTCCCTATTTTAAATAGGTGCCACAACTTTATGACTTATCCAGCCCTTTGTCCAGTATCCTGCCCTTTTCACTTTATTTTATCCATTTTTCCATACAACTTCTCTTACTTGTTAAGAATATTTTTAATTACGATGCTGTACTGTGAGGTGCTTGCAGGTTATTTCATTTTTGTTATCTGAAAATTCAATACACATATTCTCTAGTCCATCATTAAGTCAAAATATAACTAAGCTATTAAATGGGGACTGAACCTAGGACAAATCCCTGAAGACTACATTTGTGACACCTTTCACCCCTCTGGAAACATTGGCAACTATTAGTTAAGTAAGGCTTTCTAAGCAGTTTACAGTCCTTTCTTCCAGGCAAAGTTTTCCTATCTTGTTTATGATAAACTTGTGAGACTTAGCCTCAAAAGCCTAACTAAAATTAAGATACTTGGCATCCACACAGGAAGCCTATTACCTTGTTATAGAAAGAAAATATATAGGTATGACTTGATTTTTTGATGATAAATCCATGTTGTTTCATACCAATTACCTTATCTTTCAGCTGCTTATAAATAATGTGGAGGTTTTTTATTAGGTTTTTAAGGATTTTTTTTTTCAGGTGAACAACTCCAAACTTCAGTAGCTCCTCTCTCTTTTTTCTCTCCTTTGTAAAATGCAAAGTGCTTTGTCTTTTTTACAGTCAAAAATAGATATTAACTTGGATATCTTTGTATTTTTCTTACTACTTTCCCTACGTAATAGTCACATATTTGTGTGTGCTGAAACTGCAGCCCTGCTCTATTCTGTCACTATGTACATAATGTCAGTTTTTTCCCAAAGTTTCCCTAGGAAAGAGTGCTTTTTGCTTTTTCAGCAAGGGAGTTTCCCCACATGCCACCTGTTGGGCTTTTAGTGCTCTTTCTCAACTCTTCCTGTCCTATTTTCAACATATGGAATTTAATGGAGAATGATACAGATTCCCTATGGGGTTTTTTCAGTCATCCTGTAAAATGCACTAGCAGAGACAGAATTTTCTATTAAATGCTACAGGATGATTTATGTACTCTATAGAAAAACAAACAAAAACAAACAAAAAAACCAACCCCACACTCTGTCCAAATCTATCAAACTCTCCTACAAAAGTCTGCCATTCAATTAACATTTGTGATACTCCATACACTGATCAGACAGCATTCTAAAACATGCCAACTTCAAACAAGGAAAATCCATCTAATCTTTCCATTATTAATCAAAGAACAACACGAGCTTTTTAAAAGAAATAGCAACAAATATGCTAAAGTTTATTTGTTAAGCCCAGGCTTCTATAAATTAGGACATACAGAATAAATGACTGTACAGATGTACTCACTTTTCTTGTCAAAGAAAGCAGTATGGCATCCATGAAAATTCTGAAGCCAACATGTTCCCCATACGTCTTTATATAAACCTGAAAATAAAAAAAGGTTTTATTGGTCCTTTTTTTTTTTTTTTTTCCCTCAGAGAATGGCTGGCACAATTTAGAGCTCATTTAATCACTTAGTAAGTAACTAGTCAGACAGCTTGTATGGCTGTATAGATATATGAATCAGATGGGAAGCTTTAGAAATCTCATCTAACTCATCACAGAAACAGAAACTGGTTACCTGTTTCTGTTGTGTTACATTGTTCTCATTTCCATATGAAACTCTACTGAAGTCTGCACAGTTTTGTTAAAATGAATTGTAGCTCTGATGCTCAGTGGACCTAAAACTGGCATTTCTTTACCTTGGAATTCTGCACAATGTAATTTACTGATGCACATCAAATTAGATGATCGTGACACTCCACAGCAGTATTACTCAGAGAACAGGAAACTCAATTAGCATTTAGGAGACTTGGGTCTGTGCCTAGTACTCATATCGATTGCTTGGAAAGTAATTTGCCTTCACTGTGCTTCAGTTGTAACACGGACAAAATGTGCTTTACAAAGTAGGATAGGTGTTATTGAGCTCATCTACAAACTGCAAAGTATTCAAGGACAGAGAAGAAAGCAAAGGAAGTTTCTTAAAGAAGAGACAACAAGAAGCCTTTCAGCTGCGAACAGCCAAGCAGCCTAGTTGTATGACCTGCCACCAAGTCCCCATATGGACTTCACATCAACCTACTCCATACCTCGTTATCTTTGATGGTGTAATGACACAAACTCTGTCTTTGTCCAAACCTCTGTGGAATTTCTTTTGCAATCTTATCTGGATCGACAATGGGAAAATTTGCTAGGTCTCTCTGAATCTGTGGAATGGTTTGAGGGCAGTTCATTTCTTCCAGCCATGCACTGCTGTCCTCCTGAGGGCAGTCACAGTTTTCATGGTAAACAGGACCTATTAGGAACACAATTATTATTTTATTTTCAGTAAGTCATACTATTGATCTGTTGAGATCAGAAAAGAGGGTCAGGCACTGAGCATTTATTCCTTAGAGACAAACCTTCAGCAACGCTAAATGGACATGCTTGAACTTTTTTTTGACTCCCTTTTTGTCCTGCCTTGCTACATCAGCTGCTGTGTGACCCCTATATGTATTTGTCAGGCAACAGCTTCACAGCATTTGATTTTTTTCACTATTTCGAATAGTACATGCAGGACAGCTATAATGAATCCATAATTCGAATGGGATTTGATAGTCCGGAGAAGGACTGAGGTCCTGCAGAATCCTATGCTAATCCTAGAAGACAGTCGGGGACACAGTTTGTGAGAAAAAGCCACAATAGGAAAACTGCGTGTAGTGCTGGTTCTTACCTTTTAAAATATATGGAGACTTTGCAACATGTTTATCTCCAGTTTTGACTTCTATCTTCAGGTTTTTGTAGCTTGCGTACATCCTGTATCTCACAAGGAAGGAACCATCTTTCCTGTCTAATACTTGCACACCAACTCGAGTGAACTGTTCATCAGGAGCAGTGATCTTCACCTGGAACGCATTTTCACCCGGTGACGAAGTGAACCTACCCAAAGAATAAGTGGTAGCTTAATAAAAAAAGGAAACACACAACAGCTTTCTTAGTCTGATCCATTCCTTTTCAAGTCGACAGATTTCCAGTGACTTCACTGAGCCATGCTAGGTCTTTATGATCACATCCTAATGTTCACAAGCAAGGCATGATTTTTCCAAAGAGAATTTTGTTAGGCTACCTAAAATGTCTCATGCTGTTAGAAGCACTAGGTATCAAGAAGTTCCACTCAGATACTCATGAACAGACCTACAAAATTACTTTGTGCCCTAGATGTTGAACAGTGTTGGAAATACAGCCTTTGATTATATGGGAACAGAGCACCTTTAAAGATCTCTTGCTTAGTAGTAGCTCAAGAGTAAAATCATGGGAAGGTAGAAAGCATGAAGATAAAGGAACCTTGGTGGATGTATCTTGATGTCCTTTCCTGTATAGGTCAGGATAAGGTGCAACGGTTTTAAACTGAAAGAGGGAAGACTTAGATTGGACATAAGGAAGAAATTCTTCAGTATGAGGGTGGTGATGCACTGGCACAGGTTTCCCAGAGAAGCTGTGGATGTCCCCTCCCTGGAAGTGTTCAAGGCCAGGTTGGATGGGGCTTTGGGCAACCTGGTCTGGTGGAGAGTGTCCCTGCCCATGGCAGGGACATCAGACTAGATGGCCTTTAAAACTCTCTTCCAACCCAAACCGTTCTATGATTCTATTAAAAAAATACTAGGACAAGCTTCACTTTAGAAGCTGAATAAGTCTGTTATTTTATTTACAGAAGCAAAATGTTTCCAGCTTGCTTTATTTTCTAGGTTTTATTTAAGGAAGTGAAGAATGAAGTTAAACTTATTAATCATTATGGTAGCTCATACAGGGGGAAAAAAAAAGCATATCACAAATGTCAGTGTCTTCGTAAGGAAAAAAACATTATAGTGGGATCAGGTAATTCAATGTGTACTTACAACATTTTGGTAAAATTCACCATACAGTAATCATAGAAAAATCTCAAAAAACCCCAAATAATTTGAAAAATCAGTAAGTTATCACATAACATAATTAACAAAGTTGGCACAGTCAAAATGCCATATGTGCCAATTTTCTCCCACCTCTTTAAACACAGTCCTAAATACGTAGAGATAGCTTGGGATAGAGAGGTGGTGGGAGTGGCTGGACTAACAGCTTACAGCCCAGAAGCCTGGTCACCTTTCCTGAAACTTGGTCAGACATACCAGAGAGCTGCCAGTTCAACTAAATTCAGGAAATATTTACTGACCAAGATAAGCTGAACTGGCAGCTTCCAAACTTGCCGGTGCCAGGGTGCATCTAATCTGGACAACCCGGATGGAGCGCTCTGAGCTTCTATCTAGCTTGTAGGATCAGGGTTTCATTCTTGTAGAAATGGAAAGACATGAGTGTTTTCCGAAAACTAAGTTTACCTATTTCATTCCTATGAAGTTTACGTAATGGCCGACAGTCATTCCTAAATGATGCTACTGATCTTGTGCCTACATGTTTAGGAGAAATACTGGTGTTCCTAACAGTGGAAACAAGCAGGATACCTGAGCAGGTATATCATAAATTAAATATATTATTTATTGCTAAGGTTTTGACAAAGCAGACTAAATCATAAATTGTTGGCTGGACCAATACGCATGTTTTGCTGTTGAACATTTTCATCGTCTTTTCTTTGCTCATCTCATCCCCCGGGGCAGTTATTTCAAAGACTAATTGGCTTTTTCTAAGTGATATGCAGAAAAAGTCAGGTAGGGAGCCTGCAGCACCAGCAGTTTCTCTTTTCGCAAGAAAATCCCATGTAAACTTCTGCCCAAAAGGTGAGAGTGGTTCCGTCGGGACGCGGGCTTGGCAAGGTCAGCCCTGCGGGGCACGGGGCGCGTAGCCCTGCCGGCACTGCTGCGGTTCAAGGCGGCCAGCAGGACGCTTCGCTCCCTCACGAGAAATCCGGCAATTGCGATTCGGACCCAGGGCCCGCAAATGTCTCAGCGGCTGCCCAAGGCGGGTGAAGCCGCAGAGCCCCGCACCCGCGGCGGGGCGGTGATGCTCCGGTTCTGCCGGTTCCCCGCCGGAATCCGCTTCTGACCGGGTGACCTCCTGACCGGGTGGGGACAGGTGGGCTGGGAACGACCCCCGCGGGGCGGCTGCCTGACTTTTTAACCGATCCCTCGGATTTCTTTCCGCCCACAACCGAAGTCTCCCAACAAAGCAGCCGCCGCCGCCGCCGCCGCGCTTACCTCTGCCCTTCGGCGTCCACGGCCTGCACGTAAAAGTAGCGAGCGGGAAGGGCTGCCTCCNGGGGGAGGGGGGCGGGGCCATCGCACGCCACACCCACCTGCTTCCGCGGGGGCGGGGCAGCGGCGCCGCACTTCCCGCGCAGCACGGAGTGGCACGTTACGTAACCTGACGTGACGTGACGGCGCTGCTGGGAGTGGTAGTCCGGTTCGGCGAAGCGGCGATTGACGGCCCGCAACGCGTTAGCCCCGAGCTGCCTCAGCCCCCGAGCGGCCCGCCGGCTTGCTAGGACCTACCGCCGGGATTACCTCGGGGGAAGGGGACCGAGGAGAGCCCGCTCTGCCCGGGCCTCCGACTTACGCGTTTCGACGTCTCCGTGTCGCTGTTTCCTCTGTGTCATGAGCTGAAGTGTGCCGCTCCGGTTTGTTCCATTTCCATAACATTACGGTGAGAAATAAAAGAGTTTACAGTCGGGAAAAGAGGTTTTCAAAATTATACCCTGAGCATCAGAAGCAGGCGCGGTGCATCCGGACGCTGAGGTCACTGTCGGGCTCCTCACCAGTCTGCTGCCACCATTCAACAGCCCTTTGTCCATCAGATGATCCAACCTCAGCTTTAACGGGCAGATAAAAAGCATTAAAAAAAAGAGCCACAATGTTTATTGAAGCATTGTGAACCAGAAGTATGTTGATTTTAATCCTAATAAATACTCTCTGTCCCCGTATTTCAGCATTCACTCCTGAAACTCAAAAATTCCTAGGTTATCAAAAAGCAAGAAAGCCAAAGGTGGTTTAAGTTGGCCAAATGGCCATGATGCACGTGTGTCTTCCTAAAGAGAGCTTTTCTAGTAAGCTTGGCTGTTATGTTTTGCTTTTCTGAATGATTTTACGTATATACATCAAATCTTGGAAACTTGAAAGGGTTTTCTTGAAACTGGTCATGGTTAGTAACACTGGACTCTGAAAAGTGGCGTGACTTCTTTTGCGTAGAAGAGCAAACACAGAAAGCAAGCGTGAAATCTGACACTATTCCTAATTACGTATGCATGCACACAGACCCAAATGCTTTTCTTTGTCACTTAGCTACGGAAACCTCTCCAAAATTAATGCTTCTTCATGGGAGAACTTAAATCCCAAAAGATACTTTCAATTTTGCTCTTTATTTGTTTTCTCTTGCTCAGGCAAACAATACGGAAAATTGAACCTCATCGTCAAGGAGTCATGAATTTTGAAGAGATCTTGTATATTGCATTTTGAAATAGTGCAAATAGATTTATAGAAAAAGAACATGCAAAAAAATAACTTGAGAAAACTGCAAACTGAGAAAGGACCACTTGGATCAATGAACAGTCTTTTCCAACAAGCAATTTATTCACAAAATGCTTTAAAAAAAATCATCGAGCTCCAACTTTCAAAGACATAGTTTTCACCTCCTGCTGTTCCCATTGGCATGATTTTCAGGACAGTCAGCAGTTAGAAGACTTGCAATTTCCAGTCTAAAAATTCATGCCGGCCCTATTTTATATCCATGACACTTCAGCTCCATGACACTTTAGCTCATCTCACTTCCCCATCTCTCTTGATGTATTTTGCAGGCTGAAATCACACTCCTTCTCAGCTTATGTTTTGCTCTATGAGACAAGCGTGTCTCCTCTAGTGGAAGAGAATTTTACAGATGGTTTTACTCAAAAAGACATTTCATAGCTATAGAATTCACAGAACATCCTTCCTAGTAGGGTGACATTGGCACATTAAAAAAAGCATGGCAGCGATGAAGTAAAGGTGACACACTTCTACCCTCCTGCCGCTCTCTCCTCCAGCTTTTCTTCCCCCACAGAAGCACAGCTCAGGGAATCTGCATCCAGATCCGGCACTATTTGTCAGCACCCAAACAAGTTGTAAAATACATCATGCAACNTTCCTCCGTCCCTCACCGCGGCACCGGGGAGCCCTGCCCTCGGCGCGGCTGCATGGGGAGGGGGCGTGAGGGGAGACGGCCGGGCCGCTGCGCCGCACCCCTACGCGCGGCTGCCAGCTCGGCTCCTCAGCGCACCNGGTCACTGTCGGGCTCCTCACCAGTCTGCTGCCACCATTCAACAGCCCTTTGTCCATCAGATGATCCAACCTCAGCTTTAACGGGCAGATAAAAAGCATTAAAAAAAAGAGCCACAATGTTTATTGAAGCATTGTGAACCAGAAGTATGTTGATTTTAATCCTAATAAATACTCTCTGTCCCCGTATTTCAGCATTCACTCCTGAAACTCAAAAATTCCTAGGTTATCAAAAAGCAAGAAAGCCAAAGGTGGTTTAAGTTGGCCAAATGGCCATGATGCACGTGTGTCTTCCTAAAGAGAGCTTTTCTAGTAAGCTTGGCTGTTATGTTTTGCTTTTCTGAATGATTTTACGTATATACATCAAATCTTGGAAACTTGAAAGGGTTTTCTTGAAACTGGTCATGGTTAGTAACACTGGACTCTGAAAAGTGGCGTGACTTCTTTTGCGTAGAAGAGCAAACACAGAAAGCAAGCGTGAAATCTGACACTATTCCTAATTACGTATGCATGCACACAGACCCAAATGCTTTTCTTTGTCACTTAGCTACGGAAACCTCTCCAAAATTAATGCTTCTTCATGGGAGAACTTCAATCCCAAAAGATACTTTCAATTTTGCTCTTTATTTGTTTTCTCTTGCTCAGGCAAACAATACGGAAAATTGAACCTCATCGTCAAGGAGTCATGAATTTTGAAGAGATCTTGTATATTGCATTTTGAAATAGTGCAAATAGATTTATAGAAAAAGAACATGCAAAAAAATAACTTGAGAAAACTGCAAACTGAGAAAGGACCACTTGGATCAATGAACAGTCTTTTCCAACAAGCAATTTATTCACAAAATGCTTTAAAAAAAATCATCGAGCTCCAACTTTCAAAGACATAGTTTTCACCTCCTGCTGTTCCCATTGGCATGATTTTCAGGACAGTCAGCAGTTAGAAGACTTGCAATTTCCAGTCTAAAAATTCATGCCGGCCCTATTTTATATCCATGACACTTCAGCTCCATGACACTTTAGCTCATCTCACTTCCCCATCTCTCTTGATGTATTTTGCAGGCTGAAATCACACTCCTTCTCAGCTTATGTTTTGCTCTATGAGACAAGCGTGTCTCCTCTAGTGGAAGAGAATTTTACAGATGGTTTTACTCAAAAAGACATTTCATAGCTATAGAATTCACAGAACATCCTTCCTAGTAGGGTGACATTGGCACATTAAAAAAAGCATGGCAGCGATGAAGTAAAGGTGACACACTTCTACCCTCCTGCCGCTCTCTCCTCCAGCTTTTCTTCCCCCACAGAAGCACAGCTCAGGGAATCTACATCCAGATCCGGCACTATTTGTCAGCACCCAAACAAGTTGTAAAATACATCATGCAACCTAATTTTAGTCCTGGCTGGCAAAGCCAACATTGCTGCTATCCTAATGCCTATAATTTGGCTCAGAGAAAAACGCTCTGGAGGCAGAATTGTTTAATTATTTCAAAGGCTGTTGGCTGCCGAAGGCTCAACTGGCTTCCAGCTGGCAAAGGCATACGGGATGCTCTCCATTACGAGAGGCAGGTTGCCTCGGGATGAAGCCACATCAAATTCTGAATCTGATTTAGGTCTTCCTCATGCCCGGGGGATGGCAAACTTAGCTGTGCCCACAACTGCTAGAGAGCTTTTTCAACTTGGCTCTACCTAACTGCTGAAAACACTTGAAGAACTCTGACACTTGAAGAGAGATTTGATTGTTCTTTCCACCGTTTGCAGCACCTCTCCCAGAAACTGCGGCTGGGAGCAGGGGATCTGTGGGCTGAGGGCACCACGCTGTAATCACGAGCACTGAATCTTCGGTCAGCAGGACACCATATAACTTTTTGATCTTTCTCTGTTTATTTTAAAATTTCTAACTACTTTGTTATAAAATCATTTAACGTCTTAAATATTCAGATTTGTGAATAAATACATTTTAAATAATTGTGGCAGTACCAGAAGTGCTCCACTCACATCTTCAGCGTCACTGTGCTTGCTCATGTTGAAAACGTGCCGACTGCAGCGGAGATGGGAAATACTGTCATCAGCTCCAGGCACAGCTACCTGAAATAACCTTTTGTTCCTTTATGCAGGTTTCCAGAAGCACTTTTGCGACGCGCGTTGTTACTGCGGGCAGGGGGACACAAAAGGTCCCTACGGATGTGCCTCGTTCCCCACGAGCAACCCCACGCTCACGTTAATGCTCCCGCACCCAGCCACCCCTGAAGACGCAGGTAGCCCCGTTAGAAGCGCGATGCCGAACCTGAGCCAAGCCTTGCTGCGAGCCCAGCCCAGCCGCCTTTAGCCTAAGGGCTGCTGAGACGAGCCCGGCCGGGCACCCGGCTGCCTTCGGAGCCCCGGGCAGAGAAGAGCGGCCTCCGGCCCCGCCACCAGCCCGCACCCCGCGCCTGTGCTGGGCCGCGCTCCCCTGCGCCACGACCCGCAGCCCGGCGGCAGGGAGGCGCCGAGGCCGGGCGGGCCCGTTGGGGGAAGGCAGGCGGGCAGGGCCCAGGGGCGGGCAGGGCCCGGGGGAGGGCAGGGGGGGACCCCGAGCCTGCCCAGGGTAGGAGCGTCGGCTGTTCCGGAGCGGGGCAGCTTCCCGCAGCACCTGCAACGCTTTGGGCGGCCGTCAGCCTCGTGGGCAGTTTGTATCCCGACCTCCCGCACGCACGCACCAGTCAGCCAGCACGGCCTCACTTCTCCGAGCGGGCACGGACCGGCAGGGAAAGCCACGCGTCTTGCCGCTCGCCTTCCCCCCGGGCAGCTCGCCCACTCGCTCTCCCGCTGGCGTCTTGCCTTCCCCGAATCCCC
Source organism: Aramus guarauna (assembly GCA_013400195.1). Taxonomy (NCBI): domain Eukaryota; kingdom Metazoa; phylum Chordata; class Aves; order Gruiformes; family Aramidae; genus Aramus; species Aramus guarauna. The sequence goes on along the minus strand of VXBL01010096.1, from coordinate 33,563 downwards.
GTGCACCACCCGGAGCGGGCAGGT